>CM052665.1:21190130-21239522 GCA_028533165.1 Leontopithecus rosalia
GTGTACTGCCTCTTTCAGGAGCTCTTGTAAAGCAGGCCTTGTGCTGACAAAATCTCTGAGTACCTGTTTTTCACAAAGGATTTTATTTTTCCTTCACTTATGAAGCTTAGTTTGGCTGGATATTAAATTCCGGGTTGAAAGTTCTTTTCTTTAAGGATGTTGAATATTGGCCCCCACTCTCTTCTGGCTTGTAGGGTTTCTGCCGAGAGATCTGCTGTGAGACTGATGGGTTTCCCTTTGTAGGTGATCCGACCTTTCTCTCTGGCTGCCCTTAGGATTTTCTCCTTCATTTCTACCCTGGTGAATCTGACGATTATGTGCCTTGGGGTTGCTCTTCTTGTGAAGCAGTCACTATAGAGAACTCCACCCAACAACAATCACTGTAAAGCACCCGGCCCAACAACTGTCACTATAGACCACGCTAACCAACAACGGTCACTGTAGAGCACCTACCCAACAAAAGTCACCGTAGAGCACTCTATTTACAAAAGTCACTATAGAGCACCCTTCCTAACAATGGTCACTATATAGCACCATTTGAACAACACTCACTATAGAGTACCTACACAACAAGAGTCACTATAGAGCACCTACCCAACGACAGTCAGTATGGAGCACCTTACCCAAAAACAGTCCGTGTAGAGCACTTTCCAAACAACAGTAACTATATTGCTCTCTACCCATCAACAGTCACTATAGAGACGTCTACCCAATAAGAGTCAGTATAGAGCACCCCACCCAACAACAGTAACGATAGAACACCCTACCCAGCAACAGTCAGTAACGAGCACCTGTTCAACAGTAGTCACTATAGAGTACTCTACCCAACAACAGTCAGTATAGAACACCCTACACAACAACAGACTCTACAGAGCACGCCACTCAGCAACAGTCTGTATAGAGCACCCTATGCAGCAATAGTCACTTTAGAGTTTCCTACCCATCAACAGTCACAGCAGAGAACCTACCCAGCAACCGTCAATTTAGAGCACTCCAACAATAACAGTCAGTATACAGCAGCAACCCCAAAACAGTCAATATAGAGTACTATCCTTAGCAGCAGGCACTATAGAGCACCTACCAAACAACAGTCACTAACGAACAGCATACCCAGCAACATTCACTATAGAGCACTTTTCTCAGCAACATTCACTACGGATAAACCCATCCAACAACAGTCAGCATAAAGCCTGCTACCCTTCATCAGTCACTATAGAGAACCCTACCCAATAATAGTCACTATAGAGCACCCTGCAAACAAGAGTTACTATAGAGCACTCTACCCAGAAGCAGTCATTATAGAGGACTGAACCCAACAACAGTCACTGTACACAATTCTACACGACAACAATTGCTATAAACCACTTTATTCAACAAGAGTCACCTATAGAGCACTCTACCCTACAGCAGTCACTAAGAGCACCCTACGTACCAGCAGTCACTATAGAGTACCCTAACCAACAACAGTAAAATTAGGGCATCCTAACAAGCAACAATCACAATAGAGCATCCGATGCAACAACAGTCAGTATATGGCACTCTACCAAACTTTAGTCACTATAGATCACCCTACCAAGCAACAATCACTTTAGAGCACCCTACACAACAACAGCCACTTGGAGAACTTCTTCAAACAACCGTCAGAATAGAGTACATTACACCACAACAGTCACAAAAGAGCATGTATTCAACCAGCGTCACTATAAAGCAACCACCTACCAACAGAAAATATAAAGCAACCACACAACAACAGTCACTATAGAGCACGTATTCAACAAGAGTCACTTAAAAGCAACCACCCAACAACAGTCACTATGAAGCACTCTACCTAAAATAAGTCGCTATTGAGCAACTCACCCAACAACAGTCACTATAAAGCAAGAAACCCAACAGCAGTCACTATAGAACACCCTGCCTAACGAAACTCATTATAGAGCACCTACCCAACAACAGTCAGTATAGAGCACCCTACGCTGCAACAGTCACTAAACAGCACTTCACCCAACAACAGTCACTATAGAGCACTGCACTTAAAAAATTACTATAGAGCACCTAGTCAACTACAGTCATTATAGAGCACCTACCTACCAACAGTCAGTATGGTGCCCTCTACACAAAAACAGTCACTATAGAGCACTCTACCCAACAAGAGTCACTATGGAGCACCGTACACAATTACAGTTTGTATCTAAATCCCGTTACATAACAAGAGTCACTATAGAGCAACCTACCCAACAACAGTCACTGCAGAGCATTTTACTTAACAAGAGTCACTACAGAGCACACTAAAAAATAGTCACTATAGAAAAATCCACAAAAAACATTCACTTATAGATCACTCTACCAAACAATAGTCACTAAAGGGATCCCCACAAAACAGCACTAACTATAGAGCACCCTATGCAACCACAGTCACTAAAGAGCACCATAGCAAACAACAGTCACTATAGAGCACCCACTCAAAAACAGTCACTATCTAGAGAAATTTACCCAAAACAGTCACTATAGAGCACCTTACCCAGCAACAGTATCTATAGAGCACGCAGCCAGCAACACTGACTATAGGGCTTCCTACACAACAAAGTCACCATAGAGCAGTTTACCCAGCAACAGTCACTGTAGAGCACGAACTCAACATCAGTCACTATAGAGCACCCTATGCAGCAACAGTAACTATAGAGGACGCACCCAACGACACTGACTATAGAACACCCTAAAGAGCGAAGTCACTATGGAGCACTTTATTTAAAAACAGCCACTATAGAGCACTCTACCCAACATCGGTCACTATAGATCACCCTACCCAGCAACAATCACTATTGAGCACCATACACAATAACAGTCACATTGGAGAACTCCACCCAACAACAGTCACTATAGAGCACTGACACAAAAACAGCCACCATAGATCCCCTACCACACAACAATCACTTTAGAGCCCTCTAATAAATAACAGTCACTATAGATCACTCTATCCAACAACAGTCACCTTACAGCACTGTAATCAACAACAGTAACTATACAACACCCTAGCCAAGAACTGTGGCTATAGAGTACTCTACCCAGTAACAGTCACTATACAGCACCCTACAAAACGACAGTCACTATGGAGCCTTCCACTCAACAAAAGTCACCTTAGAGCACCCTACCCAAAAACAGTCACTGTAGAGCACTCTACCCAGCAAGACTCACTATAGAGCACCCTGTACAATAACACTCCATGTCGAGAGCCCCTACCGAACAATGGCCATTATGGAGCACCATATGCAACAACACTCACTACAAAGCACTCCACCCAATAACAATCACTATAGAGCACTCTATAAAATAGTCACTATAGAACACTCCACCCAACAACACTCATGGAGCCCTCTACCCAGCAAAACTCAGTATTTAGAACCCACAAAAACAGCAGTCCCTATAGAGCACCTAATCAACAACAGTCTCTATAGAGCACCCTACCACACAAAAATCACTATAGAGAACTTACCCAATAACAGTCACTATAGATCACCTACCCAACAACAGTCAGTATAGAGCAACCTTCCTGACATCAGTCACTGTAGAGCACTCTACCCACCAACAGTCACTATAAAGCAATGTAAAAAATAAGAGTCTCTATAGAGAACCCCACATAACAACAGTTAATATAGAACACCCTACACATCAACAGTCACTATAGAGCACCTACACAACAAGAGTCACTATAGAACACCCTACCCAACAACAGTGTGTATAAAGCAATTACCCAAAAACAGTCACTATGGAGCACCCTACCTAACAACAGTCAATACACAACAAAAGACACTACAAAGTACATACATAACCACAGTCACTCTAGATCACCTACCCACCAACACTCACTATAGAACACCTACCCAACATCAGTCACTATAGAGAACTCTATCCAACAACAGTCACTATAGAGCACCGTTCCCAACAAGAGTCAGGACAGAGCAATTTACCCAACAACTGTCTTTATGGAGCACCTTTCCAAAAACAATCACTATAAAGCACCTACCCAACAAAAGTCACTGTAGAGCAGTCTACCCATAGACAATCACTATAGAACACCATACCCTACAAAAGTCACTATTAAGCACACCATTAAACAACATTTAGTATAGAGCACCTACCAATCAACAGTCATTATGGAGCCATCTACCCAACTACAGTCACTATAAAGTCTTATACCCTGCAACAGTCACTAAAAAGTACATCACCCAACGTCATTCCCTATACAGCACCCTACCAAGCAACAGTCACTAAATATGACCTATTCAACAATAGTCACTATAAAGCACCCTACGAAACAACTGTCACTATAGAGCACCCTACACAACAACAGTCAGTATGGAGCATGCTACCCAGCAACAGTCACTGTAGAGCACCCTATGCAGTAACATTCACTATAGAGCACACTACCCAACAACATTCACTCTAGAACACCCTAACAAAAAACAGTTACTATAGATCACGTTACCAAAAAAAGTCCGTATACAACATTCCACTCAACAACAGTCACTATAGATCACCTACTCACCAACAGTCACTTTAGAGCCCTCTACCCAACAACAGTCACTTTGGAGCACTCTACCCAACAACAGTTACTATAGAGCATCTACTCACGAACAGTCTTTATAGAGCACCTACACAACAACTGTTACTATATAGAACTCTACCCAATAACAGTCACTATAGATCATCGTACCCAGCAACTGTCACTATAGAGCAACCTATCATACGACAGTCAGTACAGAACACCATTCCAAAAACAATCTCTATGATGCCACTACCCAACAGTCACTAAAGAGCACTCAACCCAACAACAATCAGTATAGAACACCATCTCCAACAACAGTCACTATAGGTCACACTATTCAACAACAGTCACTATGGAGCACCTGCCGATAAACAATCACTATAGAGCCCTCTACGGAGCAACATTTGCTATAGAGCACTATACCCAGAAACAGTAACTAAGGAGTATCCCAACCTATAAAATTTACTATAGAGCACCCTACTTAGCAACAGTCACTAAAGAGCAACTATTCAACAATATTCACTATAGAGCACCCTACACAACAGTCACTATAGAGCACTCTAACCAACAACAGTCACTATGAAGCACACTACCCAGTAACAGACAGTATAGAGCACCCTATCCAGCAACAGTCACTACAAAGCACTACAGCCATCACTCTAGAACACCCTACACAGCAACAGTCACTATACAGAATTCCACACAACAGTCACTATAAAGCACTGACCCAAAACAGGCACTATAGACAACCTACCCAACAACAGTCACTTTAGATCCCTCTAATCAACAATAGTAAGTAAAGAGCACTCTACTCAACAACAGTCACTAGAGCGCACTATACCGAACAACAGGCACTAAACAGCACCCTATGCAATAATAGTCCCTAAAGAGCAGTCCATCCAGCAACAGTCACTGTAGAGCACCCTACCCAAAAATATTCACTATGGAGCATTCCACTTAAGAAAAGCCACTGTAGAGCACCCTACCCAAAAACAGTCACTATAGAGCACTCTACAAAAGAAGAGTCACTATTAAGCACCCTACACAATAACAGTCAGTATCTAGAGCCGCTTATTCAACAACAGTCAGTATAGAGCATCCTACCCAACAACAGTCACTACAGAATACTCCACCCAAAAACAGTCACTATAAAGCACTCTACAAAATAGTCATTATGGAACAGTCCACCGAAAAGTCACTTATAGATCACTCTATACAACAGCAGTCACCATAAAAACCACACACAACAATAGTCATTATACAGCATCCTAATCAAAAACAGTCACTATAGAGCACCCTACAAACAACAGTCACCATGGAGCACCCACCCAATAACTGTCACTATGAAAAGCCCTCTCACAAAATACTGTAACTACAGAGCACTCTACCCAGCAACAGTCAGTATAGAGTACCCCACAAAACAACAGACACTATAGAGCATTCCACCCAAGAACAGTCACTATAGCACACACCACGGAACAACCGTTAGTATAGAGCACCATAACCAACAACAGTCACTGTAGAGCACATACCCAACAACACTCACTATAAAGCACCCTACCCAACAGCAGTCACTATAGATAACCAAGCCAAAAACAGTCAGTAAAGAGCAACATGCTTGATAAAAGTTACTGTATAGTGCTCTACCACACAGCAATCACTATACAGCACTGTTGACAACAACAGTCACTATAGCACGCCCTACCCAGCAACATTCACTTACAGAATACCCGGCAATAGTTACTTTAGGGCACCCCAGCCAACAACAATCACTATAGAGCACTCTACCCAATAACAGTCATTATAAATCACCCTACCCAAAAAGAGTCACTATAGAGCACCTACACAACAAAGGTAACTACAGAGCACGCACCCAACAAATTCAGTGTAGAGCCCACCTTTTGAACAACAGTTCGTATACAGCAAACACCCAACAAATGTCACTATAGAGCTCTCAACCCAATAGTAATTACTATAGAGCACTCTACCCAACAGCAGTCACTACAGAGCACCTACCTAACAACAGTCACTATAGAGCAACCCAAGAAACAACAGTCACTATAGAGTACTAACTCAAGGACAGTCAGTATAGAGCACTCTACATAGAAACAGTCACTATAGGGCACCCCATTCAGCAACAGTCACTATAGAGCTCTCTATACATAAACAGTTACTATACAAATCTCCACACAACAACAGTCACTATAGGACACCCTACCCAAAAACAGTCACTATAGAGTACCCTACCAAAGAGCAGTAACTATGGAGCACCGTACCAAACAATAGTCACTAAAGAGCACCCTTCCAACAAGAGTCAATATGCAGCACCTACTTAACAACTGTCACTAAAGAGCACTTCATTCAAAAACAGTCACTATAGAGTACCTACCCAAGACAGTATAAAACATGCTAACAAGCAACAGTCAGTATAGAAAACCCTATGCAGCAACAGTCACTATAGAGCACTCTACCCAACAACAGTCACTCTAAAGCACCCTACTCAGCAAAAGTCACTATACAGCATTACATTCAGCAACAGTCAATATAGAGCACCCTATCCTTCAACAGTCATTATAGAACATTCTACTCAACAACAGCCATTATAGAGCCCCTACTCCACAACAGTAAGTATAGAGCCCTCTTCCCAACAACAGTCAATGTACAGCACTCTACCCAAGAAGAGTCACTATAGAGCACCCAACACAACAGCAGTCACTATAGGGCACTCCACCGAACAAGAGTTACTGTAGATAACTATACCCAAAAACAGTCACTATGGAACACCCCACTCAGCAAACAGTCATTATTGAGCACCTCACAAAGCAACAGTCACTATAAAGCACCCAACACATCAATGGTCACTATAAATTACCCTACTTAACAACAGATGTTATAGAGCATCCTACAAACAACAGTCAGTATAGAGCACCATGCATAACAACAGTCACTATAGAGTTCCTACACAACAACAGTCACTATATAGAGCCTCAACAAAAACAGTCACTATGGAGCATCTACCCAATAACAGTCACTATGGAGCACCTACACAACAACAGTCACTATAAAGCACTCTACCCAACCACAGTATCTATAGAGTACCTTATCCAACAACTGTCAGTATGTGCACCGTACCAAAGAGTCACTGTAGGGCACCTACACATCAACAGTAACAATAGAGTTCTCTACCCAATAACAGTCACTATAGAGCACCCCACCCAAGAACAATCACTATAGAGTAACCTACTCAGCAATAGTCAGTATGGAACACCCTACCCAGCAACTGTCACTATAGGGCACCATACCCAACAACAGCTACTATTGAGCACTCCAACCAACAGCAGTCACTATAAATCTCACTACCCAACAACTGTCACTATAGCGCACCTAACCTACAACAGTAACTATAGAGCACTTATGCAATAACAGTCACTATAGAGCACCTACCCAACCACCTTCACTATAGAGCCATCTACAAAAAAATTGTTACTATAGAGCACGCTACCCAACAGCAGTCACTACAGAGCACCAAGAACATAACCCTTAGCGCACTCAACCCAACAACAGTCACTAAAGAGCACTCTACCTAACAAGAGTCACTATAGGGCACCCAACACAGCAACAGTCACTATCTAAAGCACTCTACCCAACAACAGTCACTATAGAGCACTCTAACCAGCACCAGTTAGCATAAAGCACTCCACTTAACAACAGTCATTATAGATCACCCTATCCTGCAACATTCAGTATAGAGCACTCTACCAAACAACAGTCACTATAGGGTATCCTGCCCAACAAGGGTCAATATACAGCACCTACCCAATAAGAGACACTATAGAGCACTCCAGCCAACAACAGTCACAATAGAGCACCTACAGAACATTAGTCACTAAAGAACACCCTATGCAGCAACAATGACTCTAGAGCACTGTACCCAGCAACAGTGTATAGAGAACTGTACCCAGCAACAGTAACTATAGATCACCTACCCAACAACCGTCAGTTTAAAGCACCCTAACAACAAAAGTCAGTATATAGCACCTACCCAAAAACAGTCAGTATAGAGCACGGACCCAGCAACAGACAATATAGAGCCCCTACTTAACAACAGTCACTATGGAGGATTCTACCAAGTAACAGTCACTATAGAGCACTCTACTTAGCAAGAGTCACTGTAGAGATGCCCAGCCAACAACAGTCAGCATAGAGTACTCTGCCCAGCAACAGTCACTATACAGGACCCTACAAACAAGGGTCAGTATAGAGCACTCTACCAAGCAACAATTATTATAGAGCATCATACCCAACAAAAGTCAATATAGAAAACCGTACCAAACAAGAATCACTATAAAGCACTCCACCCAACAACAGTCACCTACAGAGCACTCTACCAAACAACAGTTCCTATAGAGCACTCTACCCAACAACAGTCACTATACAGCACTCTACACAACAACAGCCATTATAAAGTCTCCACTCAACAAAAGTCATCTATAGAGTACTATACCATAAAAACAGTAATTATAGGGCACCCAACCAAAAATTAGTAACTATAGAGCACCTACCCTAAAACAACCAGTATTTAGCACACTACCCAACAACAGTCTCTATAGAGCACCTAACCAACAACAGTCACCATAGAGCACCCTACCCAACAACAGTAACTATAGAGAACCCTATTCAACAACAGTCAGTATAGAGCACCCTACCCAGGAACAGTGACAATAGAGCACCCTACCCAAAAACAATCAATATAGAGGACCTACCAAAAAACAGTCACTGTAGAGCCCCCTACTCAGTGAAAGTCACTATTGAGCACTCTACGCAATAAGTCAGTATTCCAGCACCTTACCAAAGAACAGTCACTGTACAGCTCATGACCCAAAACGACTGACTAAAGAGCACCTACACCACAATTGTCACTATAGATTACCTAGCCAACAAAAGACACCTTAGCGCTCATACCCAACAACAGTCAATGTAGAGCACCCTACCCAACAACAGTATACAGCACCCTACTTAAAAACAGTCACTATAGAGCACTTCACTCCAAAACAGACCCACAGGCACACAACACCACACACAAAATCTGCAGTGCAGACACCTCACACCAGCACACTATGCACCAGAAATACACACTGCACAGTGAAAACATCTCACAAAGACACACAGCAGTTACCACACACACTCTGCAGTACACACAACTAACACAGACACAAACCACTCACAACACAAACACACAAACAGCAGAGTGCACAGATCCCACAGAAACACACTCCACTCATCATACACACACAATCCACAGTGCGGACACCAAACACAGATGTACCACTTACCACACACACTACACAGTGCACTCACCACACACAAACACACACCACCCACTGCACACACAATCCAAAGTGCAGACACTCTAAACAGACACACAGCACTCACCACGAACACTCCACAAACACACCACTGTGCATACACCTCACACAGACACAAAACACTTAATACACACACTTCACGAACACAATCCAAATAGCAAAAACCTCAAATAGACACAAAACTCAACAAACACAAACACTCTTCATAGTGCACACACCTCACAGAAACAGACATCACTCATCACACACACACAGTGCACAGACCTCACACATACACACAGCAGTTACCGCACACACTCCATAGTGAACACACCTCACACACACACTACTCACGATACACACATTTCAAGTTGAATAAACCTCATAAAAACACACAAATTACCACCCACTACCGTGTGCACACCTCACACATACACACAACTTACCACACACAATCCCTCCACAGTGCACACAACTTACACAGAGACACACCATGCACTCCACACACTTCATACTCAATCCAGAGTGCACACACCTCAGACATACACCACTGACCACACACACACACTCCAGAGTACACACACATCACAGAGACAAACACCAATCACCTGACCCTTATCCACAATAAAGACACCTCAAACTGTCACACACCACTCACCACACACACTCAACAAACACACTGAGTGCACACTGACACACAAAAGACAGCACACACACCACACAATGCAAAGAGATAACACAAACACACACAGTAGAACACACACACAATTCACAGTGCAAACACCTCACACAAACACAAACCACATGCCATGCACAGAAAAGCCACAATGCACACACCTCATGCAGTCACATAACACTCAACATACACACACGCTACCCAGTGCAGACACCTCAAACAGGCACAAACTACTGACTGCACACACACTTTATAGTGAACAAAAAGCACACTGACACAAGACTGACCACAAACACTACACAGTAAACACACCTCACACAGACACACAAAACTATCCACACACATTCCGCAGTGCAGAAACCTCACAAAGGCACACGACTCACCAGAAACACACACTGCACCTTGCACACACCTCACAAAGACACACACCAATGATCATACACACACTTCTCACTGCATACACCTCACACAGTCACACATCACTCACCACACAAACACACACAAACTGCACAGTGCACACACCTCACACAAACACACAACACTCACCATACACACAGACTACACAGTGCACAAACCACACCCAGTCAATACACACCAAACAAACACTCCACAGTGCAGTAACCTAACACAGACATAGCACTCATCACACACACTGCACCATGCACTCACCTCACACAGAGACACACCACTCATTGCACATGCAATCCAATGTGCAGACACTCCACAGATATACGCACCACTCAAAACACACACTCTGCTGTGCACACACCTCACACAGAAACACACAACTTAATATACACATTTAATGCAAACACTTCTAATAGCACACAGCTCACACAGACACAAACTCAGCACACACACACTCTTCACAATGCACACACCTCACACAGACAAATGTCACTCTTCACAAACTCCACAGTGCACACACCTCACAAAAACACACACCACTCACCACACACCCTCTGCTGTGCATACACCTCACACAGACACAAACCCCTTAATACACCCAATTCACACACACATGCCATATAGCACGAACCTCACACAGACACAAAATTCAACACACACACTATCCACAGTGCCCAAACCTCACACAGACACACACCACTCATCACACTCAAACTCCATAGTGCTTATACCTCCCACAGACACAGTCTACTTAGTCCATGTACACTAGAAATAATTCACAGTGCACATACCTTAGACACACACCACTCATCACAAAGAAATTCCACAACACACACATCACCTAGACACTCAATCCGCACCACACAATTTCGGCACACACACACCACAATACAAAGAGATCACACAGACACACACAAATCACCTCACACCCTATCCACAACGGTGGCACCTTATACTGTCTCACACCAGTCACCACAAACACTCAACACAACCTTAGTGCACACATTTCACAGAAACAGACAGGACTTACCACACACACTCCATGGTGCACAGACCTCACACAACACAAACTGCAGAAAACACACACACCCCACAGTGCACATACCACACACAGTCACACAAAACTCTCTAGACACACATACTACACAGTGCAAACACCTCACAAAGATACACACCACTCACCAGACACACACACTCCACAGAGCACACACCTCACTCATACACACACCACTAATGACACACACTCCACAGTGAAGACACCTCATACAGAAACACTACTGAACACACACACTATACAGTGAACACACCTTAGAGAGACTCGGAACCCTCACCACATACACATTCCACAGTGCAGACACCTCACACAGGCACACCACTCAGAAACACACACTTTACCATAAACACACATGACACAGACACACACCTCTGACCACACACACTCCATTGTGCACACACTGCACACAGACACAGTAGATATACCGAACAAACCCACACACTGCACTGTGCACATTCATAACCCAAACCTACACCACTCACCATACACAGACTACACAGTGCACACACTTCACACAGAAACAAAAGTTTCACCACACACATACCACTCAACACACACACTACACTGTGCACTCATCACACACAGACACACTCCACTCACCACAAACAAAATTCAAAGTGCAGACACTCCACACAGACACACAACACTCACCACACACCCTCCACACACACTGCACTGTGAACCAACCTTACACAAACACACACCACTCAATACACAAACTTAATGCACACACTCCACATAGCACACACTTCACACAGACAAAAAAGTCACCACACACTCTCCACAGTGCACACACCTCACACACACACACCAGTCATCACACACAAATTCCAGTGCACACACCTCACACAGACACACATCACGCAATCGACAGAATCCACACATAATCCACAGTGCACATAACTGAGATACACACCACTCACCACACAGAAACTACACAACAAACACCTCACAAAGACACAGCACGCATCACACAAATTCCACATGCACACACCACAATGCTCACACAACACACAGAAACACACCAATCACCTCACACAATATCCACAATGCAGGCACCTCACACTGTCACACACCAGTCACCACACACACTCAACACTCAGTGCACACATCTCACACAGACACATACCACTCAATACCCACACACTCCATGAGGCACAGACCTCATACAAACACACACTGCGGAACACACACACTCCACATGGCACACACCTCAAACAGGCACACACCAGTCATGACACTCACTCCACGTTGAAGACACCTTATACGGAAACACTATTGATCACACACTACACACTGAACACACCTTACAGAGACACAGAACACTCAACACAGACATTCCACAGTGCAGAAATCTCACGCAGGCACACAACTTACTACAAACACACACTCCACAGTGCACACACCACACACAAAAACCACACACAGCACAAACACACTCACTGCACTCCTCATACACCTAACCTGAAAACACACCACTCATTATACACACACACTACACAGTGCACACACCTCACACAGAAACACAAGATTCACCACACCCAAATTTTACTGTACACAAACCTCACAAAGACACACACCACTCAACACACACACACACTCTGCAGAGTGCAAAACCTTTACACAGACACAAGGCACTCACCACACACATTCTTCACAGTGCACACAACTCACAGGAACACACACCAAACAGCACACTCACATTTCACTGTGCATACACCTCACGCAGACACACACCAATTATGACGCACACATTCTCCACAGTTCACACACCTCACGCAGACACACACCAATTATGACGCACACATTCTCCACAGTTCACACACCTCACACATACACACACCACGCAACATACACACTTCAGAGTGCAGAAACCTAGCACAGATACACACCAGTCACCACACACACAGCACAATTGCACTCAACTGTGCATACATCTCACACAGACACTAACCACGCACACATTAAAGAGTGCCCATACCTCACACAGACACAATACTCACCACACACATAACCCTCCACAGTGCACACATTTCACACAGACACACACTACTCACGACAAACACACTTTACAGTGAAGACACCTCACACAGACACAAGTCAGAGCAGACACACTACACAGTAAACACACCTGACACAGACACACAACACTCGCCACACACATATTCTGCGGTGCACACACCTCACACTAGCACACCCCACACACCAAACACACACCTAACAGTTCTCACAACTCACGCAGACACAGAGCATTCACCACACACAAACTCCATTGTGCACACACCTCACACACACCACTCACAAAACACACACTCTACTTTGAAGAAACCGTATACAGACACATGACAGAACAAAAACAATACAAAGTAGTTTTCACACAGACACACAACAGTCAGTATACACACATTCAGCTGTGCAGACACCTCAAACACACCACTCACCACAAACACACACACGACAGTGAACACACTTCAAAAGTCACTATAAATTATCGTACCAATAACAGTCACTAAAGAGTACCCCACCCAACAAGTCAGTATAGAGCACCTACACAACAATCAATACAGAGCGCCTACCTAACAACAGTCACCATAGAGCACCTCCCAACATGTCACTATACAGCACTCTACCCAGAAACAGTTACTATAGTGCACCGTACTTAACAAAAGTACAGAACACCCTACCCAAAAACAGTCACTATAGAGCACCTACACAACAAATGTAATTATAGAGCACCCTACACAGCAGTCAATATAAGGGGACTTCTTCAAGGAAAACTACAAACCACTGCTCAACGAAATAAGAGAGGACACAAACATATGGAGAAATATTCAATGTTCATGGTTAGGAAGAATCAATATTGTGAAAATGGCTATACTGCTCAAAGTAATTTACAGAATCAACGCTATCCCCATCAAGCTACCATTGACTTTCTTCACAGAACTGGAAAAAACCACCATGAACTTCATATGGAAACAAAAGAGAGCCCGCATAGCAAGTCAATTCTAAGCAAATAGAATGCAGCGGGAAGCATCACACTACCAGACTTCAAATTATACTACAAGGCTACAGTAATCAAAACAGCATGGTACTGATATCAAAACAGAGAAATAGACCAATAGAACAGAACAGAGGCATCGGAGGCCACACAACATATCTGAAACCATACAATCTTTGATAAACCTGACAAAATCAAGCAATGGGGAAAGGATTCCCTATTTAATAAATGGTGTTGGAAAAACTGGCAAGCCATGGGCAGAAAGCAGAAACTGGACTTCTTCCTGACACTGTACACTAAAGTTAACTCCCGATGAATTAAAGACTTAAGCATAAGACCTGGCAACATAAAAACCCTAAAAGAAAATCTAGGCAAAACCATCCAGGACATAAAAGTAGGCAAGGACTTCATGACCAAAACACCAAAAGCATTGGGAACAAAAGCCAAAATAGACAAATGGGACCTAATCAAACTCCACAACTTCTGCACGGCAAAAGAAACAGTCACTAGAGTGGATCAGCAACCAACAGAATGGGAAAAAATGTTTGCAGTTTACCCATCAGACAAAGGGCTGATATCCAGAATTTACAAAGAACTCAAACAAATTTACAGAAAAAAAACAAACA
The DNA here is from genome assembly GCA_028533165.1 of Leontopithecus rosalia. NCBI lineage: Eukaryota > Metazoa > Chordata > Mammalia > Primates > Cebidae > Leontopithecus > Leontopithecus rosalia. Next base: position 21,205,781 of record CM052665.1, read on the forward strand.
AGCCCATTCAAAAATGGGCAAAGGATATGAACAGACACTTTACAAAATAAGACATACATGAGGCCAAAAAACGTATGAAAAAATGCTCATCATCACTGGCCATTAGAGAGATGCAAATCAAAACTACATTGAGATACCATCTCACGCCAGTTAGAATGGCGATCTTTAACATTTCAGAAGACAACAGATGTCGGAGAGGATGTGAAGAAATAGGAACACTTTTTCACTGCTGGTGGGAGTGTAAATTAGTTACACCATTGTGGAAGACAGTGTGGCGGTTCCTCAAGGACCTAGAAAGAGAAATTCCATTTGAACAGCAATCCCATTACTGGGTATATATTCAAAGGACTATAAATCGTTCTACTATAAGCACAGATGCACACGAATGTTTCTTGCAGCACTGTTTACAATAGCAAAGATCTGGAACCCACCCAAATGCCCATCCATGATAGGCTGGACTGGGAAAATGTGGCACATATACACCATGGAATGTTATGCAGCAATCAAAAACGATGAGTTTGTGTCCTTTGTAGGACCATGGATGAATCTGGAGAACATCATTCTCAGCAAACTAATATAAGAAGAGAAAATAAAATACCGCATATTCTTGCTCATAGGCGGGTGATGAAATATGAGAACACAAGGACACAGGAAAGGGAGTACTTCACACTGGAGTCTACTGGGGGGTATAGGGGACGGACAGCGTTGGGGGAGCAGGAGAGGGATAGCCTGGGGAAAATTGCCAAAAGTGGGAGAAGGGGAAGAAGGCAGCAAAACACACTACCATGTGTGTACCTAAACAACTATCTTGCATCTTTTGCACATGTACCCCAAAACCTAAAATGCAATAAAAAATAAAGCACACAACCCCCAAAAAGTCAAAATAGAGCGCCCTACACAAGAACAGTCACTATAAAGCAGCCTACATAACAAGAGTCACTCTCTAGGGCACTCTACACAACAACAGTCACTATGGAGAACTCCACCCAACAACAGTCACCTATAGACCACTTTACGCAACATCAGTCGATATAGACACCACACCCAACAACAGCCAGTAAAGAGCACCTTCCCAACAACCGTCAGTATAGAGAATTTTACCCAGCAACAGTCACTATAGAACACCAACACAACAACAGTTACTATAGAGAACCCTACCCTGCAAAAGTCACTATAGAGCACTCTACCCAAATCAGTCAGTATAGAGCACTCTACACCATAACAGTCACTATAGAGCACCTACCCAACAACAGTCAGTACAGTGTACCCTACCCAGCAAAAGATACTATAAAGCACCTACACAACAAAATTCACTGGAATACTCTAGGCCAAAACAGTCACTATAGAGCACCCCACTCAACAGTCAGTATAGAGCACCTACCCAACAACAGTCAGTATAGAGCACCCTACCCAACAACAGTCACTATAAAGCACCTAACCAACAACAGTCACTATAAAGCTCTCTACACAAGTCACTACCGAGCACCTACCCAACAAGAGTCACTATCTATAGCAATTTACCAAACGATAGTAACTATAGAACACAATACACAACAACAATCACTATAGAGCACCCTGACAAACAACAGTCAGTATAAAGCACCCTACCCAACAGTAATCACTAGAAAGCACATTACACAACACAGTGACTATAAAGCACCCTAGCCAAGAAAGTCTCTAGAAAGTACCTTACACAATAACAGTCACTATAGAGCACTATGCCGAACAACAGTCAGTATAGAACACCGTACCTAACAACAGTAATTATAGAGCACCCTATTGAAGAACGGTCACTATAAAGCACCCTACACTATTGTTCTGTTGCTCGCTAGAAACTCTATAGTGACTGTTGTTGGATGGGTGGTCTATAGTTAATGTTGTTGGTTGGGGTGCTGGATAATGACTCTTGTTGGTTAGAGGGCTCTATAGGTAAATGTTGTGGGGTGGAATTCTCTATAGTGACTGTTGTGTAGAGTGTTTTTTAGTGACCGTTGTTGGGTAGAGTCCTCTGTAGTGACTGCTTTTCGGTAGGTGCTCTATTATGACTGTTGTTCGGTATGGTGCTCTATAGTGACTCTTATTGGGTATGGTGCTCTATAGTAACTGTTGCTGGTTAGAGTGCTCTATAGTGACTGTTTTTCGGTTGGGGCTCTATAGTGACTGTTGTTGGTTTAGGGTGCTCTATAGTGACTGTTGATTGGTAGAGTGCTCTATATGTTACTGTTGTTGGGTGGAGTTCTCTATAGTGGCTGTTGTTGTGTAGAGTGCTCTATAATGACTCTTGGTGGGTAGAATGCTCTCTAGTGACTTTTGTTGGGTAGTGTGCTATATAGTCACTGTTGTAGTGTAGGTTCTCTATAGTTACTGTTTTTGGGTAGGGTGCTCTATAGTGACGGTTGTTTTGTACGGTGCTCTATATTAACTGAAGTTGGGTAGAGTGGTCTATAGTGACTGTTTTTACTTATGTGTTCTATAGTTTCTCTTGTTGGGTAGGGTGCTCAATAGTGACTGTTGTTGGGTAGAGGGCTCTATAGTGACTGATATTGCATAGTTGATCCGTAATTACTTTTGTTGAGTAGAGTGTTCTATAGTGACTATTTTTGGGTAGGGTTTCCCATAGAGACTTCTTATGTAGAGTGCTTCATAATGACTCTTCTTCTGTTAATGGCTCTATAGTGACTCTTGTTTGGTAGGTGATCTATAGTGATTGTTGTTGGGTAGCTTTCTCTATAGTGACTGTTATAGGTTACGATGCTCTATGGTGACTGTTGTTTGAAAGAGGACTCTATAGTGACTGTTGCTAGGTACGGTGGTCTTTAGTAACTGTTGCTGAATAAAGTGCTCTATAGTAACTGTTTTTGATTAAAGAGCTTTATAGTGAAAGTTGTAGGGCAGGTCCTCTATAGTGACTGTTTTAATGTAGGGTGCTCTATAGTGACTGGTGTTGAATAGCATGGTCTATAGTGCTTGTTGTTGGGTAGAGGGCTCTATAGTGTCTGTTGTTGTGTAGGTGCTATATACTGATTGTTGTTGGTTAGAATGCTTTATAGTGACCTTTGTTCGGTAGAGGGCTGTACAGTGACGGTTGTTGGGCAGGTGCTCTGCAATGACTGTTGTTTAGTAGGGTGCTCTATAGTGCCTATTTTTGGGTATAGTGCTCTATAGTGACAGTTTTTGTTAGGATTGTCTATAGTGACTGTTGTCCAGAGTGTTCTATAGTGACTGCTGTTGGGATGAGGGCTCTACAGTGACTGTTGTTGGGTAGGTGCTCTACAGTGCCTGTTTTTGGTAGAGTGCTCTATAGTGACTGTTCTTCAGTAGGGTGCTCTATAGTGACTGTTGCTGGGTAGAGTACACTATATTGACTGTTCTTTGGTAGAGGGCTCTATAATGACTGTTGTTGAATAGGTTTTTTTATAGTGACTTGTTGAACAGTGTGTTCTATCATAAATGTAGTTTGATATGGTGTTTTATAGTGATTTTTATTGATAGAATACTCTATGGTGACTGTTGTTAGGTAGATGCCCTACAGTGACTGTTGTGTAGGAGCTTTATACTGACTGCTCTTAAGTAGGCTACTCCATAGTGACTTTTATTTGTAAGGTGCTCTATAATGGCTGTTGTTAAGTAGGGTGCTCTATACTGACAGTTGTGTAGGAAGCTCTATAGTGACTGTTGCTGGATGAAGTGCTCTCTACTGATTGTTTCTGGGTAAAGTGCTCTATAGTGACAGTTTCTTGGAAGGCACTCTATAGTAATTTTGTTGGGTGAGGTGCTCTACAGTGACTTAAGTTCTGTAAGGTGCTGTATACTGAGTGTTGTTGGCTAGAGTGCTACATAGAGACTGTTTTTGTGTAGTGTGTTCTATAGTGACTGTTGTTAAGTATGGTGTTCTATAGTAATTATTGTTGGGTAGAGTGTTCTACAGTGACTGTAGTTGGGTAGGTGCTCTATAGTGATTATTGTTGGGTAGGTGTTCAATAGTGACTGCTGGTGGATAGGTGCCCTATAATGACAGTTGTTAGGTAGGTGCTCTATAGTGATTTTTTCGGCAGTTGCTCTATAGTGACTGTTGTTAGGTAGGGTGCTCTATAGTGATTGTTGTTGGCAGGGTGCTCCATAGTGACTGTTGTTGGGTATGGTGCTCAATACTAACTGCTGTTGTGTAGGGTGCTCTATAGTGACTATTCTTGGGTAGAGTGCTCTATAGTGACTGTTCCTGGTTAGGGTGTTCTATAGTGACTGTTAAGTAGAGTGTTCTATAATGACTGTTTTGGGGTAGAGTGCTCTATAGTGACTGTTGTGAATAGGGGGATGTAAAGTGTCTATTGTTGAGTAGGTGATCAATAGTGACTGTTGTTGGGTAGGTGCTCTACAGTGACTGTTGTTGGGTGAAATGCTGTAAAGTGACTATTATTGAATAGGGTGCTCTAGAGTGACTGTTAATGAGTAGGGTTCTCTAGAGTGACTTTTGTTGTGTGGAGTGTTCTACAGTGACTGTTGCTGTATAGGAGGCTTTTAACTGTGTGTTTCTGGGTAGCATGCTTCATAGTGAGTGTTGAATGGTGGGGAAATCTATAGTGACTAATGTTGGGTAGGGTGCTCTATAGTAACCATTGTTGATTAGGTGCTTTTTAGTGACTGTTGCTGTGTAGGGTGCTTTATAATGACTGTTGCTGGTTAGGTGCTGTATAGTGACTGTTGCGGCATACAGTGCACTAGACTGTCTGTTGCTGGGTAGCATGCTCTATAATGACTGTTGTTTGTAGGGTGCTCTATAGTGACTGTTGTGTAGGGTCCTCTATAGTGACTATTGTTGAATAGGTGCTCTGTTCTGACAGATGCTATGCCAGGTGCTTTATACTGACTGTTTTCATGGGGATGCTCTACGGTGACTGTTATTGGGTAGAGTGCTCTATACATAAGTGTTGTTGGGTGGAGGGCGCTATGGAGACTTGTGTAGAGTGCTCTATAGTGACTGTTGTTGAAGAGAGTGCTCTACTGTAATTTTCTGGGTAGCTTGCTCTATACAGACTGTTGGTTGGTGGTGATCTATAGTGACTGTTATTGGATATGTGCTCTATTGTGACTGTTGTTGTGTACGGTGCTCTATTGTGACTCTTGTTGGATAGAGTGCTCCATAGTGACTGTTTCGGGGTAGGTGCCCAATAGTGACAGTTGCTGTGTAGGTGCCCTATAATGCCTGTTGTTGTGGAGGTGCTGTATATTGACTGTTGTTGCTTAGGGTGCTCTATATATACTGCTGTTGGATAGGGTGCTTTTTAGTGAATGTTGTTGGGAGGAATACTCTATTTTGTTTGTTGTTGGGTGGGGTGCTCAATGATGACTGTTGCTGGGTGGTGTGCTCTACAGTGACTGTTGTCATGTGGAGTGTTCTATAGTGACTATTGTGTAAAGTGTTCTAGAGTAACTATTGTTGGGTAGGGTGCACTAGAGTGACTGTTGCTGGGTAATTGTTCTATAGTGACTGTTGCTTGGTAGCAGGTTCTATTGTGACTAGGGTTGAGTTGGGTGCTCTTTAGTGACTGTAGCTGGGTAGAGTGCTGAATACTGACTGTTGTTGGGTAGAGGGCTCTATAATGATTTTTGATTGGAAGGTTCTCCATAGTGACTGTTGTTGGGTAGGTGCCCTATAGTGAAGGTTGTTGAATAGGAGCTCTACAGTGACTGTTGTTGTGTAGGCTGCTCGAGAGTGATTATTTTTATGGTTTTCTATTATGACTGTTGTTAAGTAGAATGTTCTACACTGACTGTTGCTGGGTATGGTGCTCTACAGTGACTGTTGCTGGATGAAGTGCTTTATACTAAATGTTGCTGGGTAAAGTGCTCTATACTGACAGTTTTTGTTGAGTACTCTAAAGTGACTGTTATTTGGTGAAGTGATCTACAGTGACTTCACTTTGGAACTGTGCTCTATAGTGACTATTGTTCAGTAGAGTGCTACACAGTGATTGTTTTCGTGTAGGGCATTCTATAGTGACTGTTGTTGAATAGTGTGCTTTATAGTGACTGTTGTTGGGTATGGTATTGCATACTGGTTGTGGTTTGGTAGAGTGCTCTATAGTGACTTTTGTTGGGTAGGTTGCTCTACAGTGACAATTGTTGGGTACAGTGCTCTATAGTGACTCTTGTTGGGTAGAGTTCTCTATAGTGAATGTTGTTATGTAGGTGCTCTAAAGTGACTGTTTTTGAAAAGGTACTGTATAGTGACAGTTGTTAGGTAAGAATTTTGTAGTGTTTGTTGTTGGGCAAGTGCTCCATAGTGACTATTGATAGGTAGGGTGCTCTAAAGTGGCTGTTGTTGGCAGGGTACTCTATAGTGACTTTTGTTGAGTAGGGTGCTCTATAGTGACTGTTGTTGGGCAGGGTGCTCTATAGTGTCTTTTGTAGAGTGGAGTGCTCTATAGTGACTGTTGTTGGGTAGGGTGCTTTATATTTACTGTTTTTGTATAGAGTAATCTATAGTAACTGTTCTTGGGAAGGGTGTTATATAGTGACTGTTGTTTGTTAGAGTGCTTTATACTGACTGATGTTGGATAGCGTGCTCTCTAGTGACTGTTCTTGGGTAGATGGCTCTAACGTAACTGTTGTTGGGTAGGTGATCTATAGTGACAGTTTTTGAGTTGGAGCTCTATAGTGACTGTTTTTGGGTAGAATGATGTATAGTGACTGTTCTTTCATAGGGGGCTCTATAGTGACTGTTAATGGGTATGGTGCTCTACAGTGACTGTGGTTGTGTAGAATGCTCCATAGTTACTGTTGCTGCATAAGGTGCTCTACACTGACTGTTGCTGGGTAGCATAATCTATAGTGACTGTTGTTGGGAAGGGTGCCGTAAAGTGACTCTTGTGTAGGGAGCTCTATAGTAACTATTGTTGAATACGAGCTCCTTAGTGACTGTTGCTGAGTAGGGTGCTATACACTGACTCTTGTTGGGTGGCGTGCTTTATAGTGCCTCTTTTTGGGTAGAGTGCTTTATAGTTACTGTTGCTGGATAGAGGGCTCTATAGTTACTGTTGATGGGTAAGTGCTGTATAGTGACAGTTTGTTGGTAGGTACTCAATAATGACTTTTGTTGGGTAAGGTGTTCTATAGTGACTTTTGTTCGGTAGAGTGATACATGGTTACTGTTGTTGGGTGGACTTCATAGTGACTGTTTTTGTGTAGGGTGTTCAATAGTGAGTGTTGTTGAGTAGAGTGCTCTATGGTGACTGTTGCTGGGTAGAGAGCACTATAGTTAGTGTTGTTGGGTAGGGTGCTCTATACTGACTGTTGTTAAGTGGAGTGCTTTATAGTGACTGTTGCTGGTTAGGATGTTCTTTAGTGAATGTTCATGGGTAGGCTGCTCTGTAGTGACTGTTTCTGGTTAGGCTTTTCTCTTCTGATTATTGTTGGGTAAAATGCTTTATACCAACTGTTTCTGGGTAGAATGCTTTAAAGTGACTGGTGCTGGGTAGGATTCTCTATAATTACTTTTGTTGGGTTGGTGCTCTATAGTTACTTTTGTTTAATAGGGTGTTGTATAATGACTGTTGTTGGCTGGAGTGCTTTATATTGACTGTTGTTGAGGAGGGTGCTGTATAGTGAATACTGCTGGGTTGAGTGATCTGTAGTGACTGTTGCTGTGTTGAGATCTCTACAGCGACTGTTGTTGTGTTGGTGCTCTCTAGTGACTGTTGTTGTGTAGGGTGATCTATACGGACTGTTGTTGGGTAGCTGCTATATAGTGACTGCTGTTGTAGGGTGCTCTCTAATGATTGTTGCTGGCTGAAGCGCTCTATATTAACTGTTGTTGGAAAAGGTGCATTATTGTGACTATTTGGGGGCTTTGTGCTCTGTAATGATTGTTGGGTAGGCTGCTGTATTGTGACTGTTGTTTGGTAGAGTGCTTTATAGTGACTGTTGCTGGGTAGGGTACTCCATAGTTAATTTTGTTGGGTAGAGTGCTCTGTAGTGACTGTTGCTGTGTAGTGTGCTCTATAGTGACTGTTGCTGGGTGGGTGCTCTATCCTGACTGTTGTTGGGTTGGTTGCTCTACAGTGAATGTTGTTGACTAGAATAGTTTATAGGTGACTGATTTGGATGGAGTTGTCTATACTTACTATTGTGTAGGGGGCTGTATAGTAACTTGTTGGGTAGAGTGCTCTATACAGACTGCTTTTGTGTGGGGTGCTCTATAGTGACTATTGTTTAGTAGGTACGCTATACTGACAGTTGTTTTGTACAGTGCTCTATATGACGCTTCTTGGGTACAGAGCTCTATAGTGTCTGTTGTTGAATAGAGTGCTCCATAGTTACTGTTTTTGGGTTGGGGCTCTATAGTGTTTGTTTGGTGGTGGAGTGCTCTAAATAGTCATTGTTGTTTTTGTTGGTGATTGGTACTGACTGTTGTTGGGTAGGGTGATTTATAGTGACTGTAGTTAAGTAGAGTGTTTTATACTGACTGTTGTGTAGAGGGCCCCTTAGTGACTTGTTGGGTAGAGTTCTCTATAGTGACTGTTGTTTGTTAGGGTTCTCTATATTGACTGATTTATAGGTGGTTGGTACTGACTGTTGTTGGGTACGGTGCTCTATAGTGACTATTATTGTGTACAGTGCTTTATGGTGACTGTTTTTGGTTAGAGTGCTCTATAGTAACTGTTTTAAGGTAGGTGCTCTATAGTTATAGTGGTTGAATGGAGTGCTCTAAACAGTGACTGTTGTTGTGTAGGTGCTCTATACTGACTGTTGATGAGTAGGATGCTCTATAGTGACTACTGTTTCATGGAATGCTCTGCAGTGACTGTCGTTGGGTAGAGAGCTCTAGATAGTAACTGTTGTTCGTTAGGGTGCTCTATAGTGGCTGCTGTTGGGTAGACTGCTTTATTGTGAGTGTTGTAGGGAAGAGGGCTCTATAGTGACTGTTGTTTGGTAGGTGCTCTGCAGTGACTGTTTTTTAGTAGAATGCTCTATAGTGCCTCTTGTTAAGTATTGTGCTCTCTACTGAATCCTCTTGGGAAGGATGCTCTATAGTGACTGTTATGTTGTAGAGTGCTCAATAGTCAGTGTTGTTTGGTTGAGAATTCTACAGTGACTGCTGTTTTGTAGGTGCTCTACAGTGCCTGTTTTACGTAGGGTGCTCTATACTTACTGTTGCTGTGTAGAGTGCTCTATAGTAATTGTTTTTGGATAGAGGGCTTTATAGTGACTGTTGTTGAAAAGAGTGTGTTATAGTGACACTGCCTGAATAGAGTTCTCTATAGTGATTCTTGTGTAGGTACTGTATAGTGACTGTTTTTTGGTAAAGTGCTGCATAGTGACTGTTGTTGGGTAGGTACTCTATAGTGCCTTTTGTTGGGTAGTTGCTCTGTACTGACTGTTGTTGGGTAGGGTGCTCTATAGGGACTGTTGTTGGGTGGAGTGCTTCTTAGTGACTATTTTTGACTGGACTTTTCTTTAGTGACTGTTGTTAAATAAAGTGCTCAATAGTTACTGTTGCTGGGTAAGGTGCTCTATAGTGACTGTTGCTGTGTAGGGTGCTCTACAGTGACTGTTTTTGTGTAAGATGCTCTATAGTGACTGCTGTTGGGTAGGATGTTCTATAGTGACTATTGTTTGGTAGGTGTTCTATAGTGACTATTTTATTGTATGGGGCTTTCTAGTGACTGTTGGGTGCAGTGCTGTATAAGAGACTGTTGGGTTATGTGCTCAATAATGACTGTTGTGCAGAGAGCTCTATAATGACTTTTTTTGAATATGTGATTTATACTGATTGTTGTTTGGTACGGTGCTGTATAGTTTCTGTTGTTGTTTGGTACCTTATACTACCCTACTTAACAGCAGTCACTGCAGAGCATTTATTAAACAACAGTCATTATAGAGCCCTCTACCCAACAAAAGTCACTAGAGGGAACTCCAACCAACTACATTCAATATAGTGCACCATACCCCAAAACAGATTCTATGGAGCATTCTACTGAACAACATTCACTATAGAACACCTACCCAACAACAGTCACTATAAAGCACCCACTTAACAGCAGTGACGATAGAGTATCTCTGCAACAACAGTCAATATAGAACACTCTACTCATCAACCGTCTGTATAAAGTACACCACTAAACAACAGTCGACCTAGAGCAACCTACCCAGCAACAGTCACAATAGAGCCCCCTACTCAGCCACAGTCACTTTAGAGCACTCTATTTAAGAAGAGTTACTATAGAGTATACTAAAAATTAAGAATCACTATACAGCACCTACACAACAGTCAATGTAGGGCAACCCACACAAAAACTGTCACTATAGAGCACCTACCCAACTGTACTCATCAAGAGCACCCTACATAGCAGCAGTCACTGTAGAGCACCCTACCCAAAAAATTCATTATAAAGCACCCAACGCAACAACAGTCACTATACACCACTTTACCCAACACACGGACTATAAAGCACTTTACCCAATAAAAGTCTCTAGGTAGCACCCTACCCAATAACAGTCACTATAGAGCACTCTACTCAACAACAGTCACTATAGAACACCGTACCCAACAACAGTCACTATAGAGCACCCTATCGAAGAACAGTCACCATGGAGCACCCTACACTGTTGTTGAGGAGGGTGGTCTATAGTGACTTTTGCTTTGAAGGGGGCTCTATAGTGACTTGCTGCGTAGCATGCTTTGTAGTGACTATTGTTGCGTGGGATGCTCTATGGTGACTTTTTATGGTTAGAGTACTCCATAGTTACAGTTGTTTGGTAGGTGCTACATAGTGACAGTTGCTCCGTCAGTGGCTTTATAGTGACTGTTCTTGGATAGGTGGTCTATAGTGACTATTGTTGGGTGGGGTGCTCTCTAAGGACTGTAGTTGATTAGAGTGTTGTACATGTGACGGTTGTGGGGTGGATTTATCTGTAGTGACTGTTGGGTAGTGTTCTATAGTTACTGTTTTTGGGTACAGTCTTCTGTAGTGCCTGTTGTTGGTAAGGGTGCTCTATAGTGACTGTGGTTGGGTAGTTGCTCTATAGTGACTGTTGTTGATTAGGTGCTGTATAGTGACTGTGGTTATGTATGGTGCTCTATTGTAACTGTTGTTGGATAGAGTGCTCTATAGTGACTGTTTTTGTGTTTGTGCTCTATAGTGACTGATGTTGGTTTGGGGTGCTCTATAGTGACTGTTGATACGTAGAGTGCTCTATATGTGACTGTTGATGGGTGGAGTTCTCTTGGGACTTTTGTTGTGTAGAGTACTCTATACTGACTCTTGTTGGGTAGAATGTTCTATAGTTCCTCTTGTAGACTAGGGTGCCCTATAGTGATTGGTTTGGGGTAGGTTCTCTACTGTGACTGTTTTTGGGTAGGGTGCTCTATAGTGACTGATGTGTACGTTGCTCTATAGTAACTGTTGTTAAATATAGTGCTCTACAGTGACTGTTTTTGCGTAGGGGTTCTATAGTGACTGTTGTTTTGTAGGGTGCTCAATAGTGACTGTTCTTGTGTAGAGTGCCCTATGGTGACTGATGTTGTATAGTTTCTCTATAGTGATTGTTGTTTGGTAGAGTTCTCTATTGTGACTGTTGTTGGGTAGGGTTTCCCATAGTGACTGCTGTGTAGAAGCCTCTATAATGACTGTTATTAAGTAGGGTGCTTTATAGTGACTGTTGTTGGGTGTAGTACTCTATAATGACGGTTGTTGGGTATGGTGCTGCATAGTGACCATTGTTGGGTGGAGTGCTCTATACTGACTGTTGCTGTGTGGGGTGCTCTATAGTGATTGTTGTTCAGTAGAGTGCTCTAGACAGTGACTGGTGGTGGGTGGGTTACTCTATATTGACGGTTGTTTCATAATGTGCTCTAAATAAGGACTGTTATTGGGATGCATGCTTTAACGTGACTGTTATTGGGTGGAGTGCTATATAGTGACTGTTCTTGGGTAGAGTGTTCTCTACTGCTAGTTGTTGGGTTGAGTGAGCTTTGTAGTGACTCTTGTTGAATAAAGAACTTCATAATGACTGTTGTTGCATTGGTGCTCTAGAGTGACTGTTATTGAGTAGGTAATTTATAGTGACTGTTGTGTGGGGTTCTCTATAGTGACTGTTGTTTGGTTAGGTGCTCTATACTGACTTGTTGGGTATTGTGCTCTATACTGACTGTTGTTTGGTAGGCTACATTATAATGACTGTTGCTAGGTGAGGTGATCCAAAGTGACTGCTGCTGGGTAGAGTGATCTATAGTGACTGTTGTTTGGTAAAGAACTCTATACTGACGCTTTTAGGTAGATGCTTTATACTGACTGTTGTTGTTTCAGATGATCTATAATTACTGTTGTTTGGGAGATGGCTCTATTGTGAGTGATGTTGGGTAGGGTAGTCTATAGTGACTGTTGTTGCATAGAGTGCTTCATAATGACACATGTTGGGTTAATGACTATATAGTGCCTCTTGTTGGGTAGGTGCTATATAGTAACTGTTGGTGGGTAGGGTGCTCTATAGTGACTGTTGTTGGATAGAGGACTCTATAGTGACGGTTGTAAGTTTGTGTGGTCTTTAGTGACTGTTTTTCATTATAGGGCTCTATAATGACTGTGGTTGCTTAGGTATTCTATATTGACTGTTGTTGGTTAGGGTGCTCTATACTGACTGTTATTGCATAGCGTGTTCTATTGTGACTGTTGTTGGGTAGAGGGCTCTATAGTGACCATTGTTTTCTAGGTTTTGTACTATATACTGACTGCTGTTGGTTAGATTGCTCTATAGTGACTTTTGTTACGTGGAGTGCTCTATAGTGACTGTTTTTGTGTAGGGTTCTCCATAATGACTGTTGGTGTGTAGAGAGTTCGATAGTGACAGTTCTTGAGTAGGCTGCTGTATAGTGACTGTTGTTGGGTAGAGTGCTCTATATAGACTGTTGTTGGGTACGGTGCTGTGTACTGATTGTTCTTGGGTGGGGTGCTTTATACTGACTCTTGCTTGCTGGAGTCTCCTTAGTAACTGTCGTTGGGTATAGTGTTTTTCATAGTGACTGTTGCTGAGTGGGGGTAGAGGGCTCTATAGTGACTGCTGTTGCACACAGTGCACTAAATACTGACTGTTGTTGGTCAGGGTGCTCTATAGTGAGTGTAGTTGGATTGTGTCCTCTATAGTGATTGTTCCGTGGAGTGATCTAGAGTGACAGTTGGTCGGTAGAGTGCTCTATAGTGACTGTAGTTTGGTATGGAGCTCAATAGTGACTGCTGTTGGGTAGAGTTCTCTGGATAGTGACTGTTGTTGAGTAGGGTGCATTATTGTTACTGTTGGGTGGAGTTCTCTATTGTGGCTGTTGTTGTGTAGGCTGCTCTATAGTGACTGTTGCTGTGTAGGGTGCTCTATAGTGACTGGTAAGGTAGAGTATTCTATAGTGAGTGTTATTGAAAGGGTGCTTTATAGTGACTGCAGTTTGGTACTGTGCTCTATAGTGACTGTTATTGGTAGGTTGCTCTGTAGTGACTGCTTTTAAGTAGAGTGCTCTGTACTGACTGTTGCGGGTAGGGTGCTCTATGGTGACTGTTGCTGTGTAAAGTGCTCTGCAATGATTGTTGCTGGGTAGAGTGCCCTATAGTAACAGTTGTTAAGTAGATACTCTAGAGTGACTGTTGCTGGGTGGGGTGCTCTATACTGACTGATGTTGGGTATGGTGTTCTATCGAGACTGTTGTTCCGTAGGTACTACATAGTGTCTGTTGTTGGGTGGGGTGCTCTATTGTGACTGTTACTGTGTAGGGTGCTCTGAAGTGACTGTTAATGGGTAGGTGCTCTGTGGTGACTGTTGCTAAGTAGCATGCCCTATAGTGACTGTAGTTGGGTGGGGTGCTCTATAGTGACTGCTAGGTAGAGCGCTCTATAGTCTCTTTTGTTGTGTAGGTGATCTATAGTGACTGTAGTTGGGTGGGGTGCTCTACAGTGGAAGTTCCTGGGTAGGGAGCTCTATATTGACAGTTCTTGTGTAGGTGCTCTATAGTGACGATTGCTATTTAGTAGACTCTACAGTTGCTGTTTTTGAATAGGTGGTCTAGTGAGTGTTGTCTGTTGGAATGCTCTATAATGACTGTTTTTGTGTAGACTGTTCTATAGTGACTCCTTTTGGGTAAGGTGCTGTATAGTTACTCTTTTTGGGTAGGCGTTTTATTGTGACTGTTCTTTTGTGGAGTCTTGTATAGTTACACGTGTTGGGCAGAGTGCTCTATAGTGACTGTTGTTGCGTATGTGCTCGATAATGACTGTTGTTGGGTAGGGTGCTCTGTAGTCATTGATGTTGGGTAGAGTTCTCTATAGTAAATGTTGTTGCATAGTTGCTCTATGATGACTGTTGTCGGGTGGATTGCTCTCCTGACTGTTGTTGTGTACAGTGCTATAGATAGCGAATGTTGTTGTGTATGGTGCTCTTTAATGACTGTTGTTGTGTAGTGTTCTCTATAGTGACTGTTGTGAAGAGGGCTTTAAGGTGACAGTTTTTGGGTAAATGATCTATAGTGACTGTTGTTGGATTGGTGCTCCGTAGTGACTGTTGTTGGGTAGGGTGCTCTATACTGACTGTTGTTGGGTAGGTGTTCTATAGTGACTGTTGTTATGCAAACTGCTCCATAATTATTGTAGTTGCCTGGAGTGCTCTATATTAACTGTTTTTGGGGAGGGTGCTGTATAGTGACTCTTGTTTGGTATTGTTCACTGTAGTAACTCTTGGTGGATTCAGTTGCTTTATAGTGACATGCTGGGCTGAATGCTCTACAGTAACTTTTTTGGGTAGGTGCTCTATAGTGACAGTTGGTGGGTAGATTCTCTATACTCACAATTACTGTGTAGGTGCTATACAGTGTTTGTTTTTGGAAAGGTGCTCTATAGTGACTGCTGTTAAGTACGGTGATTTTTAGTGACTGTTGTTGGCAGGGTGCTCCATAAGGACTGTTGTTCGGCAGGGTGTTCAATGGTGACTGTTGTTGGGTGAGTTGCTCAATAGTGACTTTTCTTTGTTGGAGTAGTCTATAGTGACTCTTCTTGGGTAGGGTGTTCAATAGTGACTTTTGTTGAATAGAGTGTTTTATACTGACTGTTGTTGGTTAAAGTGCTCTATAGTGACTGTTTTGGTTTGGGGGCTTTAAAGTGACTGTTGTTGAGTAGGTGATCTATAGTTACTGTTGTTGGTTTGGTGCTCTATAGTGACTGTGGTAAGGTGGAATGCTGTATAGTGACTGTTGTTGGGTAGGGTGCTCTATAGTGACTGTTGCTATGTAGAGTTCTCTAGAGTGACTGTTGTTGCTTAGAGTGCTCTATAGTGAATGTTGCTGCAAATAATGACATTTACTGACTGTTGCTGGAGAGCATGCTTCGTAGTGACTGCTGTTGGGTGGGGGGTTTTTCAGTGACTTGTTGGGTAGGGTGCTCTATTGTGACTATTATTGAATAGGTGCTCCTTAGTGACTTTTGCTGTGTAAGGTGCTCTATAGTGATTGTTGTTGGGTAGGTCCTCTATAGTGACTCTTAGTGGGTAGGTGATTTATAGTGACTGTTGCTGCATAGCATGCTCTATAGTGACTTGCAGGGTAGTGTGCTCTATAGTGACAGTTGCTGCATAAGGTGCTCAATGTGACTGTTGTTGGGTAGAGTATGCTATAATTCACTGTTGTTGAGTGGAGTGCTCTATAAAATCTGTTGCTTTGTAGAGTACTCTATAGTAACTGTTGTTGGGGAGCGTGATCTACAGTGATTTTTTGAGTAGCTTGCTCTAGACTGACTGTTGTTCGTTAGGTGATCTATAGTGACTCTTGTTGGATATGGTGCTCTAAAGTGGCTGTGGTTGGGTACGGTGCTCTATTGTGACAGTGGTTGGGTAGAGTGCTCCATAGTTACTGTTGTGGGTTAGGTGCCCTATATTGACTGTTGTTGGGTAGCTGACTCTATTATGAAAGGTGTTGGGTAGTGTGATCTTTAGTGACTGTTGATGGGTAGTGTTCCATAGTGACTGTTGTTGCTAGGAGCTCTATAGTGGCTGTTGACGGGTAAGTTGCTCGTTAGTGACAATTATTTCTACAGTGCTCTATAATTACTGTTCTTAAGTAGGGTGCTCTCTACTTACTGTTGTTGGGTAGGGTGCTCTTCAGTGACTGTTGCTGGGACAAGTGCTCTCTACTGATTGTTGCTGGGTAATGTGCTGTATACTGATAGTTTTTTGGTAGGTACTCTATAGTGACTGTTGTTGAGTAAGGTGCGATATAGGGTGTTTTGTTTTGTAGGATTCTCTATAGTGGCTATTGTTGGTTAGGGTTCTCCATATTGACTATTGTTGCATAGGGCATTTTATAGTGACTGTTGTTGAATACTGTGCCCTATAGTTACTGTTTTGGGTATGGTGTTCTATAGTGATTGTTGTTGGATGGAGTGCTCTATAGTGATGGTTGTTGGGTAGTGGCTCCATAGTCATGGTTGTTGGGTAGGTACTCTATTCTGACTGTTGTTAGTAGGTTGCTCTACAGTGACTCTTGTTTGGTACAGTGCTCTATGGTGACTGGGCTGTGTAGAGTTCTTTAGAGTGAATAACTTTACGTAGGTGCTCTATAATGACTGTTGCTGGGAATGTACTCTGTACTGACAGTAGTTGGGTAGGTGATTTGTAGTGTCTGTTGCTGGGCTGGTGCTCTATAGTGACTGTTGCTGGGAATGTACTCTGTACTGACAGTAGTTGGGTAGGTGATTTGTAGTGTCTGTTGCTGGGCTGGTGCTCTATAGTGACTGTTATTAAGTTTGGTGCCCTCGAGTGGCTGTTGCTGCAAGGGGCTCTACAGTGACTCTTGTTGAGTTGTGTGTTCTATAGTTACTGTTGTTGGGCAGGTTCCTCTTTATTGACTTTTTTTGAGTGGAGTGCTCTATAGTGACTGTTGTTGGGTAGGTTGCTCTATAATGACTGTGGTTAGGTAGAGTGCTCTATCGTAACTGTTTTTGGGTAGAGTGTTCTATAGTGACTGGTTTTTTCAGAGTGCTCAATCGTGACTGTTTTTTAAAAGAAACATCTATATTGACTGTTGTTAAGTAGAGGGCTCTAACGTGACTGGGGTTGGGTCAGTGATCTACAGTGACTGTTGTTGGGTCAGTGTTCTATAGTGACTGTTGGTTAGGGTGTTCTATAATAACTGATGTTGGGTTAGGTGCTCTGTAGTGACTATTGTTGAATAAGTGCTCTTTAGTGACTGTTGCTGGGTAGGGTGCTCTACAGTGACTATTGTTGCATGGTGTGGTCTATAGTGACTGTTGTTTGATAGAATGCTTTATAGTGACTGTTGATGAGTAGGTGCTCTATAGTGACTGTTGTTGAATACTGTGCTCTATAGTAACTTCTGATGGGTAGGGTCTTCTGTACTGACTGTTGTTCTTTAGTGAGTGCTGTTGGTTATAGTTCTCTATAAGTGACTCTTGTTGGGTGGAGTTTCAACAGTTTCTATTGTGTAGAGTGCTCTACTGTGAATGTTGTTGGGCATAGTGCTCTATAGTGACTGCTCTTGGGTAGCTGCTCTATGGTGAATGTTGTGTAGAGTGCACTAAAGTGACTGATGTTGTGTAGGTGCTCTATAGTGACTGTTGCTAGGGAGTGTGCTTATCGTGACTGGTGTTTGCTAGGGTCCTCAATAGTGACTGTTGCTGGGTGAAGTGCTCTATTCTGTTTTTTGCTGGGTAAAATGCTTTAAGGTGATAGTTTCTTGGTAGCTACTCAATAGTGCCTGTTGTTAGGTAAGGTGCTCTATAGTGACATTTATTTGGTAGGGTGCTTTATACTGACTGTACTTAAGTAGAGTGCTCCATGTTGCCTGTTTTTGCATAGGGTGTTCCATAGTGAGTGTTGTTGGGTAGAGTGCTCTATTGTGACTGTTGGGTAGAGATCTTCATAGTGACTGTTGTTGGGTAGGTGCTCTATAGTGACTGTTCCTTGGTTGGCTGCTCTATAGTGACTCTTGATGTGTAGGTACTCTTTATTGACACTTGTTGATAAGGGTGATGTATAATGACTGTTGTTGGGTGGATTGCACTTTAGTGAATCTTGTTGGGGAAGGTGTTCTATAGTGAGTATTGCTGGGCTGTGTGATCTGTAGTGACTGTTGCTGTGTTGAGGGCTCTACCGTGACTGTTGTTGGGGGATGCTCTGTAGTGACTGTTGTTGGGTTGGGTGCTCTATAGTAATCGTTGTTGGGTAGGTGCTCTATAAGGACTTTTGTTGGGTAGGATGCTCTGTAATGATTGTTGCTGGATGGAGTGCTCTATATTGAATGTTGTTGGAGGGGGGCTCTATTGTGACTATTGTTGGGTATTGTTGACTGTAGTGATTGTTTTGGGGTAGTCTGCTGTATAATGACAGTTGTGTAGAGTGCTATATAGTGACTGTTGCTGGGTGGGGTGCTCTGTAGTTAATTTTGTTGGATGGAGTGCTCTAGAGTGACTGTTGCTGGTTAGTGTGCTGTATAGTGACTCTTGTTGTGTAGGTGCTCTATCATAACTGTTATTGTTGTGGGTGCCCTATAGTGACTGTTGTTGGCTAGAATGCTCTATAGAAAACTGTTTTTGGGTGGACTGCTCTATACTGACTGTTGTGTAGAGGACTCTATAATGACTTCTTGGGTAGAGTGCTCTATGCTGACTGTTGTTGAGTAGGGTTTTCTATACTGACAGTTGTTGGCTGGGTGCTTTGTACTGAGTCTTGTTAGGTACAGTGCTCTATAGTCACTCTTTTTGGGTATGTTGTTCTATAGTGACTTCTTGGGAAGAGTGCGTTACAGTAACTGTTACTGGGTAGGTACTAAATAGTGACTGTTGTGGAATGCAGTGCTCTAAATAGTGCCTGTGGCTAAGTAGGTGCTCTATACTGACTGTTGCTGGGTAGGCTGCTCCATGGTGACTGATGTTTGATGGAGTGTTTTATACTGACTGTTGTGTAGAGGGCTCTATAGTGACTTGTTGGGTAAAGTGCTCTGAATTGACTGTTTTTTGGCAGGGTTCTATATCCTGACAGCTGCTGGGTACGTGCTCTATAGTGACTGTTGTTCGGTCCATTGCTCTATAGTTACTGTTGCTTGGTACAGTGCTCTATAGTAATTCTTGTTGGGTTCAGGGCTCTAAGTTGACTATTGTTGGGGAGGTGCTCTACAGTGCCTATTTTTCATAGTGTGCTGTATAATGACTGTTGATGGGTAGAGTGCTCTATACTGACTATTCTTGGGTAGGGTGCTTTATAGTGATTGTTGCTTGGTAGAGTGGTCTATAATGACAATTTTAGGATAGAGGGCTCTATAGTGATTTTCTTGAATAGTGTGCTCTATAGTAACTGTTTTTGTGTATGGTGTTCTAGAGTGATTGTTGTTGGTAGAGTACTCTATAGTGACTGTTGTAAAGTCTATGCTGTATAGTGCCTGTTGTTGGGTATGGTGCTCTATAGTGACAGTGGTTGGTAGAATGCTTTATAGTGATTGATGTTGGTATGGTGCTCTATTGTTATTGTTTCTGAGTACGGTGCTCTATAGTGACTGTTGCTTTGTAGTGTGCTCTATAGTGACTATAGTTAAGGTGCTCTATACTCACACTTGCTGAATAAAGTTCTCTGTAGTGACTGTTTTTGGGTAGGTACTTTATAGTGACTGTTTTTGGGTAGGTACTTTATAGTGACTGTGGTTGGGTGGAGTGCTCCACACTGACTGTTGTTATGTATATGCTTTATAGTGCCTGTTGTTGGGTAGGGTGCTCTTTACTGACTGTTGTTCCATAGGGTGCTCCCTAGGGACTCTTGTTGGGTGGAGTTCTTTGTAGTGACTGTTGTAGAGTAGGGTGTTCAATAGTGACTGTTGTTGGTTAGGGTGGTCTATAGTGACTGTTGCTCTTTAGCATGTTCTACAGTGACTGTTTTTGGGTAAAGTGCTCTAAGTGACTGTTGTTAGGTAGATTGTTCTATAATGACTATTGTTGGGGACGTGATCTATAGTGACTATTGCTGGGTAGAGTGCTCTGTATTGACTGTTTTTGGGTGCAGTGCTGTATAAGTGACTGTTGTTTGGTGGAGTGCTCTATAATAACTGTTGTGAAGTGTGCTCTTTAGTGACTGTTGTTGAATAGGTGCTTTATATTTATTGTTGTTAAGGAGGGTGCTCTATAGTGTCTCTTGTTGTGTAGGCTCTTTATAATACCATCTCAACAACAGTCACTACACAGCACCCGTCAAACAACAGTCATTATAGAGCCCTCTACCCAACAACAGTCACTAGAAAAAACCCAACCACAGTCACTATAGTGCATTATACTTAACGGCAGATTTTATAGAGCCTTCTACTGAACAACACTCACTACAAAACACCTACACAACAACAGTCACTATAAAGCACTGCACCCAGCAACAGTCACTATAGAGTACCTTTTCAACAAAAGTCACTATAAAGCACACTACTCAGCAGCAATCTGTATAAAGCACGCCACCAAACAACAGTCAGTATAGAGTACCCTAGCCAGCAACAGTCACTATAGAGAACCCTACATAGCCACTGTCACCATAGAGCCATCTACCCAACAAGAGTCACTCTAGAGTATACTACCCATCAAGAGTCACTGTAGAGCACTTCCCCAACAACAGTCAATGTAGAGCACCTTACCCACAAACTGTCACTATAGAGCACCTACTCACCAGTAGTTACCAAAGAACACTCTACCCAGCAACATTCCCTGTGGAGCACCCTACTTTGCAACAGTCACTATAGAGCACTCTACCCAGAAACAGTCACATAAGAGAACCCTACTCAGAAACAGTCAGTATAGAACACTTACTCAGCAACCGTCAGTTTAGAGCACTTCACCAACAACAGTCACTATACAGCACCTACCAAAAAACAGTCATTATGGAGCACCCTATTCAACAAGAATCACTATAGAGCACCTATTCAACAAGAGTCACAATAGAGCGCCCTAACTAGCAACAGTCACTATAGAGCACACTAAAGGCAACAGTCACTATAAAGAACCCCACACAACAACTGTCATTATAGAGCACCATACCCAGAAATAGTCACTTACAGCACCCTAAGCAAAGACAGTCACTATAGAGCACCCTACCAACAAGATTCAGTATAGAGCACTCTACCCATCAACATTTATTATAGAGCACCATGCCTGACAAGAGTCACTACAGAAAACCCTACAAAACAACAGTCATTATAAAGCACTCCCTTCAAAATTAGTCACCTATAGAACAGTCTACCTACAACAGTCACTATAGAGCACCCTACCCAGAAACAGTCACTATAGAGCACATACCTAACATCACTCACAAGAGAGCACTCTACACAACAATAGTCATCATAGAGCACCCCAGCCATAACAGCCACTCTATAACAACCTCCCCAAAAACAGTCACTGTAGAGCACTAAGCAACAACCATCATCATAGAGCACACTACACTACAAAAGTCACTATAGGGGACCCTACCCAACAACTGTCACTATAGAGCACCTATACAAAAACTGTCACCTTAGATCACACCACCAACAACTGTCACTATATAGAACCTACAAAAGCCGTTGCAATACCAAACCCAAAACAGCAACAGTCACTATGGAGCATGTACACATCACTCACTATAGAACAACGTAACCAACAGAGTCACTATAAAGAATTTTAACCCGCAACAGTCAGTACAATGAACCCCACCAAAGAACAGTCATCTATAGAGCATTCTAGGCAACCACAGTATCTACAGAGCACTCTACCCAGCAAGAGTCACTATAGAGCACTCTACAGAACAACAGAGACTATAGAGCACTCCAAACAACAAAAGTCACCTGTAGAGCACTCTACTTCACAACAGTTTTTTAAATCATTGCACCCAACAGTCAATATTGACCACCCCACCCTACAACAGACACTATAGAACTTCTACCCAGCAACAGTCGCTATAGAGCACTCTACCCAGCAACAGTCACTATAGAGTACATACGCAACATCAGCCACTATAGCGCACTCTACCTAGCAATGGTCAGTATAGAGCCCTCTGCACACTTTAGTCACTAAAGAGCACACTGCACAGCACTATAGACCACCTAACCAACAACAGACATTATTCAGCATGTACCCAACCACAGTCACTATAGAGCACCCACCAAACAGCAGACACTAAAGAGCATTCTACCCAAAAACAGTTACGATAAAGCAGCGTACCCAACAACAGGCACTCTGTGCACTCTTAGCAACAAAAGTCACTATATAGCACTTACCCAAAAACAGTCACTATAAAGCACCATACGCAACAACAGTCACTATAGAGCACTCTACAGAACAACAGTCAGTGTGGAGAACTCCCCAAAAATAATTACCTAGAGGGCACTCTACCCAACAACAGTTTTATAGTACACCCCACCCAACAAGAGTCACTGTAGAACACCTACCAAACAACAGTCACTATGAGCACACTACCTGGCAACAATCACTATAGAGAACCTACCCAACCATGGTTACTATAGAGTACCCTACCCAGAAACAGTAGTTACAGAGCACCCCAACAAACAAAAGTCACTACAGAGCATTCTAACCTGCAACAGTCACTATAGAACACCCTACACAGCAACAGTCACTGCAGAGAACTCTACTCAACAACAATAGCTGTAGAGAATACTACTTAGCCCAAGGTAATGAAGAGAACACTACTCAGCAGCAATCACTATAGAGCAACCTACCCAGCAATAGCCTTTATATAACACCCTACACAGTAACAGTAACTATAAAGCACCCTACTCAACAACAGTCACTATAGAAAACTTCATCTAACTGCAGTTACTATAGAGCACCCTACCCAACAACTGTAACTATAGAGCAACTCCCTAACAACAGTAAGTATAGAGAACCTCTTCAACAACTGTCGCTACACAGCACACTAACCACCAACAGTAAATATAGAGCACTGTACCCAAGAACAGTCATTATAGAGCACTCTACCAAACAACAGTCTATATACAGCTCTCCAACCAAAAACAGTCACTATAGAGCACCATACTCAACAACAGTCTTTATGGAGCCTCCAACCAAAAAACAGTTAGTATAGAGCACATACTCAGCAACAGTCATTATAAAGCACCCCAGCCAAAAACAGTCACTATAGAGCACCCGACACAGCAGCAGTCACTCTGGAGCAATCTAACCTACAACAGACATTATAGAATATCCTACCGATCAACAGTCACTATAGAGCACCTACCCAACAACAGTAACTAGACAGCATTACACCTAACAACAGTCACTATAGAGCACCTACCCAACAATAGGTACTAAAGAGCACCTTACTCAAGAGCAGTCACTGTAGAGCACCCTACACAGCACCAGTCACTATAGAACACTTAACACAACCATCACTGTAGAACAACCTACCCAGCAACAGTCACTATAGATCACTCTACCCAACAACTCTTTCTATAGATCATCATACCCAGCAACAGTCACTATAAGCACCTATAACACAACCATCAGTTTAGAACACCCCACCAGCAACAGCAACTGTACAACATCTATTAAAAATTAGTCACTCTAGAACACCCTACCAAGAAAAATTTACTATAGAGCACGTACCCTAAAACAACAACTATAGAGAACCTACCCAACAACAGTCACTGTAGAGAACCTACCCCACAGCAGTCACAATAGTGCACACTACCCGGTAACAGTCATTATAGAGCACCTACCCAGCAACCGTCAGTTTAGGACACACCTTCAACAACTGTCAGTTTACATTACCTATTCATAAAGAGTCACTATAAAGCTCCCTGCCCAACAACAGTCACTATAGAGCACCCTTACCAGCAACAGTCACTATAGAGCACCCTACCAACTACAGTCACTAAAGAGAAACCCACCCAAAAACAGTCAGTATAGAGCACCCTACCCAGCAGTTGTCACTATACAGGACCCTACATAACAATAGTCACTATAGAGCACCCTACCAACAAGAGTCACTATAGAGCAGTCTACCCATCAACAGTCATTATAGAGGACTGTACCGAACAGCAGTCACTACAGAGAACCCTACCCATTAACAGTCACTGTAAAGCAGTGCACCCAACAACAGTCACTAGAGAGCACTCTACCCAGAAATAGTCACTATAGAACCCCCAACCCACAGCAGTCAATATAGAGCCCCTTAACCAGAAACAGTCACTATAGAGCACCTAAACAACAACAGTCACTATAGAGTTCGCTACACAACAGAAGTCACTATAGGGGACCCTACCAAACAAGTGTAACTATAGGGCATCTATGCAACATCCATCAGTTTAGAGCACCCCACCAACAACTGCAACTATACAGCACCTACCCAAAAACCGTCACTATAGCACACCCAACTTAGAAATAGTCAGTATACAGCATGTACTATAAATCACTCAGTATAGAGCACCCTACCCGGCTGAGTCACTACAGAGAACTCTACCAAGCAACCGTCTATACGTAGAACGTAACCCAACAACAGTCACCTATAGAGCAATCTACCCAACCACAGTAACTATAGAGAACTGTACACAATAGCAGTAACTATAGAAGACTCTGTAGAACAATAACCAGTATAGAGAACTCCACCCAACACCAGTTTCCTATAGAGCACACTTCCCAACAACAGTCTCTATTGAGCACCCCATTCAAAAACAGTCACTATAAAACACCCTACCCAACATCAGTCACTGTAGAGCCCTCTACTGAACAGCAATCCCTATAGAGCACTCTACTCAAAAATATCCAGTATACATCACCCTACCCAAGAACAGTCACCATGGAGCACTCCACACAACAACAGTCACAATAGTGCACACTACCAAACAGCTATACTATAGAGCACCCTAACCAACAATAGTCACTATTGAGCACCAACCCTACCACAGTCATTATAGAGAACCTTCCAAATGACAGTCAGTATAGGGCATGAACCCTAAAACAGTAGAGCACTCTACCCAGCAAAGTCACTTTCGATCACCTACACAAAAACTAAGAGTTTGGAACACCCCACCAACAACAGTAACTATACAGCACCTACCCAAGAACAGTCACTCTAGAGGACCTTAACAAGCAACAATCACTATAGAGCACGTACTGAAATACAGTCAGTAGAGGGAACCCTACCTGATAACGGTCACTATAGGAAACCCCACCCAACAACAGTTATTAAAAGCACCCTACCCAACAACAGTCACAATAGAGCACACTACCAACAAGAGTCACTATATAGCACTTTACCCAGCAACAGTAATTATAGACCACTGCACTGAGACACAGTCACTATGGATAACTCTACAAACAGCAGCCACTATACAGCACTTCAGCCAACAACAGTCACTCATAGAGCACTCCACCCAACAACATGCACAATAGAGCACCAACCCAACAACAGTCACTATAGAGCACCATAACCAGCCATAGTCACTATAGAGAACAAACAAAACATCAGTCATTATAGAGCACTCTCCCCATCAACTGTAACTATTCAACAACCCACGCAAAACAGACAGTATAAAGCACCCTACACAGCAACAGTCACTAAAGAGAACCTATCAAACAAAAGCCACTATTGAGCACTGACCCAAAAACAGTAAGTATAGTGCACTCAACCCAAAAACAGTTACTATAGAGCACCATACCCAACACCACTCACTATGAGCATCCTACCCAACAAAAGTAACTATAAAGCACTTACCCACCAACTGTCAGTATAGAGCCCATTACCCAACAACAGTAACTGTGGAGCCCTCTACCCAACAACAGTCACTATAGAGCACTCTACAAAATAAGAGTCACTATATAGAACTCTACCCAATAACAATCACATAGAGAGCACTCAACCCAACAGGAGTCACTATAGAACACCATACCAAAAAAAAACAGTCATTATAGAGCACTCTTTCAACAACAGTGGTTATAAAGCACCCCACTCATCAACAGTCACTATAGAGTACCTACCAAACAACACTTACTCTAGAGTACTGTGCCAAGCAAGAGTCAGCATAGAGCAATCCATGCAACAAGAGTCACAATGGAGTACACTATCCAGCAACAGTCACTACAGGGCACTTGCACACAACAACAGAAACTATGGAGCACCCACACAACAACAGACACTATAGAGTACCTTACCCAAAAACAGTCACTTTAGAGCACCTTACCCAATAGCAGTCTCTATAGCGCATGTACACAACAACACTCACTACAGAGCACCCTACTTAGCAGAGTCACTATAGAGCACTCTACCAAGCAACAGTCAATATAGGGAACCCCACTCAACAACAGTCATGTATAGAGAATGCTACTTAACCACAGTAACTATAGAGCACTCTATGAAACAACAGTAACTATAGAGCACTCTACAGAACAATTGCCAATATGGAACACTACACCCAACAACAGTCACCTATAGAGCACTCTACCTAACAACCGTCTTTATAGAGCACCCCACCCAGCAACAGTCACTACAGAGTATGTACCAAACATCAGTCACTATAGAGTACTCTACCTAGCAGTGCTCACTATGGAGCACTTCACCCAACAGTCACATTAGAGCACCCTGCACAGCAGCAGTCACTATAGAGTACCTAACCAACAACAGTCACTATAAAGCATTTACCAAACAACAGTCACTATCGAGCACCTACCAAACAACAATCCCTATAGAGTACTTACTCAGCAACAGTCAATAAAGGGCACTCTACCCAACAACAGTTAATATACAGCAACACACCCAACAAAAATCACTATGTGCACCCTTCCCAACAAGTCACTCTATGGCACCTAACCAACAACCGTCACTATAAAGCATTGTAAACAACAATCAGTATAGAAAACTCAACCCAACAAAAACCACCTATAGTGCACTCTACCCAACAACAGTCACTGTATAGCACCTAAACAACAACAGTAACTATGAGCACCCTACCTGGCAACAGTTACCGTAGATCACTCTATGCAACATCAGTCACTATAGAGCATCCAATGCAGCAACAGCCAGTATAGAGCACACTGCCCATCAACAGTCAGTATAGAGCACCTAACAAACGAAAGTCACTATGGAGCACACTACCCCACAACAGTCAGCATAAAGGATCCCACCAACAACAGTCACTATAGAATACCCTACCTATCAACAGTCACAATAGAGCACCATACTCAGCAACAGTCACTATAGAGCACCCTACCCATCATCATTCACTATAGATCACCCAACCCAGAAACAATTATTATAGAGCATTGTATGTCACAACAGTAACTATGCAGAACTCCACCCATCAACAGTCACTGTAGAGCCCTCTACTCAGCAACAGTCACTATAAAGCGCTCCACCAAATAACAGTCACTAGAGAGTTCCTTACCCAAGAACAGTCACTCTAGAGCAGGGTACCCAAAAACAGTCAGTATAGGGCACCCTACCATAGAACAGTCACTACAGAGCACCATACCAAATAACAGTCAGTATATAGTACCTAACCAACAACAGTCACTAGTGTTTACCTACCAAACAATATTTACTCTAGAGTACTCTACCCAAAACAGTCATTTAAGGGCACTGTATGCAAAAACAGTGAAGACCCTGAACCTACCCAACAACAGTCAGTATAGATCACCTACCCAAAAACATTCACTATAGAAAACTCTACCCAAATGTAGTCACTATAGAGAACGGTATAAAATAACAGTCATAATAGAGCACACTACCCAACAACAGTCACTGTAGAGAAAATACACAAAACAGTAACTATAGAGCACCTAGTCAACAACAGACAGTGCAGAGCATCCTAAGAAACAACACTCACTGTAGAGCGCCCTACTAAAAACAGTCACTAAAGAACACCCCACCCAACAAGTCACTAAAGACTACCTACAAACAACATACACGATAGAGCACTCTACCCAACAACGGTCACTGTAGAATGCTCTTGTTAACAGCATTCAATACTGAGCATTCTACCCAACAGCAGTCAGTATAGAGCCCTCTACCCAACAACAGTCTCTGTAGAGTACTGTACCACACAAAAATGACTATTAAATTCTCCACCCAAGAAAAGTGACTATACAGCACCATACCCAGCAACAATCACTATAGAGCACCCAATTAACAACAGTCAGTACAGAACCGTCTACCCAACAACAGTCACTAGAGATAACCCTACCCAGCAACAGTCACTATAGAGCAATCTACACAACAACATTCAATATACAGCAATCTACCCAAAAAGAGTCACGGTAGAGAACCTACCTAACAATAGTAACTAAAGAGTACTCTAAACAACAGCAGTCACTATAGAGCACTCTACAAGATAGTCCCTATAAAACAGTTTACCCAACAACAGTCAGTATATAGCACCCTACCAAACAACAGTCTCTATAAAGAAATTTCTCAACAGCAGTCACTTTAAAGAACTCTAACCAGCTAAAGTCAATATAGAGCACCCTAAATAATAACAGTCACTAGACAGCACCTTACTATCAAGAGTCACTATAGACCACTCTACCAAATATTAGGCACTATAGAGCATCATAACCTACAACAGTCAGTATAGAAGATTTTACCAAACAACAGTCATTATAAAGAACTCTACCCAACAACAATCACCTAAAAAGCACTCTACCCAACAACAGTTAGTATAGAACACTCTACCCAACAGCACTCAGTATAAAGCAACCCACCAAAAAACAGTCACTATAGGGCACCTACAAAACAACAGCCTGTGTAGAGCACCCTACCCAGCAACAGTAACTTGATATTACGTACCCAACTGAAGTCACAATGAAGCACAGTATGAAGCAAGAGTCAGTATAAAGCACTCTATACAATATCAGTCACTATAGATCTCCCTAGGAAGCAACAGTCAATATAGAGCACTACACAACAACAGTCAGTAGAGAGCAGTACACGCAACAAAAGTCACTGTAGTACACCCTGCCCAGCAACAGTCACTACAGAGCACTCTACTCAACATCAATCCCTATGCAGAACCCACCCAACGACAGTAACTATTTAGCTCCCAAAATAAGCAATGGTCACTATACAGCACCCTACCAAGTAACAGTCACTAGATAGGACCCTACCTAACTGCTGTCATTATATGGAAGCCTACCACAAACTGTCACCATAGAGCACCCTATGAAACAACAGTCACTGTAGAGAACCTACCAAGAAACAGTCACTATAAAGCACGCAACCCAACAGCAGTCACTATAGAGTACCTACTAACAACTATTACTATAGAGCACCCTACAATGCAACACTCATTATAGAGTAATCTACCCAACAACTGACACTATAGATCACTTACCCAAGAAAAGTAATTATAGAGCACACAACCCAACAACAATCACTAATGAGAACCTACACAAAAACCGTCACTATGGAGCACTCTACACTGCAACAGTCACTATAGATCACCCCACACAAAAACAGTCACTATAGAGCACCCTACCGCCAACAGACAGTATAGAGCACTTTATTCAACAGCAGTCACTATGGATCACCTACCCAACAGTCACTATAGAGACCCTACTTAACAACAGTCAGTATAGATCAAGTACTTAACAACAGAGACTATAAAGCACTCTACCGAGCAACAGTTAGTATAGAGCAACTTAACTAACAGCAGCCACCATGAGCACCTACCAAACAACTGTCACTATAGGGAACCTTCCCAACAACAATCACTATAGATAACCCAACCAGAAATAGTCACTATAGAGTGTGCTACCCAACAAAAGTTACTATAGAGCACTTTACAAAACAACAGTCACTATCGAGCATCCCACCCAACAACAGTCACTATAGAGTATGTACCCAACGGCTTTCACTATAGAGCACTCTACCCAGCATTATTCAGTATAAAGCACACCACCCAAAATCTATCGCTATAGAGAAACCTAACGAGCAACAGTAACTGTAGAGTACACTATCCAGCAACACGCAATATAGAATATTCTACCCAACAAGAGACACTATAGGGCACCATACCCAACAAAAATCACTGTAGAGAACCTACCCAAAAATAGTCACCGCAAGCACCCCACCCAACAACAGTCACGATGCAGCACGTACCCAGAAATAGTCACTATAAAGCACGTCACCCAGCAACATTCACTGTTGAACACCCTACCCAAAAACAGTCACTGTAGAGCACTCCACGCAACAACAGTCAGGGTAAATTAACCTATACAAAACTGTCACTACAGAGTACCTAACCAATAACCGTCTTTATAGATCACCTACCCAACAAAAGTCACTATGAAGAACCCTACCCAACAACAGTGAGTACAGAGTTTCCACCAAACAAAAGTCACTGTACAGCACCTTACCACCAACAGTCACTAAAGAGCCCTCTACCAAACAACAGTCACTGTAAATCACTCTACCCAACAACAGTCACTATAGAACGCCCTACATAAGAAGAGTCATTATAGCACACTACCCAACAACAGTAATGATAGAGCATTCTACCAAACAAAATTTAGTATAGAACACCCCACCCAACAACAGTCACTAGAGAGTACCTATTTAACAACTGTCACTATACTGCACTCTACCAAGGAATAGTGACTATTTAGCACCATACTAGCAACAATCTCTATAGAGCACCAACACAACTGTCACTTTCTAGAAAACTCTACTTAAAAACAGTCACTATAAAGCACTGTACACAACAGCAGTCACTATACAGCACCTTCCAAGGAACAGTCACTATAGAGCAGTCTACAAAACAATAGTTACCATAGAGCACCATACTCAACAGCAGTAATTGAAGAGCACCTACCCAACAGCAGTAAATATAGAGCTTTCTATACAACAACAGCCTCTATAGAGCACTCTACACAAGAATAGTGAGTATACAGCACACTAATTAACAACACTATCTATTAAGAGAAAATCTACACAAGAGTCAGAATAGAGCACTCCACCAAAAAACAGTCACTATAGAGCACCCTTACTAATTACAGTCAGGATAGAAAACCTACACAAAAACAGTCACTATTTGGAGCACTCCAATCAACAACAGTTTCTATAGAGCACATTGCAAAAAAACACTTATTAAAGTGGACTTTACCCAACAACTGTCACTATAGAGAACGGTACTCAACAACCATCACCAGAGTGCACCGTACCAAACAACAGTCACTATGAAGCACCTACTCAACAACAGTCACCATACATTACCACACTTAATTGTTATTATAGAGCACCTTAACCAACAACAATCACTGTAGAGCACCTACACAAGAACAGTCACTATCTAGGGCATGATAACCAACAGCAGTCAATAGAGGGAACCCCATTAAGCAACAGTCAGTATTAGAAACCCACAAAAGAAAAGACACTTTAGAGCACTCAACACAAAAACAGTCACTATAGCAAACCCTACCAAACAACACTTACTATAGAGCACTGACACAACAACAGTTACTATAGAGCACCTAAGCAACTGCAGTCACTATAGAGCACCTACCTAACAAAAGTCACTGTAGAGCACCTACCCAACTGCAGTCACTATAAAGCAAATTCTAAACAACAATCACTATAGGGCACCTACACAAGAACAGTCACTTTTGGGTACTCTACCCAACAACAGTTACATAAAACACTGTACCCAACAACAGTTACTATAGAGCACAATATTCAACAATAGTAAATATAAAGCACCTATGCAGCAAAAGTCACTATAGGGTACCCTTCCCAAGATCTGTCTTTATTGAGCACTGTATGCAACAACACTCACTATAGAGCATCCTACCCAACAACAGTCACTATGGATCACCTACCCAACAACAGTCACTATAGAGCACTCTACCCAACAACAGGAACTATATAGCAGTGTACCCAATGACAGTCACTATGTTCACCCTACCCAACAACAAAAAGAATAAAGCACCTACCCAACAACAGTCACTATGAAGCACTCCACAGAAGAACACTAACCAACAGAGTGTTCTACCCAACAGTAGCTAGTATAGAGCACCTTCACAAAAACAGTCAGTATAGAGAACCCCACCCAACAACAGTCACTGTAGCGTACCTACCACACCACACTCACTATAAAACAACAGTTACTGTGGAGCCCTCAACCAAACATCAGTCAAAAAAGCACTCTATGAAACAACTGTGACCATAGAGCATTCAACCCAAGAAAAGTCAGTATAGGACACCAGGGTCAACAACAGTAACTATAAAGCCCCTTACCAAACGACAGTCACTGTAGCACCCTATGCACAACAACAGTCACTATAGAGCAATGTACACAGAAACAGTCAGTATACAGCATTCTGCTTAAGAACAGTCAGTATAGAGCACACCAGCGAACAACAGGCACTATAGAGAACCCTACCCAACAACAGTCACTGCACAGCACCCACCCAACAACAGTCAGTATAAAGCACTCCACCAAATAACAGTCACTATAAAGTACCCTACCCTAAAACAGTCAGTATAGAGTACCTATCCAAAAATAGTCACTATTTAGAGCACTTTATGCAACTATTGTCACGAAAGAGCACCTACCCAAGAAGAGTTACTATGGAGCACTCTACCACACAACACTCACTATACGGCACCGTACACTACAACAGTCACTAGACAGCACCATACCCAACAATGGGAAGTGTAGAGCACCTAAAAACAACAGTCAGTATAAAGCACCCTAACCAATGGTCACTATAGAGCATTCCACTTAGCAAAAGTCACTCTAGACCCCTCTACCCAACAATAACAGCTAAACAGCTCCTACACCACAATCACTACAGAGCACCCTACCCAACAACAGTCACTATAGAACAACCTACTGAACAAGAGTGACTTTAGAGCACCTACCCAAAAGCAGTCACTTCAGAAAACTCTACAAAGGAAGAGTCACTATATAGCACCTGAGCAAACAACAGTCATTATAGAGCACCCTATGCAGCAACAGTCAGTATCAAACACCCTACACAGCAACAGTCACTATAGAGCACCCTATTTAACAACAGTTACTATTAAGAACCCTACCATCAACAGTCAGTATAGATCACCCTACTCAAAAGCAGTCACTATAGAGCACCTACCCAACATCAGTCAGCATACAGCACCTACCTAACAACAGTCAGTATAGAGCACTCTACCCAACAGCAGTAACTATATAGCAGCATATCCAATGACATTCACTATAAGCACCCAAGGCGACAACATTACTATAGAGCACTTCCTTAACAACAGTCACTATGGAGCACTGCACGAAAGAACAATGAGTTTGGAGTGCTCTACTCAACAAACAGTACAGAGCACCTACAAAACAACAGTCAGTATAGAGCACCCCAGCCAAAAACAGTCACTGTAGAGTAACTACTACACAACAGTCTTTGCATAGCACTCTACCCAGCAACAGTCAGTATAGACGACCATACCAAACAACAGTCACTATATGGAACCCTACCCAAAAACAGTCACTATAAAAGATGTCCCTAACAACATTTACTATAGAGCACCCTACCAATCAACAGTCACTATAGGGATCTCCACAAAACAGCAGTCAACTATGGAGCACTCTACCCAAATACAGTCAATATAGAGCACTGTACACAACAGTCACTACAGAGAGCTCTAAACAACAACAGCTACTATAAAGAACTCCAACCAACAACAGTCACCTATAGAGTACCTACCAAACAGCAGTCACTATAAAGCACTCTACCCAACAACAGTTATTATAGAATATCACATC
>CM052665.1:21240022-21262668 GCA_028533165.1 Leontopithecus rosalia
ACAATTCTGTACAGTGACTGAGGTTAGTACCGTGCTACATAGTGACTGTTTCCAGGTATAGTGCTTTATAGTGACCATTGTTTGGTGGGTGTCCTATAGTGAATATTATTTGGTAGTGTTCTTTATAGTGACTGTTGTTGATACTGTGCTCCATAATAACTGTTGTTGAGTAGGGTGCTCTATAGTGACTTTTGTTGGGTACGTGCTATACAGTGATTATTGTTGAGTAGGTGCTCTGTAGACTATTTATGTGAGGTTCTTTATAGGGACTGTTTTGGGTAGGTGATCTGTAGTGACTGTTGTTTCGTAGGTTGCTCTATAGTGTTCGTTGTTGTGTTGGGTGCTCTATAGTGACTGTTGTTGAGTATGGTTCTCTATAGAGACTGTTGCTGTGTATAATCCTCTATGATGGCTGTTAATGTGTAGAGTGCCCTATAGTGACTCTTGTTGGTAGGGTGCTCTATAGTGACTATGTGTGTAGGGTCCTCTATAGTGACTGTTGCTAGGTAGTTTGCTCTAATGTGACTGTTCTTGGGTAGGTGCTCCATAGTGACTGTTGCTGTGTAGGGTGCTCCATAGTGACTCTTGCTGTGTAGGGTGCTCTAGAGTGACTGTGGCTGGATAGGTGCCCTATAGTGATTGTTGCTCAGTAGGTGCTCTATAGTTACTGTTGTTTTGTGGAGTGCTCTTAGTGACTGTTGTTGGATACGGTGATCTATAGTAACTGTTGTTGGGTACAGTGCACTAAAGTGACTGTTGTTTTGTAGAGTGCTCTATAGGTGATTATTAAAAGCTGGAGTTCTCTATATTGACTGTTGTTGTTTAGAGTGCTCTATAGTGACTGTTTTTCGTTTCAGTGCTCCACAGTGACTGTTGTTGTCTACAGTGCTCCATACCCACGGTTGTTGGGTAGGTGCTCTATAGTGACGGTTTATAGGTAGGGGCTGTATAGTGACAGTTGTTGGTGGGGTTCTCTAAACTGATGGTTGCTTGGTAGGTTCTCTATATTGACTGTTGCTGGGCAGGGTGCTTTATAGTGACGGTTGTTGGGTAGAGTGCTCTATAGCGACTGTTGCTCAACTGGGTGCTCTACAGTGACTTTTGCTGGGTTGGGTGCTCTTTGGTGTATACTGTTGGATAGGTGCTCTATAATGACTGCTATTGCGTGAGGTGCTTCTGAATGACAGTTGTTGGGTAGGTACTCTGTAGTTACTCTTGATAGGTAGGATACTGTATAGTGACTTTTTTTGGGAATAGTGTTCTATAGTGACTGTGGCAGGATAGGATGTTCTGTAGTGAGTGTTGCTGGGTACAGTGCTCTATACTGAATGTTTTCAGTGGCGTGCCTTATACTGACTGTTGCTGTATTGAGTGCTCTATTGTGACTGTTGTTTGGTAGGTACTCTATAGTGACTGTTGTTGGGTAGGGTGCTTTATAGTGACTGTTGTTGGGGAGGTGCTCTATAGTTACTATGGATTAGTAGAATGCTCTATAAAAACTTTTGTTGGGTATGGTGCACTATAGTGACAGTTGTCGAGTGGAGTTATCTATAGTGACTGTTGTTGGGTAGAGTGCTCTATAGTGTCTGTTGTTGGGTAGAGTCCCCAATACTGTCTGTTCTTGGGTAGGGTGCTGTGTAGCGACAGTTGTTGTGTAGACTGCGCTCTAGTGAATGTTTTTTGTAAAGGGCTATATAGTGACTTTTGATAAGTAGGTGCTCTATAGTGACTTTTGTTGGGAGGAGTGATCTATAGTGACTATTTTTGGGTAGAGTGCTCTATAGTGACTGATCTTGGGTAGTTTGCTCAATAGCGACTGTTCTTTTGTAGAGTGCTCTATAGTGACTGTTTATTTGTAGAGGGCTCTATAGTGACTGTTGTTGTGTAGGGTACTCTATAGTGACTGTTGTTGGGCAGAATGCTCTATAGTAACTTTTGTTGGCTGGAGTGCTTGATAGTGACTGTTGTTAGGTATAGTGCCCTATAGGTGACTGTTGTTGGGTGGAGTGTTTCACAGTAACTATTGTGCAGCGTTTTCTATACTCAGTGTTTTTGGTTAGAGTGCTCTATAGTGACTATCTTTGGGTAGGTTCTTTAGAGTGAGTGTTTTTAAGCACCGTGCTCTATAGTAACAGTTATAGGGTAAGTGCTGTATAGATCCATTATTTTGTGTAGTCTTCTCTATAGTGACTGATTTAATAGGGTGCTCTATAGTGACTGGTTTTGGGTAGGGTGTTCTATAGTGACAGGTGTTGGGAACGGAGATCTGTACTGACTGTTGTTGGGTAAGTAATCTATAGTGACTGTTGCTGTATAGGGTGCTCTGTAGTAACTTTGTTTAGGTAAAGTGCTCTATAGTAACTGCTGCTGGGTAGATTACTCTATTGTCAGCATTGTTAGATAGTTGCTGTATATTGACTGGGGCTGAGTGGGGTGCTCTTCAGTTACTGTTGTAGGGTAGGTGCTCTTTAGTGACTGTTGTTGGGTAGGTGCTCTAATAATGACTGTTGTTTGGTGGAGTGATTTATTGTGGCTGTTGTTGTGTACAGTACTGTATAGTGACTGTAATTGGTTAGAGTACTGTATAGTGACCGTTTTTATGTGGGGTGTTCTATAGTGACTGTTGTTGAGTATGGTTCTCTAAAGTGACTGTTGTTGAGTACGTTTCTCTATAATGACTGTTGCTGGGTAGAGTGCTCTATAGTGACTCTTCTTGGTAGAGTGCTTTATAGTGATTATGTATGGTTGGGTAAGGTGCTGTATAATGACGGTTCTTAGGTAGTTTGCTCTAATGTGACTGTTGCTCGGTAGAGTACTCCATAGTGATTGTTATTAGGCAGATGATCTATAGTGACTGTTGCTGTGTAGTGTGCTTTATAGTGACTGTTGTTGGGTAGGTGCTCTACAGTGATTCTTGTTGGGCAGGTGCCCTATAGTTACTGTTGTTTGGTAGAGTGCTAACAGTGACTGTTGGATATGGTGCTCTATAGAAACTATTGTTGGGTAGAGTGCACTATAGTGACTGTTGCTTTGTAGAGTGCTCAATAGGTGATTATTTAACGGTGAAGTTCTCTATATTGACTGTTGTTGTGTAAAGTGCTCTATAGTGACACTTGTTTTGAGTGCTCCAATGTGACTATTGTTGTCTAGGGTGCTCCATACTCACAGTTGTTGGGTAGGTGCTATATAGTGATTGTTTTTGTGAAGGTTCTGTAGAGTGACTGTTGTTTGTGTCTTGCTATAAACTGACTGTTGCTTAGTAGGTACTCTGTAGTGACTGCTACTGGGTAGCATGTTCTGCAGTGAGTGTTGTTGGGTAGAGTGCTCTATGGTGAATTTTGCTTGGTAGGGTGCTCTCTAGTGAATAATTTTTCCTGGAATGCTCTATAAAATCTTTTGTTGAGTATGGAGCACTATAGTAAGTATTGTTGGGTGGAGTACTCTATAGAGACTGTTATTCGGTAGAATGCTCTATATAGTGACTGTTGTTGGCTATGGTGCTATATAGTGACTGCTGTTTGGTACAGTGACGTATAATTACTGTTTTGGGTAGAGTGCTTTATGCTGACTATTCTTGAATAACATGCTATATAGTGAATGTTGTTGAGTAGACTGCTCTATAGTGACAGTTTTTTTGTATAGGTTTATATAGTGAGTGTTGTGGCGTAGGTGCTCTATAGTGTCTTTTGTTAGGAAGAGTGCTTTTTAGTGACTGTTCTTGGGTAAAGTGCTCTATACTGATGGTTGTTGGGTACAGTGCTATATAGTGATGGTTTTTTCGTAGAGGGGTCTATAGTGACTGTTATTCAGTAGGTGCTCTATAGTGATTTTTGTTGGGTACAATGCTCTATAGTGACTGTTGTTTGGTGGGTTGTTTGATAATTACAGTTCTTGGGTAGGTGCTCAATAGAAACTGTTTTTCCGTAGGACTGTCTACAGTGACTGTTTTTGGTAGGGTGCTCTACAATGACTGCTGTCTTGTAGACTGATATATAGTGACTTTGTATATATGTTTTCCGGTAAGACTGTCTACAGTGACTGTTTTTGGTAGGGTGCTCTACAATGACTGCTGTCTTGTAGACTGATATATAGTGACTTTGTATATATGTTTCTTTGTATAGGGCTATATAGTGACAGGTGTGGGGTAGGTGCTTTGTAGAGAATGTTGTTGGGTAGGTGCTCTATAGTGACCGTTGTTGGGTAGAGTGCTCAATAGTGACTCTTCTTCACTAAAGTCCTCTATAATGACTGTTTTGAGTAGAGTGCTCTATAGTGACTGTTTTTTCTTAGAGGGATCTATGGTGACTCTTTGTGCTTAGAGTGCTCTATAGTGACTCTTGTTGGGTAGGTTCTTTAGAGTGACTGTTTTTGAGTTTGGTGCTTTAAGGGGACTGTTATTGGGTAAGGTGCTTTATAGTTACTGTTTCTGAGTAGAGTGCTCTATAGGTGACTGTTGTCGGGTGGAGTGTTTCAGTGACTATCGTGCAGAGTGCTCTATACTGACTGTTGTTGGTTAGGGTGCTCTATAGTGACTGTTGTGTAGGATATTTAGAGTGACTCTTTTTGAGTAATGTGCTTTATAGTAACTATTGTTGGGTAGGTGCTGTAAAGAGACTGTTTTTGGGTAGAATTTTCTATGATGACTGTTTTTACTAGGGTGCTCTACATTGACTGTGGTTGGATAGGGTGCTTTTTAGTGACTGTTGTTGGAAAGGATGATCTATACTGACTGTTATTGGGTATGTGCTTCATAGTGACTACTGCTGTGTATGGTGCTCTATAGTGACTGTTGTTGGGAAAGGTGTTCTTTAGTGACTGTTGCTGGGTAGAGTACCCTATTGTGACCATTGTTGAGTAGGAGATCTATATAGACTGTTGCTGGGTAGGGTGCTCTATAGTGACTGCTGTTCTGTAGGTACACTTCAGTGACTGTTGTTGGGTAGGTGCACTATAGTGAATGTTGGATAGGGTGCTCACAGTGACTGTTGTTGGATGCAGTACTCTACAGTAACTGTTGTTGGGTATAGTACTCTATACTGACTTGTTGACTAAGTGCTCTATAGATGAGTGTGGTAGGGTGGAATACTTTATAGTGGCTGTTGTTTGTAGAGTGCTCAATAGTGACTGTTGTTGAGTAGAGTGCTCTGTAGTGACTGTCGTAGGGTAGTCACTGTCTTCATGTGACTGTTGTTAGGTGGATTGCTCTATACTGACTGTTGTTTTGTAGGGTGCTCTATAGTGACTGTTGTTGGGTAGAGTGCTCTACAGGTGACTGTTGTTGAGCACAACAGTCAGTATAAAGCATCCTGCACTGCAACAGTCACTGTGGAGCACTTACCTCACAATAGTTACTATCAACGCCCTACCCAACAACAGTCACTATAGAGCACTTTATCCAACAACAGTAACTGTAGAGCACACTACACAGAAACTGTCACTATAGAGCAACCTACCAATCAACAGTCACCATAGAGCACCCCACACAACAGTCACTACAGAGTACTCCACACTACAATAGTTACTATAGAGCCCTCCACCCAACAACACTCCCTATAGAGCACCCTACTCCACAAGAGTCACAATAGGGCACCCAACCCATTAACAGGTACAATGGAGCACATACCCAACAACAGTCACTATGGAGCACTCCACCCGATAAGAGTCACTATAGAGCACCTACCATACAACAGTCACTATAGAGAACTCTACATAGCATGTGTCACTATAGAGCACTCCAGATGACAACAGTCACTATAGAGCTCCTAAACCAGCAACATTCACTATGGAGTACTGTACAAAACAACAGGCACAATAGAGGACCCTTCTATCAACAGTCTCAATGGAGCACCCTACAAAAACAGTCACTATAGAGCACCATAACCAACAACAGTCAGTATAGAGCACCTACACAACAACAGTTATTGTAGAGTACCTACCCCAAAAATGTCACTATGGAGCACCTATTCAACAACAATTAGTATAGAGCACATACCAAACAACAGTCAGTATAGAGTACTCTAACAAGAACAATCACTATAGAACACTGTACTCAACAACATTTACTCTAGAGCACGCTATTCAACAAAGTCACTATAAAGCACCATACCTAACAACATTCACAATAGACCACCCTACCTAAAAACAGTCACTACAGAGCACTCTACCCAACAACAGTCTCTATAGAGCAACCTACCCAGCAATAGTAATTATACAGCACCATACCCTGCAAAATTTACTATATGGCACACCACCCAGAAACACGCACTATAGAGCACCCTACCCAACAGTCTCTATGGAGCACCTACCCAACAACAGTCACTATAGAAAACTCTACCAAACAACAGTCATTATAGAACATTTTACCCAAGAATAGTCAGTAAGGAGCAATCTATGAAACAACACTCACTATAGAGCACCTTACCCAAGGATTACCCCACACAATAAGAGTCAGTACAGAATTCCTCACCCAACCACAGTCACTATAGACCACCCAACACAACAATAGTCACTACAGAAACCTACCCAACAACAGTTATTATAGAGCACCTCCTTGAGCAACAGTGACTATAGAGCCCCCTCCCCAGCCACAGTTACTATAGCACACCCTATGAAACAATAGTCACCATAGACAATTCTACCAACAACAGTCAGTATAAGGCACCCTACCCAACAACAGTCACAATAAAGTACCTACCAAACAATTGTCGCTATAGAGGACTCTAAACAACAGTTTCTATTGAGCACTCTACACAACAACAGTTACTATAGAGCACCGAACACAACAGTCACAGTAGAGCACCATACCCAACAACAGTCACAAGAGAGCATCTACTAAACAACAGTCCCTATAGAGCACCCTACCAAAAAGCCGTCACTACAAAGGACTCTGCCCAACAATAGTAACTGTAGAGCACTCTACACAACAACACTCACTATAGAGAACTCTACCTTACAACAGTCTCCAATAGAGCACTCTAACCAACAACAGTCATTATAGAGCATCCCAACCAACAATAGTCACTATAGGAAACCTATTCAACAACAGTCACTATAGAGCCCCCTTCTGACCAACCCTCACTATATAATACCTACTGAACAACTGACACTATAGAGTAATCTACCCATAAACAGTCACCATAGAACACCTCACCCACCAACAGTCAGTATAGAGCATGCTACCCAACTTCAGTAACTATAGAGCACCTGCTCAATGAAAGAAACTATAAAGAGTTACCCTTTGCAACAACTGTCATTATAGTGGACCCTACCCAGCAATCGTCACTATAGAGCACCCTACCCAACCACAGTCACTAAAGATCACCAACCCAACAGTCAGTATACAGCACCCTACTCAGCAACAGTCACTAAGTAGGATCATATGCGACAGTCATTATAGAGCAGCTTAGCAAACAATAACTACTTTAGAGCAACTTCCCTGCAACAGTAACTATAGAGCACCTACCCAGCAACAGTCACTATAACGCACCTGCCCAACAAGAGTCAGTATAGAGCTCCTACAAACCAACAGTCACTATAGAGCACCAACCCAACAACAATTACTCTAGAGCACTCTACAAAGCAACACTTACTATAAAGCACTCTACTCAAAACCATCATTATAGATCAGCATACACAGCAACAGACACGATAGGGCATTCTACACAATAACAGTCATTATAGAGCACCTAACCAACAATAGTCAATATAGAGCACAATACCAAGCGACACTCATTATAGAGCCCTTTTTCCAAAAACAGTTTGTATAGAGCCCCCAACCCAACAACAGTCAGTATAGACCACTCTACCCAACAACAGTTACTTTAGAACATCCTACTTAACAACAGTCAATATAGAGCATTCCAGTTAACAACAGTCACTATAGAGCCCCCTATGTAAGAACATTCACTATAGAGCACCTACACAACAACAGTCAGTATAGAGCACCCTAAGCAACAACAGTAACTAAAGAACACTCTCCCCAACAAGTCACTAAAGAGTTCTTACACAACAGTCACTACAGAACTGTAGCCAGCAACAGTCACTATAGAACACACAACAAACCAAGAGTCACATTACAGCACCTTACCCAGAAGCAGTCACTATACAGCACCCAACCCAACAAGAGTCACTGTAGAGCACTGTATTACCAACAGTCACTATAGATTTTGCTAACCAACAACAGTCACTATGGGGCACCTACCCAAGAAGTCACTATTGAGCACCTACTTAACAACAGTCAGTATAGAGCACTTTATACAACAATCATTATACAGCACCATACTGAACAACAGTGACTATAGAGCACTCTACACCCAACAGCCACTATAAAGCACTCCACCCAACAACAGTCACGTATAGAGCACTCTACCCAACAACAGTCACTATAGAGCACCCCCGAACACAAACAGTCACCAAAGATCACCTACACAACAATAGTCACTAAAGAGCACCCTACACGGCATCAGTCACTATGGACCACCAATACAACAGTAACTATCGAGCACTCAACCCAGCAACAGTCACTATACAGCACCTTACCCAACCACTGTCACTATAGCGCACTCCACCCAAGAATAGTCACTATTTGGCAACTTTCCTAATAATAGTCACTATGGAGAAGCTACTTCACAACAGTCACTGTAGAGCACTTACCCACAACAGTGACTCTAGAGAACGCTACAAACCAACAGTCACTATAGATCACCCTACCATCAACAGTCACTATAGAACACCCAACCAAACAACAGTTATTACAGAGCACAAACCCAAAACAGTCATTATACAACTGCTCAACAACTGTCACTATAAAGCACCTACCCAAAAACAGTCACTATACAGTACTCTACCCAAGAGTCACTATGAAACACTCTACACGGCCGGGCACGGTGGCTCAAGCCTGTAATCCCAGCACTTTGGGAGGCCGAGGCGGGTGGATCACGAGGTCAACAGATCGAGACCATCCTGGTCAACATAGTGAAACCCCGTCTCTACTAAAGATACAAAAAATTAGCTGGGCCCGGTGGCGCGTGCCTGTAATCCCAGCCTCTTGGGAGGCTGAGGCAGGAGATTTGCCTGAACCCAGGAGGCGGAGGTTGCGGTGAGCCGAGATCGGGCCATTGCACTCCAGCCTGGGTAACAAGAGCGAAACTCCGTCTCAAAAAAAAAAAAAAAAAAGAAACACTCTACACAACAACAGTCACAATAAAGAACTTCAACTTACAAAAGACACATAGAGAGCACTCTAACCAACAACAGTCATTATAGATTACCCCAAAAAACAACAGTCCCTATAGACCACCAATTCAACAGCAGTCACTTAAGATCCCACTACCAAGCAACCATCACTATAGAGCACAACCCACCAACCATCATTATAGAGCATACTACCCAGCAACAGTCAGTATAGAGCACCCTACATAACAGCAGTCACTATAGAGCATTGTACCAATAACAGTCACTATACAGCACCCTACCCGACAACAGTCACCATAGAGCACCCAACCAAACCACTGTAACTATAGAGCACCTATCCAAGACAGTCGCTAAGGAGCCCCGACCTGGTACCAGTCACTGTAGAGCACCTACACAACAACAGTCACTATATTGCACCCTACCCAAAAACAGTCTCTATTGAGCACTCTATCCAACAACAGTTACCATAGAATTCTGTACCCAACAACAGTCACTATAGAGCACCCTACCCAACAACAGTCACTAGAGATGACTCTACCCGACAACACTCAGTATAGAACACTCTACACAACAACAGTCACCACAGAGAACTCAAACCCACAACAGTCACAGAACACTCTAACCAACAGTCACTATAGAGCACCCCAACCAACAACAGTCACTATAAACCACCTATCCAACAACAGTCACTATAGAGAATTCTACCGAGCAAAGGTAACTACACATCACCTAGTCAACAACCATCAGTTTAGAGTACTCTACCCAGTAACAGTCAACATAGAGTACCCCAGGCAACAATAGTCAATATTGAGCACACTACCCAGCAAGAGTCACTATAGAGCAACTACCCAACAAAAGTCACCATAAAGCACCCTACGCAAAAACAGTCACTATAGAGCACCCTACCCAGTGAAAGTCACTATTTAGCACCCTACACAACAACAGTCATTATACAGCACCCTACACTATTGTGTAGTTGCCATATAGTTACTGTTCTTCGATAGAGTTCTCTATAGTTACTGTTGTTGGCTATGGTCTTCTATAGTTACTGATGTTGGGTCGTGTGCTCG
Organism: Leontopithecus rosalia; assembly: GCA_028533165.1. Classification (NCBI taxonomy): domain Eukaryota; kingdom Metazoa; phylum Chordata; class Mammalia; order Primates; family Cebidae; genus Leontopithecus; species Leontopithecus rosalia. Next base: position 21,250,285 of record CM052665.1, read on the forward strand.
ATAGTGACTATTATTAAATACGGTGGTTTCTAGAGATTATTCTTGGGTAGGGTGTTCTATAGTTACTGTTGTTACATAGAGTGCTCTAGAGAATGACTGTTGTTAGGTAGGTACTCAGTAGTAAATTTTATTTTGAAGAGTGCTCCATAGTGATTGTTGTTTGGTAGGTGCTTTATACTAACAGTTGCTGGGAAGGGTCCTCTATACTGACTGTTGTTGGGAAGGTGCAGTATAGTGACTCTTGTTGAGTGGGGTGCTCTATAGTGACTGTTGCTGGTTAGAGTACTCTATAGTGACTATTGTTCGGTAGGTGCTCTATACTGACTCTTGTTGTGTAGGGTGCTCCATTGTAACTGTTGTTTGGTAGGGTGCTCTATAGTGACTGTGCTTGGGTAAGGTGCCATATAGTAAGTGTTGTTGCATAGAATGCTCTATAGTGACTGTTGTTGGCTTGGGTGCTCTATACTGACTGTTACTTAGTGGGGTGCTCTATAGGGAGTGTTGTTGCATAGAGTTTCCTAGATTATGACTGTTGTTATGTAAAGTGTTTTATAGTGACTGTTGTTGGGTAGGGTGCTTTATAGTGACTGTTTTCTGGCAGAGTACTCTTTAGTGACTGTTGGGTACCATGCTATATAATGCCTGTTGTTGGGTAGGTGCTTTATATTGAATGTTTTTGGGTTGGGTGCTCTATAGCGACTGGTTTTTGGTACGGTGCTCTATAGTAACTGTTTCTGGGTAGAGTGATTTATAATGACTTTTTTGTATGTGCACTATAGTGACTGTTATTGGGTAGGTGCTCTAAAGTGACTGTTGATTGGTTGGGTGCTCTATATCGACTGTTGATGGTAGGGTAATCTATATTGAATGATGTTTAGTAGGGTGCTATATAGTAACTTGCTGCATAGGGTGCTCCATAGTGACTGTTGCTAGGTGGGTTGCTCTATAGTAACTTTTGTTGTGTGGAGTGCTCTATAGTGACTGTTGTTGGGTAAAGGGCTCTATAGTGACTTTTGTTTGGTAGGTGCTCTATAGTGACTCCTGTAATGTAGGTGCTCTATAGTGTCTGATGTTAGGGAGAGGGCTCTATACTGAGTCTTGTTGGGTAGAGTGTTCTATACTGACTGTTGTTGTATAGAGTGCTACATAGTGACTGTTGTTGGGTCAAGGGCTCTATTGTGACTTTTGTTGGGTGGAGTGGTGTATAGTGACTGTTATTTTGTAGTGTGCTTAACAGTGACAGTTGTTGGGTGTGGTTTTCTATACCAACTGTTGTTGGGTAGGGTGCTATATAGTTACTGTTTTTGGGGAGGTGCTCTATAGTGACTGTTATTGGTTGGGGTACTCTATTGTGACTGTTGTTCACTAGGTGGTTTATCGGGACTGTATATGGGTAGGCTGTTCTATAGTGACTGCTGTTGGGTGGAGTGCTTTATAGTGACTGTTACTGCATAGAGTGCTCTATACTGACTGTTGTTGGGTAGGTGTTCTATAGTTACTGTGTTTGGGTGTGGTACCCTTTAGTGACTGTTATTGGTAGGGTGCTTCATAGTGACTTTGTGAGATATGTTCACTGTGCCATTTGTTTTGTCGTGGTGAGTGATGTGCCTGGGTGAGGTGTCTGCACTGCAAAATGTGTGTGCGGTGGGCATTGTGGGTCTGAGTGAAATGTATTTACTGAGTAGTGTCTGTGGTCATTCACGTGTCTGCATGAAGTTTCTTCTACGTAAAATGTGTGTGTCATGAGTAATGAGTTTGTGAGATGTGTGCACTATAAATGTTTGTGTGTGGCAAGTGGTGTGTGCCTTTGTGAGGCGTGTGCACTGTGCAGTATGTGTGTCTGAAAATTTGTGTGTGTCTGTGTTATGTGTGTGCACTGTGGATTGTGTGTGCATTCTGCAGTGTGTGTTTGTGTGAGGTCTGTGCACCATGGAGTGTGTATGTGGTGAGTAATTTGTGTCTGTATATAATGTGTGCACTGAGTGTGTGTGTTGATTGTGTGTGGTGACTGGTGTGTGACAATTTGAGTTGCCTGCATTATGGATAAAATGTGACGTGATTGGTGTGTGTCTGTGAGATGTGTGTGCATTGTGGTCTGTGTGTGCGGAATATGTGTGGTGCATGCAGTGTTTGTGTGTGAGGTGAGTGTTGTGGAGTTTCTGTGTAATGAATGTTGTGTGTCTGAAGTATATGCACTAAGGACTATGTATGGAGTCAGTGGACTGTGTTGTGTGTTTCTGTGTGAGATGTATGCAATGTGGAGTTTGTGTGTGATGAGTGGTGTGTGTCTGAGGTGTGTGCACTGTGGACAGTGTGTGGTGAGCTTTTGTCGGTTTGATGTGTGTGCTATGTAAAGTCTGTGTGTTAAGTGTGTTTATTGAATGGTGTATGTCTGTGTGAGGTGTGTTCTCTGTGTAGTACACATAAGATGAGTGGTGGGTGTCTCAGTGAGACATGTGCACAGTGGCATGTGAGAGTGCAGGGTGTGTGTTAAGTGGTGTGTGTCTGAGATAGCTGACTGCACTGTGGAGTGTGTGTGTTGTGTGTTGTGTGTTAGTGTGAGGTGTGTGCACTCTGGAGAGTGTGTGCATGGTAAGTGGTTTTTGTGTGATGTGTGTGCATGGAGCAGTGTGTTTGCTGATTGGTGTGTCACTCTGAGGTGTTTGAACTCTGGAGTGTGTGTGCAGTGAGTAGTGTGTGTCTGTTTGAGGTGTGTGGACACTAAAGAGTGTTGAGTGACTGGTGTTTGTGTGAGGTTTTGCAATGTGCAGTGTGTGTGTGCTGAGTGGTGTGTGTATGTGTGCTGTTGTTTCACTGTGGAGTGTGTGTGGTGAATCTTGTTTGACTGTGAGAGGGGTGTGCACTGTGTAGTGTGTGCATCGTGAGTGGTGTGTCTTTGAATTAAGCTTGTGCACAGTGCAGTGTGTGTGTCTAGTGTTTGGTGTGTATCTGTGTGTGGTGTCTTCAATGTGGAGTGTGTGTGGTCAGATGTGTGTGTCTGTGTGAGGTGTGTGCACTTAAAGTGTGTGTTCTGCAGTGTTTGTGTGAGGTCCGTGCACCCTGCAGTGTGTGTGGTGAGGGTTGTGTGTCTGTTTGCATTTCTTGTGCAGTGTGGGTGAGCATTTGTATGTCTGTATGAGGTTTCTTTAGTATGCAGTGTGTGTGTTGTGTGTGGTGTGTGTGTGAGGTGTGTGCATTATGGAGTTTGTGTTGTGACTGATATGTGTCTGTGTGAGTTGTGTGAACTGCCCAGTGTATGTTTGCTGAGTGGTGTGTGCCTGTGTGAGGTGTGTGAACTGACGAATATGTGTGTGGTGAGTGTTGTCTCTGTGAAATGTATTTACTATATAGGGTGTGTGGTCAGCCGTGTGTCTGAGCTTTTTTCAATGTGGAATGTGTGTTTCGTGAGTGGTTTGTGTGTTAAGTGTGTGTATTATTGAGTGTGTATGTGGTGACTGCTGTCTCACTGTGTTGTGTGAACTATGAAGTGTGTGTTTGGTGAGTGGTGTGTGTCTGTGTTAAACCTGTACATTGTAAAGTGTTATGAGTGTGTAGAGTGGTGTTTCATTGTGAGTTTTGTGCACACTTTATTGTGTGTCTGCTGTTTCCGTTTAAAATGTGTGCACTGTGGAATATGTGTGAGGAATGTGGGTGCTGACTGGTGTGTGTCTTTGTGAGGTGTGTGCACTGTGGAGTGTGTGTGTGGTGAGTGGTGTGTGTCTTTGTGAGGTGTGTGCACTGTGTAGTATGCGTTTCTGGAGGGTTGTGTGTGTCTGAATGCTGTGTGCACTCTGGAGTGTGTTTGCTCTGCAGTGTAATTTTGTGTGAGGTCTGTGCTTCATGAAGTGTGTGTGTGTTGAGTGGTGTGTTTGTGTGAGGCGTGTGCACTGTGAAGTGTGTGTGCTGAGTGGTGCATGTCTGTCTGAAATGTGTGCACTGAATGAGTGTGTTGAGTGTGTCTGTTGACTGGTGCGTGACAGTGTGAGGTGCCTGCATTGCAGATAGGGTGTAAGGTAATTGCTGTTTGTGTGGTGTGTGAGCATTTTGGTGTCTGTGTGTTCAGAATTTGTATGGTGCGTGCTGTGTCTTTGTGAGGTGTGTGTTGTGGAGTTTCTGTGTGATAAGTGTTGTGTGTCTGAGGTATGTGCATTGTGGATTACGTGTGGATTCTGTAGACTGCATGGTGTTTGGATGAAGTGTGTGCACTGTAGATTTTGTGTGTGGTCAGTGGTGTGTGTCTGTGTGAGGTGTGTGTAGTGTGGAGAGTATGTTCTGAATTTTGTTTCTGTGTGACGTGCGTGCTATGTGGAGTGTGTTCGTTAAACGTCTATTGTGAGTAATGTGTGTCAGTGTTAGGCTTGTGACCAGTGCAGTGTGTGTGGAGTGTGTGTGGTGAGTGGTGTGTGTCTGTGTAATGTGTCTGCCCTTTGGATTTTGTTTGTCATGAGTGGTGAGTTTCTGTTTGTGGTAATTGTGCTGTGTAGTGTTTGTTGTGAGTGGTATGCCTGTGATAGTTGTCTGCACAGTGGAGTGTGTGTTTTGTGAGTGTGTTTGGTGGAGTGGGTGTGCAATGAGTGTTGTTTTTGTGTGAGGTGTGTACACTGAGAAGAGTGTGTCTGGTGTGTGACTTATGTCTGTGTGAGGTTTTTACACTATGCAGAGTGTTTGTGTGGTGAGTGGTGTGTGCCTGCCTGAGGTTTGTTCACTGTGGAGAGTGTGTATGGTGAAAGTTGTGTGTCTGTGTGAGGTGTCTGCACTGTGTACTGTGTGCGTATGTTAAGTGGTGTGTGTTAACGTTCTGCACATTGCACAGTGCAGTATGTGTGTGTGTGGTGCGATGAGTGTGTTTGGTGTGTTCACTGTGCAATGTTTCTGTGCTCAGAGGTGTTTGTGTCCTGTGTGTGCATTGTAATGTGTGTGTTTGTGGTGAGTAGTGTGACTGTGTGAGGTGTCTGCAATGTGTGTGTTGTGAGTGTTCTGTGACTCGGTTAGGTGTATTCACTGTATAGTGTGTGTTGTCAGTAGTGTTTATGCATAGGTGTCTTCACAGTGGAGTGTGTGTGTCGTGAGTGGTGTGTGTCTTTGTGAGGTGTGTGCACTGTGGAGTGTGTGTGGCGTCAGTGGTGTGTTTTTGTTGGGTGTGTACACTGTGTAGTATGAATGTCTGGAGAGTTGCGTGTCTTTGTGAGGTGTGTGAAATATGAAGTGTGTGTGTTCTGCAGTGTGTGTTGTGTGAGGTGTGTGCACCATGGAGTGTGTGTGTGGTGAGTGGTATGTGTCTGTGTAAAATGTGTGCACTGAGTGTGTTGAGTGTGTGGTGACTGATGTGTTTCAGTGTGAGGTGCCTACATTGTGGATAGGTTGTGAGGTGATTGGTGTGTGTCTGTGTGATGTGTGTGCATTGTGGTGTGTTTGCGGAATTTGTGTGTTGTGTGCTCTGTGTCTCTGTGAGGTGTTTGTTGTGGAGTTTTGGTGTGCTGAGTGGTGTATGTCTGAGATATGTGTACTGTGAATTATGTATGAAGTCCGTGGACTGCATGATGTGTGTCTGTGTGAGGTGTGTGCATTGTGGGGGGTGTATTTGTAGTGAGTGGTGTGTGTCTGTGTGAGGAGTGTACACTATGTTGTTTGCATGTGATGAGTGATCTGTGTCTGTGTGAGGTGTGTGCTATGTAAACTGTGTTCAGTGAGTGTGTGTATTAAGTGGTGTGTGTCTGTGTGAGGTGTGTGCACAGTAAAGTGTGTGTGAAGATTTTGTTGTGAGTGGTGTTTTACTGTGTAAAATGTCTGCACATTGGATGGTGTGTACCATGAGTGGTGTGTGTCTGTGTGAAGTGAGTGCACTGTGTACCATGTGTGGTGAGTGGTATATCTGTGTTAGGTGTCTGCATGGTGGAGTGCGTGTTTGGTGAGTATTGTCTGTGTGTGTGGTGTGTGCACTATGTAGTGTTTGTATGTTGAGTAGTGTGTGATTGTGTGAAGTGTATACACTGTGCAGTTTGTGTGTGTGTGGTGAGTGGTTTGTTTCTGTGTCAGGTGTGTGCACTGAGTAGTGTGTGTGTTCAGTGGTGTGTCTTTTTGAAATGTGTGCACAGTGCAGTGTTTGTTTCTGAGGAGTCGTGTGCCTCTGTTAGGTGTCTGCACTGCAGAAAGTGTTTGTGGTGAGTGCTCTGTGTCTTTGTGAGGTGTGTTTACTGTGAAGTGTGTGTAGCCAGTCTTGTGCCTCTGTCAGGTTTCTTCTTTTTAAAGTGTGTGTCGTAAGTAGTATGTGTCTCATTGAGGTGTGGGCACTGTGCAGTGTGTGTGTATGGTGAGTACTGTATGTGTAAGGTGTGTGCACTGTGGATTCTCTGTGCTTGGTATGTGGTGTATGTCTCTGTGAGGTGTGTGCACTGTGAAGAGTGTGTGTGGTGAGTGGCTTGTGTCTGTGTAAGATTTTGGCACTGTGTGGAGTGTGTGTGTGGTGAGTGGTGTGTGTCTGTGTTAGTTTTGTACACTGTGGAGTGTGTGGTGAATCTTGTGTGTCTGCATGTGGTGTGTGCACTGTGTAATGTGTGTGTACGGTGAGTGGTTTGTGTTTTGGTTAGGTATGTGAACAGTGATGTGTGTGGTTTCTGGTGTGTGACTGTGAGAGGAGCATGCACTGTGAAGTTTGTGTGTGATAAGTGGTTTGTGTCTGTGTGAGGTGTGTGCATTGTGGAGCGTGTGTGTGGTAAGTTTTGTGTCTGAAGTCTGTGTTATGTGGTGTGTGTGCATTAAGTGTGTGTATTGAGTGGTGTGTGTTTGTGTAAGGTGTGTGCACAGTGGAGTGTGTATAGAGCATCTGTGGTGAGTGATGTGTGTCTGTTTGAAATGTCTGCATTATGGAATTTGTGTGCAGTGAGTGGTGTGTGTCTGTGTGAGTTGAGTGCACTGTGCAGTGTGTGTGGTGAATGGTAAGCTGTGTTAGGTGTCTGCACTGGGGACTGTCTGTTTAATCAGTATTTTCCGTGTGTGGTGTGTGCACTGTGTAATGTGTGTATATGGTGAGTAGTGTGTGTTTGTGTGAGGTGTGTGCACTGTGAAGTTTGTGTGTGTTTGGTGAGTGGTGTATTTCAGTGTGAGGTGGTTGGTCTGAAGAAGGTGTGTGTTCAGTGATGTGTGTCTTTGTGAGGTGGGTGCACTCTGCAGTGTGTGTTTCTGGTGAGTGGTATGTTTGTGTGAGGTGTCAGCACTTCGGAATGCGTGTGTTTTGAGTGTTTTGTGTCTGTGTGAGCTGTATTTACTGCGTAGTGCATGTGGTCAGTCTTGTGTCTGTGTGAGGTGTCTTCATTGTAGAGTGTGAGTGTCATGAGTAGTGTGTGTCTGTTTGAGGTGTGTGCACTGTGGGGTGTGTGTGCATGGTGAGTGCTGCTTGTGTGACGTCTGTGCACTATGAATGGTATGTGGTGTGTGTCTGTATGAGGTGTGTACAATGTGGAGTGTGTGTGTTATACAGTGCATACTTGTGTGAGGTGTGTGCACTGTGGAGTGTTTGTTCTGAGTGGTGTGTGTCTGTGTGAAATGTGTGCACTTATTGTGTGTGTTGAGTGTGTGTGGTGACTCATGTGAGACAGTGTGAGGTGTCTGCATTGTGGATTAGGTGTTAAATGATTGGTGTTTGTGTAATATATGCATTGTGGTTTGTGTTTGTGAAGTTTGTGGGGTGTGTGCTGTGTGTCTCTGTGAGTTGTGAGTACTTTGGAGTGTGTGTGACTGTGCTAAGTTGTGTAAGTCTGTGGTGTGTTCACTATGGATATTGTGTGGGCTGTGTGGAGTGCATGGTGTGTCTCTGTGTAAGGTGTGTGCACTGTGGAAAGTGTGTTTGTGGTGAGTTTTGTATATGTGTGAGGTGTGTGCACTGTGGAGTGTGTGTGTGTGATGAGGGATGTGTGTCTCTAAGAAGTGTGCAATGCAGAGAGTGTGTTTGTTGACTGTGTCTGTGTGAGGTTTTATGTGGAGTGTGTGCATAAAATGTGTGTATTAAGTGGTGTTTGTCTATGTGAGGTGTATGCAGAATGGAGATTGTGTGGAGTCTGTGTGGTGAGTGTTGTTCGTGTGGAGTGTCTGCACTGTGGATTGTGTGTGTAGTGGGTGCTGTGTGTCTGTCTGAGGTGAGTGCACTGGGTAGGGTGTGCAGTAAGTTGTATTTCTGCGTTTGTTGCCTGCACTGTGGATTGTGTGTTTGGTGAGCAGTGTCTCTGTAAGGTGGGTGTACTGTGTAGTTTGTGTGTATGTCGAGTGGTGTGTGTTTTTGTGTGATGTGTACACTGCGCAGTTTGTGCATCTTTGTGTGGTGAGTGGTGTGTGTCTGTGTAAGGTGTGTGAACTGTGGAGTGTGCGTGTAGTCAGTGGTGTGAGTCTTTGTGAGGTGTGTTCACTGTGCAGTGTGTGTTTGTGGTGAGGGTTTGCCTATGTGAGGTATCTGCACAGCAAAATGTGTTTCTTTTGAGTGTTGTGTTTCTGTGTGAAATGTATTTACTGTGTAGTATTTGTGGTCACTCATCTGTCTGTATAAGGTTTCTTCAATGTGGAGTGTGTGTGTCATGAGTTTTGTGTGTGTGATTTTTGTTCACTCTGGAGTGTGTGTGTGGTGACTCCAGTGTGTCCGTGTGAGTTGTGTCATCTGTTGATTGTGTGTTTGGTGAGTTGTGTGAGTCTGTGGGAAATGTGTGCCCTGTGGAGTGTTATGTGTTTGGTGAGTGGTGTGTCTGTGTGAGTTGTATAAACTCTTTAATGTGTCAGTGGTGCATGTCTGTTTAAGTTGTGTGCACTCTTTAGTATGTGTGTGGAGTGTGTGTGATGACTGATGTGTGTCTATGTGAGGTATCTGAACTGTGTAGTGTATTTTGGTAAGTGGTGTGTGCCTGTGTGAGGTGTGTGCATTGTGTAGTATGTGTGAGATGAGTGTTGTGTGTCTGTTTGAGATGCATGCATAGTGAAGTGTCAGTGTACAGTGTGTGTGGTAAGTGGTGTGTGCCTGTGTGAGGTGTGTGCACTGTGCGCTCTGTGTGCATAATAAGTGGTGTGTGTCTGCATGAGGTGTGTGCACAATGATGTGTGTGTGCTGATTGGTGTGTGTCACTGTGAGGTGTTTGCAATGTAAGGTGCATGTTTGCAGTGAGTGTTGTGTGTTTCTGTGAGGGGAGTGCACTCTGAATAGTGTGTATGCTGAGTGATTTGTGTCAGTGTAAGGGTTTTGCACTGTGCAGTGTGTGTGGTGAGTGGTGTGTGTCTGTCTGAGGTTTGCACAGTGTGGAGTGTGTGTGTGGTTAATCTTGTCTTTCTGTGTGAGGTGTGTGTACTGTGTAGTGCATCTGTATGGTGAGTGTTTTTTCTTTGGGTTAGGTGTGTGCACAGTGCAGTTTGTGTGTTGTGGTGTGTATTGTGTTTCTGTGTGAAGTCTCTGCACTTTGGATTTGTGTGTGGTGTATAGTGTGTTTCTGTGTTAGATGAGTGCACTGCACAGGGTGTGAGGTGAGTGGTATATCTGTTTTAGGTTGTCTGCACGGTGAAGTGTGTGTTGGGTGAATATTGTCTCTCTATGTGGTGTGTGCACTGTGTAGTGTGTGTGTATGATGAGTGGTGTGTGTGTGAGGCCTGTGCACTGTACAGTTTGTGTGTATTTGTGTGGTTAGTGGTTTGTTTTCGTGTGAGGTGCGCACACTGAGGGGTGTATGAGTGGTCAGGAGTTTGTGTCTTGTGAGATTTTTGTACTGTGCAGTGTGTTTGTGGTGTGTGATGTGCCTGTGTGAGGTCTCTGCAGAGCAAAATGTCTGTGTGGTGAGTGTGTGTGAGGTGTGTTAATTGTGTAGTGTGTGTGGTAACCCTTGTGGCTGTGTAAGGTATCTTCATTGTAAAGTGTGTGTGTCGTGAGTAGTATGTGTCTGTTTCAGGTGGGTGCACTTTGGTGTATGTGTGTATGGTGACTGTTGTGTGCCTGTGTGAGGTGTGTGCACTGTGAATTTTCTGTGCATGGTATGTAGTGTGTCTGTGTGAGGTATGTGCACTCTGTAGTGTGTGTGTTTTCTACAGTATTTTTGTGTCAGGTGTGTGCACTGTGGAGTGTGTGTTTTAAGTAATGTGAGTCTGTGTAAAGTTTGTAATCTGAGTGTGTGTTGAGTGTGTGTGGTGAGTGGTGTGTGACAGTGTGAGTTGTCTGCATTGTGGATAAGCTGTAAGGTAATATGTGTTTTTGTGATGTGCATTGTGGTGTCTGTTTGTGGAGTTTGTGTGGTGTGGGCTGTGCTTCGTCATGAGGTTTGTGTACTATGGAGTGTGTTTGAGTGTGTTGAGTGGTGTATGTATGAGATATGTGCACTGTGGATTCTGTGTGGAGTGTTTAGAGTTCATTGTGTGTCTGTGTAAGGCGTGTGCACTTTGAATGGTATGGGCTTGGTGAGTTGTGCCTATGTATGAGGTGTGTGCACTGTGGAATGTGTGTGTAATTAGTGGTGTGTGTCTGTGTGAAATGTGTGCACTGTGGAGAGTGTGCGTGTGTTGAGTTTTGTGTCTTGTGAGGATTGTGCTATGTGGAATTTGGGTGTGAACTGTGTGTATTAACTGGTGTGTGTCTGTGTGATCTGTATGCACAGTGGAGTGTGTGTGGAGTGTGTGTGATGAGTGGTGTGTGTCTGTATGGAGTGTCTGCACTTTGGATTGTGTGTGCAGCGGGTGGTGTTTTTCTGTGTGAGGTGATTGCACTGTGTACTGTGTGTGGTAAGTTTTATGTCTGTGTTTGCTTTCTGCACTGTGGATTGTGTGTTTGGTGAGAGGTGTGTGTCTGTGTGAAGTGTGAGCAGTGTATAATGTGTGTTTCGGTGGAATGCTCTATACTGACTGTTTTTGCGTAGGGTGCTTTATAGTGACTGTTACTGGGTATGGTGATGCATTGTGACAGCTGTTGAGTAGAGTGCTATATAGTGACTTTTGATTGGAAGTGTGCTCCATCCTGACTGTTACTTGGCATGTTGCTCAATAGTGACTGTTTTATAGTACAGTCCTCTATACTGACTGTTGTTGAGTAGGGTTCTATATACTGACTGTTGTTTGGTAGGGTGCTCTCTAGAGAACTTCATTGCGTAGGTGCTGGATAATGACTGTTGCTGGGTAGGATGCTCTGTAGTGACTGTTGTTTCATGGGGTTCTCTATAGTGACAGTTGCAGGTTAGGGTACTCTATAGTGAATGTAGTTTGGTATGTGTTCTATAGTGACGGTTTTTGTTTAGGCTGCTAGATCATTACTGTTTTGGGGTAGGTGCTCTGCACTGACTGTTGTTGGATGTGGTGGTCTATAGTGACTGTTGCATAGAGTGCTGTATATGTGACTATTGTTTGGTGGAGTGCTCTATAGATACTGTTGTTGAATAGAGCACTCTAAAGTGACTCTAGATGGGTAGAGTCCTCTATAGTGACAGTTGTTGGGTAGGGTGCTTTATAGTGACTGTTGTTGGATGGAGTGCTCTATACTGACGGTTATGAAGAGTGCTCTATACTGACTGTTGTTGTGTAGAGTGCTCTTCAGTGATTATTGATTTGTAAGGTTCTCTATACTGAGTGTTGATGTGTAGGGTGCTCTACAGTGACTGTTTTTGTGCAGGGTGCTCTATAGTGACTGTTGTTTTGTAGGGTGCTCTATAGTGCCTCTTGCTGGGTAGACTGCTGTATAGAAAGTTTTTTTTAAAATTTTTATTGCATTTTAGGAAAGTTTTATTGCGTAGGGTGATCTATAGTGACTGCTGTTTGGAAGGGTGCTCTATACAGACTCTTGTTTGGTAGATTGCTCTATACTGACTGTTGTTGGATAGGGTGCTCCATAGTGACCGTTGTTGTGTGAGGTACTCTATAGTTTCTTTTGCTGTATAGGGTGCTCTATAGTGTCTATTATCAGGTAGATTCGCTATATCGAGTGCCTCTTGTTGAATGAAGTGCGATAAAGTGACCGTTGCTGAGTAGGGGGATCTATAGTGACTACTGTTGGGTAGGGTGGTCTATGGTGTCCGTTGTTGAGGAGTTGCTCTATAGTGTCTGTTTTTGCGTCAGTGTTCCATAGTGACTAGTGTTGGGTGGAATGCTCTATACTGAATGTTATTCAGTAGGGTGCTCTACAGTGTCCGTTTTATGTTTTTGTGCTCTTTAGTGACTCTTGTGTAGAATGCTTTATAGTGTATTTTGTTAGTTCTGTGCTTTATACTGTCTCTTGTTAGGTATGTGGTCTATACATAGTGACTGTTGTTGTTTGGAGTGCTGTAAAGTGTCTGTTGTTATGGAGGTGCTCTATAGGTACTCTTGTTGTGTAGGGTGCTGTATAGTGACTGTTGTTTGGTAGTGTGCTTATAGGGTGACTGTTTATCGGGAGGTGCTCTA
>CM052665.1:21263168-21273387 GCA_028533165.1 Leontopithecus rosalia
CCGGGGATGCAAGGCTGGTTCAACATACGCAAGTCTATAAACATAATCCACCACATAAACAGAACCAAAAACAAAAACAACATGATCATCTCAATCGATGCAGAGAAAACCTTTGACAAAATTCAACAGCCCTTTATAACAAAATCCCTCAATAAACTCGGTATTGATGGAACGTATCTCAAAGAAATAAAAGCTATTTACGACAAACCAACAGACAATATCATACTGAATGGGTAAAAACTGGAAGCATTCCCTTTGAAATTCAGCACCAGACAAAAATGCCACCTCTCCCCACTCCTATTCAATATAGTACTGGAAGTTCTAGCCAGAGCATTCAGGCAAGAAAAAGAAATAAAGGGTATTCAAATAGGAAAGGAGGAAGCCAAATTGTCTCTATTTGCAGATGACATGGTAGTATATCTAGAAGACCCTATCGTCTCAGCCCAAAAACTTCTGAAACTGATAAGCAACTTCAGCAAAGTCTCAGGATATAAAATTCATGTCCAAAAATCACAAGCATTTCTATACACTAATAACAGACTGAAAGAAAGCCAAATCAAGTATGAACTGCCATTCACAATTGCTACAAATAAAATAAAATACCTAGAAATACAACTTCAAGGAATGTAAGGAACCTCTTCAAGAAAAACTACAAACCACTGCTCAATGAAATAAGAGAGGACACAAACAGATGGAGAAATACTCCATGTTCATGGTTAGGAAGAAACAATATCGCGAAAATGGCTATACTGCCCAAAGTAATTTACAGAATCAACACTATCCCCATCAAGCTACCATTGACTTTCTTCACAGAACTGGAAAAAAATCACCTTGAACTTCAAATGTATCCAAAAGAAGGCCCGTATACCCAAGTCAATCCTAAGCAAAACTAACAGAGTGGGAGGCATCACACTACCGGACTTCAAACTCTACTACACGGCTACAGTAATCAAAACAGCATGGTACTGGTATCAAAACAGAGAAATAAACCAATGGAACAGAACAGAGGCATCAGAGGCAACACAACATATCTACAACAATACAATATTTGATAAACCTGTCAAAAACAAGCAATGGGGAAAGGATTCCCTGTTTAATAAATGATGTTGGGAAATCTGGTTAGCCATGTGCAGAAAGCAGAAACTGGACCCCTTCCTGACACCTTACACTCAAATTAACTCCAGATGGATTAAAGACTTAAACATAAGACCAGGCACCATCAAAACCCTAAAAGAAAATCTAGGCAAAACCATTCAGGGAATAGGAGTAGGCAAGGAATTCATGACCAAAACACCAAAAGCATTGGCAACAAAAGCCAAAATAGACAAATGGGACCTAATCAAACTTCGCAGCTTCTGCACGGCAAAAGAAACAGTCACTAGAGTGAATTGGCAGCCAACAGAATGGGAAAAAATTTTTGCAGTTTACACATCTGACAAAGGGCTGATATCCAGACTCTACAAAAAACTCAAACAGATTTACTAGAAAAAAGCAAACAAGCCCATCCTAAAATGGGCAAAGGATATGAACAGACACTTTACAAAAGAAGACATACAAGAGGCCAACAAACATATGACAAAATGTTCATCATCACTGGTCATTAGAGAAATGCAAATAAAAACAACATTGGGATACCATCTCATGCCAGTTAGAATGGCGTTTATCAAAAAATCTGGAGACAACAAATGCTGGAGAGGATGCGGATAAATAGAAACACTCTTACACTGCTGGTGGGAGTGTAAATTAGTTCAACCATTGTGGATGCAGTTTGGCCATTCCTCAAGGACCTAGAAATAGAAATTCCATTTGACACAGCAATCCCATTACTGGGTATATATCCAAAGGACTATAAATCGTTCTACTATAAGGACACATGCACACAACTGTTCATTGCAGCACTGTTTACAATAGCAAAGACCTGGAACCAACCCAAATGCCGTTTGATGATAGACTGGACTTGGAAAATGTGTCACATATACATCATGGAATATTATGCAGCAATCAAAAATGATGAGTTCGTGTCCTTTGTAGGGACATGGATGAATCTGGAGAACATCATTCTCAGCAAATTGACACAAGAACAGAAAATGAAACACCGTATATACTCACTCATAGGTGGGTGATGAACAATAAGGACACATGGACACAGGGAAGGGAGTACTACACACTGAGATTTCTTTGGGGAAATAGGGGAGGGACAGCAGGGGCGGAGCGGGGGAGGGATGGCATGGGGAGAAATGCCAAATATGGGTGAAGGGGCAGAAGGCAGCAAAACACACTACCACGTATGTACCTATGCAACTATCTTGCATATTCTGCACATGTACCCCAAAACCTAAAATGCAATAAAAAGAAAAAAAAAGAAAACCAGTCACTATTCAGCACCCTACACAATTATTGGGTATTGGGTATGGTGCTGTATAGGGACTTTTGCTGTCTAGGGTGCTCTATACTCACTGTTGTTTCGTAGGGTTATTTGTAGTTACTTTATTTATGTAGGTGCTCTATAATGACTGTTGCTGGGTAGCGTGATCTTTAGTGACTATTGTTAAATGGGGTGCTCAATGGTGACTATTGCTGAGTAGAGCAGTCTATAGTGACGGTTGTTGGGTAGGTGCTTTATACTGACGGTTGCTAGGTAGGAGGCTCCATAGTGTCTGTTGTTGGGTTGGTGGTCTATAGTGTCTGTTGTTTGTTGGCGTGCTCTATAATGACTGTTGTTTGTTAGAGTGCTCCATAGTTGACTGTTCTGGGGTGGAATTCTTTCTAGTGACTTTTTTTGTGTGGAGTATTCTATAATGACTGTTGTTGGATAAAGTTCTTTGTAGTGATTGTTGTTGGGCATGGTGCTGTATAGTGACTGTTGTTGGGTAGGTGCTTCATAGGGACCGTTGTTGTTTAGGGTGCTCTATAGTGACTTTTCTTGGATATGGTGCTCTATAGTAACGGTTGATAGGTAGAGTGCTCTATAGCGACTGTTTCTTGGGGTGGTGCTGGATAGTGACTGTTGTTGGTTTGGGGTGTATAGAGACTGTTGTTGGGTAGAGTGCTCTATATGTGACTGTTGTTGTGTGTAGTTATCTATAGTGACAGTTTTGTAGACTGCTCTCTAGTGTCTGTTTTTGCAAAGAATGCTCTATAGTGACTGTTGTTGGGTAGGATAATCTCTTGTGACTGTTTCCGGGTAGAGTGCTCTATAAGGACTGTTTTTGTTTAAAGGGCTCTATAGTGACTGTTGTTGGGTAGATCCTCTCTAGTGACTATTCTTCTGTCGGGTGTTCCACAGTGACTGTGGTTGGGTAGAGTGCTCTCTAGTGACTGTTGTTGTGTAGTTACTCTATACTTACAGTTGTTGGTTAGGGTGTTCTATAGTGACTGTTTTTGGGTGGAGTGCTTTGTGGTGACTCTTGCTGAGTAGAGTGCTCTATAGGGAATGTTTTTTATAGGTACTGTATAATGATTGTTGTTGAGTGGGGTGCTACATAGTTACTGTTGTTGGGTAAAGTGTTTCATAGTGACTGTTGTTGGGTAGAGGGCTCTATAGTGACTATTGCTCTGTAAGTGCTCTATAGTGACTCTATAGTGACTGTTATTTAGTGGAGTGCTATATAGCGACTGTTGCTTGGTAGGGTTCTCGTGAGTGAATGTTGTTTTATACAGTGCTCTATAGTGACTGTTGCTGGGTAAGTTGCTCTATTGTGACAGTTGCTGGGTAGCTTGCTGGATAGTGACTGTTGTTGGGTAGGGTGCTCTATTCGTGACTGTTGTTGTGTAGGGTGCTCTATAGTGACTATTGTTGGGTATGTGCTCTGTAGTGACGGTTGTTTTGTAGGGTGCTTTATAGTCAATGTTGTTGGGTGTGGTGTTCTGTACTTTCTGTTGTTCCGTAGAGTACTCTATAAGTGGCTGTTTTTGGGTGGAGTGCTCTATAGTGACTGTTGTTTTGTAGAGGACTCTACAGTCACTGATGTCAGGTAGAAGGCTCTGCCGAGACTGTTGTTGAATATATTGTTCTATACTCACTATTGTTTGGTAGGGTGCTCTATAGTGACTGTAAATTTGAGTGAAGTATAGTGACTGTTTTTGAGTAAGTGCCCTATACTGACCATTGTTGTTCATGTATTGTATAATGACTGTTGTTGGGTAGGTGATGTATAGTGACTTTTTGATGGGTAGATGCTCTATAGTGACAGTTGTTGGGTATGGTTCTTTATAGTGACTGCTTTTGGTAGGGTGCTTTATAGTGACTGTTGTTGGGTAGAGTGCTCTATAGGTGACTGTTGTTAAGTCGAGTGTTCTATAGTGACTATAGTGTAAAGTGCTCCATAGTGACTGATGTTGAGTAGGGTGCTCTATCCTGACTGTTGTTGGGTAGGTGCTGTATATAGATTGTTGCTTCGTAGCATACTGTATTATGACCATTGTTGAGTGGGGTGCTTAATAGTGCCTGTTGCTGAGTACAGTGCTCTGTAGTGACTGTTGTTGTGTAGAGGGTTCTATAGTGACTGTTGCTTGCTAGGTGCTGTATATTGTCTTTTTTTAAGGTACGTGACCTATAGTGACTGTTTTTGAGTAGAAGCTTTATAGTGACTGTATTCTGTAGGGTGCTCTATACTGATTGTTATTGGTATGGTGCTTTTTAGTGACTGTTGTTAAGTAGCGTGCTCTGTAGGGACTGTCCCTGGGTATTGTGTTCTATAGTGACTGTTGCTGGGTGAAGTGCTCTATAGTGACTGTTGCTGGTTAGAGCGCTCTATAGTTACTGTTGTTTTATAGGTATTCTATAGTGACTGTTTTTTAGTAGAGTGCTGTATAGTGACTCTTCTTGTTTAGGTTGTTCTATAACGACTGTTGTTAATTGGAGTGCTTTATGGTGATTTGTTGGGTAGAAGGCTGTATAGTGACTGTTGTGTGAAGGTGCTGTATAGTGACTGTTGTTGCGTAGGGTGCTCTATAGTGACTGATTTTGGGTAGGGTGCTCTCTACAGACTGTTGTTGGATAGAGTGCTTTGTAGTGACTCTTGCTATGTAGGGTGCCCTATAATGACTATTATTAGGTAGGTGCTCTGTAGTGACAGTTGCTTTGTAGGGTGCTGTATAGTCATTGTTCTTGGGTGTGGTGTTCTATATTTCCTGTTATTTCATAGAGTGCTCTATAAGTTTCTGTTGTTGGATGGAGTGCTCTATAGTGACTGTTGTGTAGAGTGCTCTAAAGTCACTGTTGTCAGGTAAAGGGCACTATAGTGACTGTTGTTGGTTAGATTGGTCTATACTCAATGTTGTTTGGTAGGGGATCTATAGTGACCATTGTTGGGTAGGGTGCTCTATAGTGACTGTTGTTAAGTATAATGAAGTATAGGTGCCCTATACTGTCTGTTTTTGTGTAGGTACTGTATAATGACTGTTGTTGCGTAGGAGCTATATAGTGACTTTTGATCGGTATGTGCTCTATAGTGACTGTTGTTGGGTAGGAGCTCTAAAATGACAGTTGTTGGGTACGGTACTCTATAGTGACTTCTGTTGGTAGTATACTCTATAATAACTGTTGTTTAGTAGGGTGCTCTATGCTAACTCTTTCTGGGTTGCATCTTTTATACTGACTGCTGCTCTGTGAAGTGCTCTATAGTGACTGTTGCTGGGTAGAGTGCAGTATAGTGACTGTTGTTTGGTAGGTACTCTCTAGTGACTGTTGTTGTGTCGGGTGCTCTATGGTGACTATTTTTTGGTAGGTGATCTACAGTGACTGCTCTTAAGTAGAGTGCTCTATAGTAACCCTTCTTGCATAGGGTGCTATATATTGTCTGTTTCTAGATAGTGTGCTCTATAGTGACTGTTCCTGAGTAGCGTATTTTATATTAAGTGTTGTTGGCTGTGGTGCTCTATACTGACTGTTGCTGGGTAGGTGCTTGTGGGAATAACTCCTGCAAGGGATTCTTGACAGGACCCTCACCATCTTGAGCTTGAGCCCATACACGTATCTTCCCTTCTGGAGGCTGTTCAGCTAAGGGAAAGAAGGAAGTCTGGTTGCACTGATTTTATAAACATCTATCTTTGCCTCTGACATTTGCAACAGGATGGCTGAGCTTAGGCTTTGTGGTCTAATGAGACATTGTGTAGTTTACTAGACATTTTGTGCCTCCTCATTGTTTCTGTGCACAATAACTGTATGACTTTGTTTACCTCTGCTAACTCAATCATATCGTTTGCATATAATCCTATATGAATAGGCAAGGTTAGAATGACATTTGGAAAGGTCCAGCTGTACCTTGTTAATGATCTTGCTTGCTTGACTAATTTTAGAAAAACATACGTTTAGATTTATGACCCCCTTTTGCAAAGTTTATTGTCCCTTTGCTGTACAAATATGATTAAGAGTCATACTTTCTTTACCCCTTTTCTTGTGATTTATGTTCTTGATTTTATTTCAAGATACAATGGAATGTACGTCACTCATTAAGCACTGAAAGGTATATAAGCTTTAGTGTGCACAAATAAATTCACTGTCCTGGCATGGCCTGACAGTCCTTTAGACCCCATTGTCTATATCCCTTTTCTTCCACGCACTCCCTCTTCCAGGTTGAGAACAATTAGGTGGCGCTGGGGCTCTACGCTGGTTTGAGGCCTCTTGGAAGATGTGCCGGACCCCCACATCTGGCACCTGAACGTGGGAACCTGGACATGAGGGATTACAGTGGCGCTCAAGTTATAAATGTAAGGCTGCAGCAGTAAGTTTGGCTTTTCTCATAAGTAAGCCCTCAATTTTTTTATTTTGTATAATATTATTTTTTTTCTCTCTTTGTTTTACATACAAGTCAAAGTAAACAAAATTTCTAAATTTCATCTGGAGTAAAACATGGGGCATATAGAATCTAAGGAGTGTAACTTGTTTATACAATTATTGCAAAAAATGATTAAGTCACATGGACATGATATTAAATTAAAAACTGTGGAGGAATTAGTGCACATTATTAGGAAAATTTGCCCGTGCATACCAGAAGGAGGAATTCTCAAAGAAACTGCATGGGATGTAATTGGTGAGAAAATTGAACAATATGCCTTTCATAACAAAGTTTACCTGAAACTGAGGTTTTACTTTCTGTTTGGTCTATGCTTAAGAACGGTGTCTGCTCCTCTCAAGTGTAACCTGCTCGCCCTTGCTCTCGCAATACTGTTTTTTCCCCTCCTGCTTCTAAACTTGATGCTTTTGATCAAATGGAGTGCGGTATTGACCATTCTTCTTCTAGACATCCACCTATGGATAGCTGCCAACTTGTGACAGAACCTGTTTCGAAAGAGTACGATGGGTATGTTCCCCCGCCTAACACTTCTCACCGAGATTATAATCCTGTAACTTTTACTCTTTCCTCAGATCTTTCTGATCAAGTCAGAGACTTGCTTTCTCTTTGTTCTAAAGAACTCACCTTGCAACAACAACACTGCTTTCCTGTTGCTCAGGCACCATCTGCTGTACCTCCGAATTCATTGGTAATTAGATTTAGACCCACTGCTCTCATCTCCCCCTTAACACAGGCCATCCATGTATAAGAATTTTGTCGATGCTGATAGTATGTCATTATATCCTCTTATAAAAGATAATGATAATTCAGGCAATGTCACCCGGCATTAGGAAGGTATCCCTCCTAAGTTTCTAAAAGATCTTAAGGAAGCCGTCACTCATTATGGCCCAACAGCACCTTACACTCTGTCTATTTCAGAAAATTTTCCAATAGCTGTCTTGCCACTGGTTGAATGGATAAGAGTAACTAGAGCTTGTCTTTCTGGTGGAGATTTTCTGTTGTGGAGAGCCTATTACAATGAGGCCGCTTTTAATCAGTCTGAGCGCAATCGCCGTGCCAGAAGCCAGGTTATTTTAGATATGCTTGTGGGCAGAGGTGCTTTTGAAACTTTACAAAATCAAATTGCCCTTTCTGATTAAGCTTTGTTACAAATTAATACATTAGCTCTAAAGGTATGGAGCCAACTTCCATCTCAAGGAGCTGAAACAGAAGAACTATCTAAAATTCGCCAAGGACCTGATGAACTATATGAGAAATTTGTTTCTCGTCTCTTAGAGGCAATTAGTCGTCAGGCTGATTATCAGGAAGCCAGCTCTATGCTGGCAAAACAATTGGCTTTTGAGAATGCTACTGCTGCATATCAGGCTGCCATAAGACCGTGGCGACATGCCACTATTTCTGATTATATCCGAATGTGTTCAGATATTGGCACAGCATATCAAAACGGCTTAACTGTGAGTGCTGCTCAGAACTGCATGACGGTGGTCACTTTTTTAAAGAGACAGTCTCAAAATTCTAATATCAAGTGTTTTCACTGTGGTTTACCTGGCCATGTAGCAAAAAATGCCCATCTGGACAACAATTGAATTTACCTGCCCCTGCACAACCATCTTTGCAACTTTTAGCTCTCCCTGCACCACCCGCATCAGAGAAATTTAAAACTCGCCCTCCTGGTGAGTGTCCCCATTGTCATCGTGGATACCACTGGGCCAGTGAGTGCAGATCCAAACGGGATACACAAGGTAATCCTTTCATGCCCCGTTCGGGAAACTCCCAAAGGGGGCAGCCTCAGCCCCCGCTACAAATCGGGGCACCTCTAGTACAAACCTCACAAGTCACCACAAATCCATTTCTGACCTCCACCGTGCCAAACCCAACAGTGCAGGACTTGACTTCTGTTCCTCCAACCGACGGGTATTAACACCTAACTCAGGTGTTCATTTAATACCAACTGGCATTTATGGCCATCTCCCCTTTGGGTATGCAGGTTTAATTTTTGGACGTAGTTGCTCCTCCCTTCGAGGTTTACAGATTATACCTGGGGTTATTGATAATGACTATACTGGAGAAATTAAGGTAATTGCATGTTCTCCTTTGGGTGTTTGCACTGTAGACCCAGCTCAGCCCTTGTTAGTTCATGTTAATGTATCAATTGGACATTCTTTATCAAAAGAAACTAGAGGATCTAACGGTTTTGGCTGCTCTTCTTATGCATATTGGATTCAATCCATCTTGGCTAATAGGCCTGAGATGATCCTTAACATTAATGGTAAAACTTTTAAAGGACTGTTGGGCACTGATGCCGATGTTTCAGTCATCTCTTCTATACATCGGCCTTTTGCCTGGCCACTTACTGTCGCAATAACCTCTTTACAAGGTATTGGCATAAGTTCCAATCCCTAACAGTCTGCTACTTTATTGTCTTGGACAGACTCTGATGGTCATTCTGGTACTTTTGGCCCCTATGTCCTCCTGGGCATTTCCATTAATTAGTGGGGCAGAGACATTTTGGAAGCTATGGGGACTCACCCAGTTACACACAGCCCTGCTTTAGATATCATGCTTAAACAAGAATTCCATCTGGCTAAAGGTCTTGTTAAAAATCTGCAGGGCTCTTCTGAGCCCCTGCCTGTACAGGTAAAAACTGACCGTTCCGGTCTTGGGTGTTTTTAGAGGGGGCCACTGTAACTCCCTATACTCATGTTGATCCCATCACTTGGATATCTGATGCACCCATATGGGTAGAGCAATGGCCCCTCCCTTCTACAAATATTTTAGCAGCTCGCAGGTTGGTTCAGGAGCAACTCGAAGCGGGCCATATTAGACCCACTAATAGTCCTTGAAATTCTCCTATTTTTGTTATCAAGAAAAATTCTGGCAAATGGAGATTGTTACAGGACCTGAGAAAAGTTAATGACACCATGGTGGTTATGGGGGCACTTCAACCTGGACTGCCCTCCCCTGTTGTGGTTCCACAGAAATGGCATATATTAGTTATTGATTTAAAAGATTGTTTCTTTTCCATCCCATTAGCTCCTCAGGATTGTAATCGATTGCCTTTTAGCATACCACCTACCAATTATGACAGACCTTATGAAATATTTAAATGGGTTGTTTTACCTCAGGATATGGCTAATAGTCCTACTTTGTTTCAATCCTATGTTGCTGAAGTACTCTCTCCATTTCGTCATCAGTATCCTGAGGTCTTACTGTTGCATTACATGAATGACCTACTCTTAGCTTCACCCACAGAGGAGCTTCTTTTTGAAATCTATAATTTCTTGCAGGCATATTTATTAAGTACTGTTTTGTTGTTGCTACTGACAAGGTTCAGCTAGTTACTCCTTATCATTATCTAGGTAGACTTACTGATTCTCATCAGGTTTCTTTTAAAACTCCTTTATTAGTTGCAAGCCATTTAA
>CM052665.1:21273487-21301950 GCA_028533165.1 Leontopithecus rosalia
TGCAAAGAGTAGAATTTCTTGCTGTTCAATATGTGCTTTCAAATTGGGATTTCCCTTTAAATTTATACTCTGATAGCCAATATGTTGTTAACTTAGTTCAGAACCTTGAAACAGCTCCATTGTCCTTCTCAGACGCCTCTTCCATCATTTCCTTACTTCTGCCTCTCCAACAGGTTCTTCAACGCAGATTTTATTCCTTCTTTATAGGACATATCAGAGCCCACTCTAACCTACCTGGACCCTTGGCCACTGGAAATTCTGCTGACACCCTAACTCAAAATATTTTCCTGCTCTTTCTGCTGGACAGCAGGCTGAGTCTTCCCTTGCTATACATCACCAAAACGCAAGGAGCCTCTGACTGCAGTTTTACATTACCAGGGAACAGGCAAGACAAATAGTTAAACAATGCCCTGCCTGTGTTTTTTTCTCCCACAGACCATTCATCTTGGAGATAACCCGCACAGTTTACAACCGGCCATATTCACCAGATGGATGTTACATATTTTCTCCCTTTTGGTAAACTTAAATTTATTCATGTCACCATTGATACCTTTTCCCATTTTCTTGTAGCTTCTGCACATACAGGAGGCACGGTTAAATATGTCATTTCTCACTGCCTTTTTGTTTTTTTTTCTATTACTTGTCCTCCTGGGATTTTAAAAACTGACAATGGTCCTGCTTATACCAGTAAGAGTTTTCAGTCATTTTGTTCACAATTTCAAATCTCTCATCTTACAGGTATTCCTTACAACCCTCAAGGCCAGGGTACTATTGAACGCTCTCATGCTGTTCTCACAAATCTGCTATCTAAACTGAAACATGATTCTAATACTGTGTCTTTTTCCAGGTCTCCGCATGACTGGCTTCGTCATGCACTCTATGTACTAAACTTTCTCACTTTAGATAAAAACAACTGCTCTGCTGCTGATTGCTTTTGGCATCCTGATCATAAGGCTCGCCCAGAAGTTCTCTGTAAAGATGCCCTTTCTAATCAGTGGCATGGCCCAGATCCAGTCCTCATATGGGGATGAGGACATGTTTGTGTTTTTCCTAGGTCTGCTGATTCACCTATTTGGGTTCCTGAACGCCTTGTGAAGCATGAACATAAACAACAAACGAAGTCCAAACTCCTTGATCCCGAGATCAACTGCGAATGACAACTCCTGTGCGTTGCAGATGCCAGTTCTGACAGAAAAACAGACGTAATTCATTATACCGTGATGTGTCTCTACCTTCCTGTAATCAACTTCACCGTCTTAGTACTGAAGCCTCTGATCTTGTTCGGCAACAAAGACATTCTAGAAATCCTGCTATCTTGTTTCTTGCTATGCTTGCTATTTGACTTGTGAACAGGCTACTGCCTGTTTCTCGTCCTCCCCCCTCTACCCGCCAAACGCTGTGGGCTTATGTTCCTGATTCATCTTTCTTAAGACCTGTTACTTGGGATGATCCTGCTTTTCCTGTTTACATTAATAATACCTCTATACTTGGCTTTTCTTCTTCCTCTTATATTACTCCTCAACTTGCCAATTATACATATACAGCTCAGGCCATTGCTCCTTCTATGTGTTTGTATGCTTCTTTTATATATGATAAATTTTCTTACAGTGATTATGTTTCTTTACGACCCTCCTCTACTTTAGCTATTCCTGGTAACTTCTGCTTTTCCTTTAGGAGTTAAGCGATTGCAAACATACAATGGCCCTTCCACTCTCTTTTCTGGTGAGGGTGTTTCTGAAAGAAATTAGACACTATTTTATCTTAGCATTCTGGAATCTCCTAACATTTGTTCTCCTGATTTTTCTTTCATGGACCGACAATGTTGTCACTCTAGCAACGCTCCATTTGATCCTTCTCCCCCATGGCGATTTTGTTATCCTAATCAAAAACAAGCTCTGTATTATACTCTGCCTTCTGGTTTTACTTTGTATGACTGGTCCATCCCTAACCCTTTACGTGATCTAACTTGTTATGAAATGCCCGGTGGGTGGAGCACTCCTATTTTTACCACTAATAAGGGCAAAACTTACACCTCTCTTTGGAAATTGTTTTTGTCATTGTACCAGTTATTATTTTGCTGGCTCTCATAACCATGCCTATCCAGATAAAGGTCATGTATACATTCAATCTTGTGTTGTATCCCCCTACACTATTTTACTTGGTAATGTTTCTTTTTCTGAAAACAATGGACATTATTCAATTTCTTGCATTAATTGTACCCTCACCAATTGCATTGACTCCTCTATGCTTCCTACTTCTACAATATTGATTGTTCATCAATATCCTTGTGTTTTGCTTCCTGTTAACATTTCTGGTGATTGGTATAATAAAAGAGCCTTAAAATTTTTTCACGAAGCTCTTGAACTTCTGTTAAGACCCAAACGATTTATTGGTATTCCCATTGCTAGTATTATATCTATTGTTTCTGTTGTGGCTACTGCTGCCACTGCGGCTGTTAGTCTTGCTCATAGTGTTTAAACTGCTTTTTATGTTAATCATTTGGCAAAAAATATTTTAGTTACTATGGAAACTCAAAGGGACATTGAAAAGAAAATGGAGGTTAAACTTAATGCTTTAGAATAAACTGTTAACATAATTGGAGATAAGGTGTACAATATTCAAAATTGTCTTGCTCTTCATTGTCACGTCGATTTTAAGTATATTTGTGTTACTAATATTCCCTATAATAATACTCATTGGAATTGGCCCTTACTTAAGGCTCACTTGCAAGGTATATGGAGTCATAATAATATGTCATTAAATATTCTGAAATTGCAACAAGAAATTCATGCTATTGATTTTCCCTCAGAGAGCTTCCTCAGGATGTCACAATTGCTCATGACATCGTTGACACTCTGTCTTTTTGGACCCGTGGTCTACACCTGCGATTTTTCTCTTCAATTATTGCACTCGGTGGCTGTGTTCTTTTACTAATCGTGTGCCTGCCTTTTATCTTTCGCTTTGTGTACCCCTCCCTCCAGAAGATGCAGCTTAAGCATTCTGAGTTGCGTTTAAAATCTAAAAATGGAGGAAATGTGGGGATCACTCCTGCAAGGGATTCTTGAAAGGACCCTCACCATCTTGAGCTTGAGCCCATACACGTTTCTCCTCTCCTGGAGGCTGTTGAGCTAAAGGAAAAGAGAAAGTCTGGTTACACTGATTTTATGAACATCTATCTTTGCCTCTGACATTTGCAACAGGATGGCTGAGCTCAGGCTTTGTGGTCTAACGAGACATTGTGTGGTTTACTAGACATTGTGCGCCTCCCAGTTCCTTCTGTGCACAATAACTGTATGACTTTGTTTACCTCTGCTAACTCAATCATATTGTTTGCATATGATCCTATATACATAGGCAAGGTTAGAATGACATTTGGAAAGGTCCAGCTGTACCTTGTTAACGATCTTACTTGCTTGCTTGACTAATTTTAGAAAAACACACGTTTAGATTTATGACCCCCATTTGCAAACTTTATTGTCCCTTTGCTGTACACCCTATGATTAAGAGTCATACTTTCTGTACTGCTTTTCTTGTGATTTATGTTCTTGATTTTACTTCAAGATACAGTGGAATGTACGTCACTCATTAAGCACAGAAAAGTATATAACCTGTAGTGTGCACAAATAAACTCGCTGTACTGGCATGGCCTGACAGTACTCCAGACCGCATTATCTATCTCTCTTTTTTCCGTGCACTCCCTCTTTCAGGATGAGAACACTTAGGTGGGACTGGAGCTCTACGCTGGCCAGAGACCTCTCGGTAGACTTGCTGAACCCCCACAGGTGCTCTATTCTGACTGTTGCAGGGTAGTTTGCTCTATAGTGACAGTTGTGGGGTAAGTGCTCTATAGTGACTGTTGCTGTGTGGAGTGCTCTATAGTGACTGTGGTTGGCTAAAGTTCTCGATTAATAACTGTTGTTGGGTGGAGTGATCTATAGTGACTGTTCTGTACAAGGCTCTATAGTGACTGTTATTTGGTAGAGTGCTCTATACTGACTGTTTTTGGGTAAGGTGCTCAATAGTAATTGTTTTTGGGTAGGTGCTCAATAGTGCCTGTTCTTGGGTATGGTTCTCTACACTGACTGTTGTTGGGTAGACTGCTCTAGAGTAACTGATTTTGGGTAGGTGCTCCATAGTGACTGTTGTTGGGTTAAGTGCTCTAAATAGTGAAAGTTGTTGGGTAGGTGATCTATAGTGAATGTTGTTTGGAAGAATGCTGTATAGTGACTGTTGTCTGGTGGAATGCCCTATAATGACTGTTGTGGGTTATAGTGCTCTATATAGTGATTCTTGTAGAGTAGGTTGCTCTATAGTGACTGTTCTTGGGTAGAGTTCTCTATAGTGACTGTTGTTGGGTAGGTGCTTTACAGTGACTGTTGTTGAATAGGGTGCTCTACAATGACTGTTGTCGTGTAGGGTGCTCTTTAGTGATTGTTGTTAAATAAAGGTCTCTACAGTAACCGTTGTTGGGTAGGTGCTGTACTGTGACTACTCTTGGATAGAATGCTCTATACAGACTGTTAATAAGTACGATGCTCTATAGTGACTGTTGTTGGGTAGAGTGCTCTATAGTGACTGTTTTGTGGTAGAGAGCTCTATACTGACTGTTGTTGAGTAGGTGTTCTATAATGACTGTTGTTTAATAGTGTGCCCTATAGTGACTGTTGCTGGGTATGGTGCTACATAGCAACACTTTTTGAATAGAGTTCCGTATAGTGACTGCTGTTGGGTAGATGCTCCATAGGGATTGTTGTTGTGGAGGTGCTCAATAGTTACTGATTTTTGGTTGGTGCTACATTGTGACCATTGTTGGATAGGTGCTCTATAGTGATTATTGTTGGGTATGGTGCTCTATAATGACTGTTGTTGGTAGGGTGCTCTATAGTGACTGTTGTTGGTAGAGTGCTCTATACTGACTGTTTTGGTATACGTTGCTTTATAATGACTGTTGCTGGGTAGGGTGCTCTCTAGTGACTGTTGTTGGCTGGAGTGCTCAATAATGACTTACTGGGTAGAGTGCTTTATAGTGACTGCTGCTGGTTAGGTACTGTATAGTGACGGTTGTTGGGTGAGGTGCTCCATAGTGATAGTGGTTGGGTAGGTGCTCTATAGCACCTATTGTTGAGTATGGCGCTCTATAGTGACTGTTGTTGGGTACAGTACTCTATTGTGACTATTGTGACTCTTGTTTCGTATGTGCCTCATACTGACAGTTGTTGGGTAGTGCTCTACAATGACACTTGTTGGGTAGGTGCTCTATACTGACTTTTGTTGACTAGGGTGCTCTATAGAGACTGTTGTTGTGTGGAGTGCTCTATAGTGGGTGTTGTTGGGTCGAGTGCTCTGTAGTTAATGTTTTTTGGTATGTGCTCTATAGTTTCTGTTTTTGGGTAGAGAGCTCTAGATGGTGAATGTTGTTTGGTAGGGTGCTCTATAGTGACGGTTGTTGGGTAGAATGCTTTATAGTGACTGCTGCTAGATAGGGTGCTCTATACTGACTGTTGCTAGGTAGGGTGCTCTATGGTGACCGTTGTTAAGTAGGGTGCTCCATAGTGGCTGTTGTTGGGTAGGGTGTTCTAGAGTGACTATTGATGGTTAGGTGCTCTATAGTGACTGTTGTTGGGTGAAGGGCTCTATGGTGACTGTAGTTTCATAGAGTGCTCTATACAGACTGTTGTTGGGTATGATGCTTTAAAGTGACTGTTGTTGCATACAGTGCTATATTGTGTGTATTGTTGGGAAGAGGGCTGTGACTGTTGCTGTGTAAGTGCCCTATACTGACTGGTTGGGTAGGTCCTGAATACTGACTGGTTTTGCGTAGGGTGCTCTATAGTAACTGTTATTTGGTAGGGTGCACTATAGTGACTGTTTTTTGGTGGAGTGCTCTGTAGTGTCTGTTGTTGGTTGGACTGTTGCCTGGTGAAGTGCTCTATATTGACTGCTGTTCAGAAGGTGCTCTATAGTGACTGTTGTTCATTGGGATGCTCTATCATGACTGTTTTATGCAAGAGTGCTCTACAGGTGACTGTTGTTGGGTGGAGTGCTCTATAGTGACTTTTGTGTTTAGGACTCTATGGGTTCTGTTGTGGGGTAGAGTGTTCTGTAGTGACTGTTGTTTGGCAGGGTGTTCTATAGTGACTATTGTTGGGTAGGTGCTCTTTTGTGACTGTGGCTGGGTAGGGTGCTCTATAGTGACTATTGTCGGGTGGGGTGCTCTCTACTGACTATTGTTGTGTACACTGCTCTATAAGTGACTGTTGTTGGGTGGAGTGCTCCATAGTGACTGTTGTTTTGTAGAGTGCTCTGTAGTGACTGCCATTGGGTAGAGGGCTCTAAAGTGACTGTTGTTGGGAAGGGTGCCATACAGTGACTGTTGTTGGGTAGCTGATCTACAGTGACCGTTTTTGGGTTGGGTGCTTTATACTGAATGTTGTTGGGTAGAGTTCTCTATAGGTGACTGTTGCTGCGTGGAGTGTTGTATAGTGACTATTGTGTTGAGTGCTCTATGGTGACTGCTGCTGGGTGCAGTGCTATATAGTGACTCTTGTTGGGTAGGTGGTTCTAGTTACTGAATGTTATTGGGTAGAATGCTCTATAGTGACTGTCGTTGGTTAAGGGACTCTAGATAGTGACAGTTATTGGGTAGAGTGCTATATAGTGACTATTGTTGGTTAGAGTGCTGTATAGTGACTGTTGTTGAGTATGTGCTCTATAATGACTGTCGTATTGTGGAATGCTCTATTGTGACTGTTATTGGGTAGGGTGCTATATGGTGACTGCTGTTGGATAGAGGGCTGTACAGAGTCTGTTTTTGAGTAGGTTCTCTACTATGATTATTGTTGGGTACGGAGCACTATAGTAACTGTATTTGAGTGGATTGCTCTATACTTTCTGCTTTTGGGTAGGGTGCTCAACAATGACTGCTTTTGGGTAGAGTGCACTATAGTGACTGTTGCTGGGTAGAGTGCACTATAGTGAATGTTGTCAGGTATAAGGCTCTATAGTGACTGGGAATTGTAGGTGCTCTATAGTGACTGTTATTGAATAGTGTCTCTATAGTTACTGTTGTTGGGTACAGAGTTCTGTAGTGATTGTCGTTGGATAGAGTGCTCTATAGGTGACTGTTGTTGGGTGGAGTGTTCAATAGTGACTATTGTGTAGAGTGCTCTATACTGACTGTTGTCGGGTAGAGTACTCTACAGTAATTTTTATTTTGAAGGTATCTGTAGTTACTAACTGTTATTGTGTAGGGTGCTCTATAGTGACTGTTGTTGGGTAGGGGGCTCTAGATACTGACTGTTATTGGGTAGGGTGCTCCAGAGTGACTGTTGATGGTTAGAGTGCTCTATAGTGACTGTTGCTGAGTAGGTGCTCTAACGTGACTATCGTTGGGAGGAATGCTCCATAGTGACTGCTGTTGGTTAAGTTGCTCAATAGTGACTGTTGCTGGGTGGGGTGCTATAAAGGGACTTTTGTTGGGTAGATTGCTCTACAGTGACTGTTGCTGCCTAGGGTTCTTTATACTGATTATCGCTGGGTAACGTGCTCTATAAATACTGTTGTTCGGTAGGGTGTTCTATAGTGACTGTTTTGGGGTAGGGTGTTCTGTAATGACTATTGTTGAATAGGTGCTCTTTAGTGACTGTTGCTTGGTAGGGTGCTCTATAGTGACTGCTACTGGGTGGGGTGCTTTTTATTTACTGTTTCTTGGAAGAGTGTTAGACTGACTGTTGTTGGGTAGAAGGCTTTATAGTTACTGGTGATGGTAGGTGCTCTACAGTAACTGTTGTTGGGTACGGTGTTTTATGGTGATACTTGATGAGTGGAGTGCTGTGAGTGATTGTTCTGGGTAGGGTGCTCTATAGTGATTGTTGCTGTTTAAGGGTGCTCTAGAGTGTTATTGGGTAAAGTGCTCTGTAGTCCCTGTTGCTGCATAGGGTACTCTATACTGACTGTTGCTGGGTAGCGTGCTCCATAGTGACTGTTGTTGGGTATGGTCCTCTATAATGGTATTGTTGGATAGAATGCTTTTAAGTGACTGTTTTTGGGTGGAGTGTTCTATAGTGACAGTTGTCTGGTGGACAATTTGTAATGACTGTTGTTGGATAAAGTGATGTATAATGACAGTTTTGGGTAGGGTATTTTATACTGACTGTTGTTGGGTAGAGTTATCTATAGTAACTGTTGTTGAAAACGTGCTCTATAAAAACAATTTCAGGGTAGGGTGCTCTCTACTGACTGTTGTTGTGTAGGTGCTCTATTGTGACTTTTGTTGGGTAGGGTGGTATATAGTGACTGTTGTTGGGTAGAGTTCTCTATAGTGATTTTGTTGGGTAGGTGCTCTACAGTGGTAGTTGGTGGGTAAGTGCTCCACAGTGATTGTTGTTGGGTAGGTGCTATGTAGTGACTGTTGTTTAATAGGTTGCTGTATAGTGACTATTACTGGGTTCAGTGATCTATAGTGACTGTCGGACAGAGTTCTCTATAGTAACTATTGCTGGGTAGGTACTGTATATTAACTGTTTGTTGGTCGGTGCTCTATCGTGACAGTTGTTGGGTAGGTGCTCTATAGTGTCTGTGGTTTATTTGGTGCTCTATACTGACTGTTGTTAGGTAGGGTGCTCTAGAGTGACTGTTGTTGCAGGGTGATCTGTAGTGACTATTGATATGTTGGGTGCTCTATACTGGCTGTTCTTGGTTAGGGTGCTCTATTGTGACTTTTGTTGGGTGGAGTGCTCTATAGTGACTGTTGTTGGGTAGTGTGCTCTATAGTGATTTTTTTTGGTTATGGGTTTCCATAGTGACTGTTGTTGAATAGGGTGTTCTATAGTGATTATTGTTGGGTAGGCGCTCTATAGTGACTATTGCTGTGTTGGATGCTTAATAGTGACTGTTGTTGGGTGGGGTGCTCTAAAGTGACTATTTTTGGCTAGAGTGCTCTATCAATAAATGACTGTTGTTTCGTGCAGTGCTCTATAGTAACTGTTGATTTAGAGAGTGCTCTATGGTGACTGTTTTTGCATAGAGTCCTTTAGAGTGACTGCTGTTGGGTAGGGTGTTCTATAGATATTGTTGTTGGCTATGATGCTTCATTGTGACTACTGTTGGGTACAGCACTCTAAGGTGACTCTTGTTGGCTTTGCTCCCTATACTGACGGTTGTTGGGGAGGTCCT
The DNA here is from genome assembly GCA_028533165.1 of Leontopithecus rosalia. Classification (NCBI taxonomy): domain Eukaryota; kingdom Metazoa; phylum Chordata; class Mammalia; order Primates; family Cebidae; genus Leontopithecus; species Leontopithecus rosalia. The sequence goes on from CM052665.1 coordinate 21,282,662, forward strand.
CTATAATGACTATTTTTGAGTAGGTGCTCTATAGTGACTGTTGTTATGTAGGGTTCTCTATAGTAACTGTTGTTGTGTAGGGTGCGCTGTAGTGACTGTTGTTTGGTGAAGCATTCTATAGTGTCTGTTATTGGGTGGGGTGCTTAATTCTGACTGTTGCTTGGTGGGGTGTTCTATAATGACTTCTGTTTGGTAGGTGCTCTATAGTGACTGTTGTTGGTTGGGGTTCGTTATCGTTTCTGTTGTTGGCCAGAGTGCTCCATAGGTGATGATTGTTGGGTGGAGTGGTCTGTAGTGACTGTTGCATACAGGGCTCCATAGTAACTGTTTTTGGATAGGTTGCTCTCTAGAGACTGTTGGTAAGTAGGTTCTCTATAGGAACTGTTGTTCGGCAGGGTGTTCTCTAGTGACTATTATTGGGTAGGTGCTCTATAGTTACTGTTGCTGGGTAGGGTGCTATATAGTGACTCTTGTTAAGTGGGGTGCTCTATAGTGACTATTGTTGTGCAGAGTGCTTTATAAGTGACTGTTGTTGGGTAAAGTGCTTTATACTCACTGTTATTGTGTAGAGTGCTCTATTATAATAGTTGTTGTGTAGAGGGCTCTATAGTGACTGTTGTTGGGAAGGGTGCTGTATAGTGACTGCTTTTGGGTGGTGATCTCTAGTGACCGTTTTTGTGTTTGGTGCTTTATAGTGAATGTTTTTGGGCAGAGTGTTCTATAGGTGACTGTTGTTGGGTGGAGTGTTCTATACTGACTATTCTGTAGAGTGCTCTATAGTGACTGTTGCTGGGTGAAGTGCTCTATAGTGACTTTTGTTGGGTAGGTTGCTCTAGATACTGATGGTTATTGTGTAGGGTGCTCTATGCTGACTGTTGTTGGGTAGAGTGCTCTGTAGTGACTGTTGCTGAGTACATGCTCCATGGTGACTGTCGTTTTGAGGTATGCTCTATAATGACTGTTGTTAGGTTGGGTGCTTTATAGTGACTGTTTTTAGGTAGGTGCTGTATAGTGACTGTTTGTCACAGGGTGCTCTATAGTGACTATTGTTGGGTTTCATGCTCTGTAAAGACTGTTGCTGGGTACGTGGCTCTATACTGTTTGTTGTTCTTTAGAGTGCCCGACAGTGACTGTTGCTTGGTAGGGTGCTCTATAGTCACTGTTGCTGGGTAGGGTCCTGCATAGTGACTGTTTTTTGGTAGAGTGCTCTAAAGTGACTCTTGCTGGGTAGTTTGCTCTATAGTGACTGTTTCTGCATAGTGTTTTCTATACTGACTGTTGCTGGGTAGGTTGCTTTATACTGACTGCTGTAGGGTGGGGTGCTCTATAGATACTGCTGCAGGGTAGGGTGACCTATAGGGACTGTTTTTCAGTAGATGGCTCTAAATAGAGACTGTTGTTATGTAGGAGGCTCTATGGTGACTCTTGTCGGCTAGAGTGCTCTATAGTGAATTTTGTTGGGTAGGTGCTGTATATTGACTCTTTTTCGTAGGGTGCCCTGTAATGACTATTGTTGGCTGGAGTGCTCTACATTGATTGTTGTTGGGTACAGTGCTCTATAGTGACTATTTTTGTGTTTTGTGCTCTGTAGAGACTGTTGCTGGGTACGAGGATTTATAGTGTCTGTTGTTCTTTAGAGTGCCCTACAGTGACTGTTGCTTGGTAGAATACTTTATAGTCATTGTTGCTGGTAGGGTGTTGCATAGTGACTGTTGTTTGTTATAGTGCTCTATAATGACTCTTGCTGGGTAGTGTTCTCTATAGTGGCTGTTTCTGCGTAGTGTGTTCTATGGTGACTGTTGCCCGGTAGGGTGCTTTATACTGACTGTTGTATGGTGGGGTGCACTAAAGAGGCTGTTACTGGGTAGGGTGCTCTATAGCCTCTGTTGTTGGGTAGATGGCTCTAGATAGAGACTCTTGTTATGTGGGTGGCTCTATGGTGACTTCTGTTGCTAGAGTGCTTTATAGGTGATTGATGTTGGGTGGAGTGCTCTATGGTGACAGTTTTTGGGCTGTTTGCTCTATAAAGACTGTTGTTAAGTAGGTGCTCTGTAGTGACGGTTGTTGGGAAGGGTTTTCTATAGTGACTATTGTTGGGTAGGTGCTCTATAGTGACTTTTGTAGGCTAGGGTGCTGTATAGTGACTGCTGATGGGTTGGGATTCTATAGTGACTATTGTGTAGAGTGATATATACTGACTTTCTGTGTAGGGTGCTCTATACTGACTGTTGTTGGGTACGATGATCTATAGTAACTGTTTCTGGGTAGAGTGCTCTATAGTTACTGTTTTTGGGAATGGTGCTCTATGGTGACATTTACTGGGTAGGTGATATACAGTGACCGTTTTGGGGTTGGGTATTCTATATTGAATATTGTTCTGTAGAGTGCTCTATAGGTGACTGTTGTTGTGTGGAGTGTTCTATACTGAGTAATGTTTAGAGACCTCTATAGTGACTGTTTTTGTGTAGAGTGCTCTATGGTAACGTTTGTTGGGTAGGTGGCTCTAGTTACTGGCTATTTTGGGTAGGGTGCTCTTCAGTGACTGTGTTGGGTAGAGTGCTCTATAGTTACTGTTGCTGAGTAGGTGCTTTATAGTGACTGTGGTTGAAAGATATTCTCTATAGTGACTGCTGTTTGTTAGGGTGCTCTATAATAACTGTTGCTGGGTGGGGTGATCTATTGTCACCGTTGTTGCTGAGAGTTCTCTATAGTGACTCTTACTACGTAGAGTGCTCTATACTGACTGTTGCTGGGTAGCATGCTGTATAGATACTGATGTTTGGTGGGGTGCTCTATAGTGACAGTTTTTGCAAAGAGTTCTATAATGACTATTGTTGAATAGGTGCTCTTTAGTGACTGTTGTTGGCAGGGTGCTCCATAGTGACTCTTGCTAAGAAGGGCGCTCTATAGTGACTGTTATGGGATCGGGTGTTCTATAGTGCCTTTTGTTGGGTAGAGTGCTCAATAGTGACTGTTCTTGTGTACAGTGTTCTATTTTGACTGTTGCGGGGTAGGGTGCCCTAAAGTGAATATTGTTTAATAGGTGCTATTTAGTGACTGTTGCTTTGTAATGTGTTCAATAGTGACTGTTGCTGCGTGAGCTGCTCTATACTGACTGTTGCTTAATAGAGTGCTGAATAGTGATTGTTGATGGGTCGAGGGCTCTATAGTGACTGTTGTTGTGTAGAGTTTTTTATAGCGACAGTTTTTGGGTTGGTGCTCTATTGTGACTGTTGTTGGGGAGGTGCTCTCTTGTGACTGTGCTGCATAGGGTGCTCTACAGTGACTGTTGCTGGGTAGCATGCTCAATAGTGACTTGTTCAGTAGGGTGCCCTCTAACTCCACCCAAAAAAATTAGGTATAGGGCATGCTACCCAAAAATAGTCACTATAGTACACCCTACACATCAACAGTCACTGTACAGCACCTACACAAAACAGTCACTATGAGCTCACTACACAGCAACAGTCCCTATAGAGCACCTACACAACAACAGTTACTACGGAGTACTCTGCCAAAGAAGAGCCATTACTGAGCACTCCACTCAACAACAGTCACTACAGAGCACACTGCCAAGCAACAGTCACTAAAGAGCACTTCACCCAAGATCAGTCACTATAGAACACACTATACAACTAGTGTCACTGTAAAGCACCAACCCAACAAGAGTCAGTAGAGAACACCTATGCAACAACAGTCACTATAGAGAACCCTACCAAGAAAAAGTCACTATAGAGCAACTACCCAACAATATTCACAATAGACCACCCTGCAAAACAACCGTCATTATAGAGCACCAACTTATGAACAATCTCAAGAGAGCAATCTACCCAGCAACTGTTACTGGACGGTACTCTACCTAAAAACAGTCACTATAAAGCCATCTATATATCAGTCAATATAGAGCACTCCACCCAACAACTGTAACCTACAGAGAACTCTTGCCAACAACAGTGATGATAGACCACCCCAACCAACGTCATTCATTATAGAGCAGCTAGCGAACAGCAGTCATTATAGAGCACCTCACATATCAACAGTCAGTATTGAACACCCCACCCAAAAACAGACTCTATAGAGCACTCCACTGAACAACAGTCACTATAGCATACCCTACCCTACAACAGTAATTATAGAGCACCTCCCCAACCACTGTCAGTACAGGGAACCTACCCAACAGCAATCTTTGCAGAGTGCTGTAATAAAAAAGTCACAATAGAGCACCGTAGCCAAAAACAGTCAGTATAGAGCACCCTACCCAACAAAAGACACTATAGGGCAGTCCACCAAACAACAGTCACTGTAGCGTACCCTACCCAACAACAGTTACTATAGAGCCCTTGTCGCAACAGTCACTATGGACCACTCTACCTCGTATCAGTCACTATAAAGCACCTACCCAGCAACAGTCAGTATAGAGCACCCTATTCAGCAACAGTCACAATAGAGCACCTACACAACAGTCATTATAGAGTACTTTACCCAGCAGCATTCACCATAGATCACCCCACCCAATAACAGTCAGTATAGAGCACCCTAAACAGCTATAGTCAGTATGCAGCACCCTACCAGCAACAGTCACTATAGATCACTGTACCAAGCAAGAGTCACTATTGAGCACCTCACCCAACTACATTCAGTACAGAGCATCTACACAACAACAACAGGCACCAAAGGGCCCTCTACATAAAAATCGTTACTATAGAGCACTCTACCCAACAAAAGACACTATAGAGCACCCTACTCAAGAATAATCACTATAAAGCACTCTACTCCACAACAGTCACTGTAGAGCACTGTACCCAACAAGGGTCACTATAGAGCACTCTACCAAACAAGAGTCACTAGAGCACCCTACCTAACAACAGTCACTTTCTAGAGCACTCTACCTAACAGCAGTCACTATAGAGCACTCCATTCAACAACAGACACTATAGAGCACCATACACCACAGCAGATTCTATAGAGCATTCTACTGAACAACAGTCACTATAAAGCACCTACCCAAAAACAGTCACTATATAGCACCCCACCCAACAATAGTCACTATAAAGTACTACCCTATACCAGTCACTATAAAGCACTCTAACCAGCACCATTGTGTATAAAGCACCCAACCCAACAACACTCATTATAGGACACCTTACCAAGCAACAGTAACTATGAAGCACCTTATTCTGCAACAGTTACTATAGAGCAATCTATGCAACAACAGTCACTGTTGAATATCCTGCCCAAGAGTCACTGTAGAGCACCCCAGCCAACAACAGACACTATAGAGTAAGTACCCAACAGTAGTCACCAAAGAGCACCCTAAGCAGCAACAGTCAATGTAGAGCACTCTACCCAACAACAGTCTAGAATACACCATACCCTATAACAGTCATTATAGAGCACCTATGCAAAAACCATCAGTGTAGAGCACCCAAAAAAAAGTCGCTATACATCACCTACCCAGATACAGTCACTATAAAGCACCCTACGTAGCAACAGACAATATAGAGCCCCTAACCAACAACAGTCACTATGGAGGACCCTACCCAGCAACATTCACTATAGAGCACTCTACCCATCAATAGTCACTCTAGAGAACCACACACAAAAACAGTCAGTATAGAGAACCGCACCCAGCAGCAGACACTGTAAAGCACCCTACCATAAAGGGTTCGTATGGAGCACTCTAACCAGCAATAGTCATTATAGATCACTGTACCCAACAACCGTCACAATAGAGAAATATACACAACAACACTCACTATAGAGCACTCCATCCAACAACATTCACTACTGGAGCACTCTACACAACAAGAATCTCTATGGAGCACTCTACACCACAGCTGCCACTATAAAATCTCCAGCAAACAACAGTCACCTACAGAGTACTGTACAAAATAGCTGTCATTAAAAAGCACCCCACCCAACAAGAGTCACTATATAGCACCTAACCAACAACAGCCACTATAGATCATCCTTATCCATCAACAGTCAGTATAGAGTACGTTCCCAACATTAGTCACTATAGAGCATTCTACCCAGCAACAGTCACTATAAAGTACCCCACCCACAAAAGCCACTCTAGAGCACACTTCTTAGCAACAGTCACCATAGAGCAACTAACCAACAACAGTATCTATAGAGCACCCTACCCGACAACAGTAACTGGAGAGGACCGTATACAGCAACAGTCACTATAGAGCACCCAGCCCAACAACAGTCACTATAGAGCACATACCCAAAAACAATGAGTATAAAGCACCTACCTAAAACAGTCACTATAGGGCTCCCTACCCAACCACAGTCAATATAGAGGACCTAACTAAAAGCAGTCACTGTAGAGCCCTCTACTCAGCAAAAGTCTATATAGAGCATGTTACCCAACAACAGTCACTCTTAGCGCACCTTACCCAGGAACAGTCACAATAGAGCACACGACCCACACGAAACCGAACCTAAGCAACAGCCAAGAACAGCCACTATAGGGAACATACCCAAAAACATTCACTATAGAGCACGCTACCCAACAACAGTCAGTATACAACACCCTACCCAACAACAGTCATGATAGTACACTTTACCTATCAACAGACAGACGGGCAAACAACACCACACACACATTCTGAAGTGCAGACACCTTACACAGGCACACCACTCACCACAGACACTGCACAGTGAACACACCTCACAAAGACACACACCACTGACCACACACACTCCACAGTGCACACATCTCACAGGTACACACACCACTAACCACACAAACACACAAAATCTGCACAGTGCATACACCTCACAGAGACACACACCACTTATCAAACAAACAATACACAGTGCAGACACCAAACACAGACATACAACTTACCACACACACTACACAGAGCACTCACATTACACAGACACACATAACACACCGCACACAATCCAAAGTGCAGACACTACACACAGACACACACCACTCACCACACTCACTCCACACACACTCCATTGTCCATACACCTCACACAGACACACACCACTTAATACACACACACCACATAGCAGAAAACTCAGACACAAAACAAAGTTAACACTCACTCTCCACGGTGCACACACCTAACACAGACCCACACCACTCTTTACATAGACACTCCACAGTGCACAAACCTCACACATACACAAAACTCACCATGCACAAACTCTCCATAGTGCACACACCTCACACAGAGACACCTCATGCAACACAAACTTCACACACAATCTACAGTTCACATACCTCAAACATACACCACTCAGAACGTGCACACTCTCTGGAGTACACACACTTCACAGAGACACACAGCATGCACCACAAATTTTCCACACACTCCACGCATATACTCAACAGTGCACACACTTTTAACAGACACGTATCACTCACATATTAGAGTGCACACAACACACACAGACACACCACTCAACACACACCTAACATTTCACAGTGCACACATTTAACACAGACACACACCACTTTCCAAACACACACTCCACAGTTCACAAAACTCACACTGACACACAGAAGTCACCACACACATTACAATGTGCACACACCACAATGTGCACACACCTCAAAGAAACAACACTCTTGTCACACACACAGCACATTGAGAAAACCTCATATTGACACACGACTGACCACATAAAAGACAAAGTAAATAAATTTCAGACAGACACACAACACACACAACACACATATTTCATAGGGCAGACACCTCACAGAGGCACATCACTCACCACACACACTGCACAGTGTACACACATCACAACACACACACACTGCTGACCACACACACACTCAATAGTGCACACACCTCACACAAACACACACCATTCACTTCACAAATTAACACAAATTGCACAGTGCACACACCTCACACAAACACACACCACTCATACACACACACTAAACAGTGCACACACCTTACACAGACACACACCACTCACCAAACACACAATCCACTGTGTGGACACCAAACACAGACATACCACTTACCACACAAACTAAACAGTGCATTCACCTCACACAGACATTCACCACCTACTGCAGACACAGTCCAAAGTGCAGACACACCACATAGACAAACACCACTAACCAAGCACGCTCCACACACACTCCACTGTGCAGAAACCTCACACTGACACACACCACTTAATACGCACACTTTACGCACACACTGCACATAGCACAAAACTCACACAGACACAAACTCACACACACTTTCCACAGTGCACACACCTGACACAGACACACACCACTCATCACAAACACATTTAACAGTGCACACACCTCACACATACACACAAGTTACCACACAAACACCCTCCATAGTGCACACAACTTAAACAGAGACACACCATTCACTCCACACACTCCACACACAATTTACAGTGCACATGTCTCAGTCATACACCACTCACCACACTCACACACCCTCCAGAGTGCACACATCTTATAGAGATACACAGCACGCAGCACACCAACTCCACAAACAACACAATGCTCACACATCACACAAACACCAATCACCTGACACCTTATCTACAATGGAGACACCCCACACTATCACACACCAGTCACCAAACACACAGCAAACACACTCAGTGACCACATTTAACACAGGCACACACCACTCAGCAGCAACACTCCACAGTGCAAACACCTCACACAAACACAAACTTTAAAACACGCACACACTCTACATTGCACACACCTCAAACAGACACAAATTACGTACCTTCCACAGAGACTTCACAGTGTACACACCTCACACACAAAGACAGCACTTGCCATACACACACACTGCACAGTGCACACACCTAAAACAGACACTCATCACTCACGGCACACACACTTTACAATGAAGACATTTCACACGGACACAAAACGGACCACACACCCTACACAGTTAACACACCTTACACAAACACAAAACACTGAACACACACACTCCAAAATGCACACACCTCACACACACACCACTCTCCACACAAAAACACACAAACTGTTCAGTGCACACACTTCACACAAACACAAAACACTCAAAATACACAAACACTACACTCTGCACACAACTCACACAGATACACACCACTCACCAAACACAAAATCAACAGTGCAGACACCAGAGTCATACCACTTACCATACACTAAATAGTGCACTCACCACACACAGACACACACTACCCAATGAACAAACAATCCAAAATGCAGACACTCCACACAGACACATACCACTTACCACAAAAACCACACACACACCACTGTGCATACACCTCACACAGATACACACCAGTTAATACAAACACTTAACTCACACACTCCACATAGCACAAACCTCACAGACAGAAAACACAACACACACAGTCTCCACCGTGCACACACCTCACACAAACACAAACCACGCATCACACACACCCCCTTTATAGTGCACACACCTCACACATCGACACAACTTACCACACACACTCCACAGTGCACTCACCTTACACAGAGACACATTATGCACCCTCCATACTCCACACAGAATTAACAGTGCACATAGCTCAGACATGCACCACTCACTAAACTCCCACACACTCCAGAGTAAACACACCTCACAGAGACACACAGCAGGCACCATGCAAAATCTGCACATACAGCAAAATGCACACACATTGCACGGACACACACCAATCACCTCACATTCTATCCCCAATGCAGGCACCTCACACCGTCACACCACTTTCGCCACACAACTTAACACACTTACTCAGTGCACACATTTTACAAAAACACCATTCACCATCCACACACTCCACAGTGCATAGACCACACACAAACACACACTGCAGAACAAACACACTCCTCGTTGCACACACCTCACAAAGACACACACAAATCTTCAGACACACATACTGCACAGGGTACACACCACAAAAAGACACACACCACACACACACTCCACACTGAACACACCTCTCACAGGCACACATAACTCAAGACACACACAGTCCAGAATGAAGACACCTCTTACGCAAACACTACTGATCACAAGCACTACACAGTGAACACACCTAACAGGGAAACAGAACATTCACAAAAAACACATTCCACAGTGCAGACACCTCACACAGGCACACCATTCACCACAAACACACACTCCACAGTGCACACACCTGACACAGACAAACACATCTGATTACACACACACTCAACAGTGCACACACTGCACACACAAACACCACAAACCACAAAAACACACACTGCACTCTGCACACATCTAAGCAAACACACACCACTCACCATACACACACTTCATAGTGTGCACAGTTCACAAGGCCACACACCACTACTGCCACACACACTCCACAGTGCACCAACCTCACATACACACACTACTCACGACACACACACAGTGCAAAAATTTCACACTGAAGCAAATCACTAACCACACACACTCTTCTCAATGCACACAGCTCACACAGACACACACCAGTCACCACACACCGTTCACAATGTACACAACTCACAGGGACACACAACAATCAGCACACACAAACTCCACTGTGCAAACACTTCATGCAGTCACACACCACTTACTATGCACACACTCTGCACAGTGCACACACCTCACACAGACCCACACCATGCAACACACACACTCCAGAGTGCAGACACCTAGCACAGACACACTATTTACCACACACACTGCACACTCACACTCCACTCTGCATGCATGTCAAACAGACAGAAAACACTCATAACACGCATACTGCACAGAGCACACACTTCAGACAGACACACATCACTCACCACACACACACTCCACAATGCAGACACCTCACGGAGACACACCAGTCACCACGCACACTCTGCACACATACTGCACAGTGCACACACCTTAAAGAGACACGCACCACTCACACATTAAAGAGTGCACACAACTCACACAGAGACACAAAACAACTCACACACATTTCACAGTGCACTAACTTCACACAGGCACACACGACTCACCAAATCCACACTCCACAGTTTACACAACTCACACAGACACACAGCAGTCACCACCTTACACACTGCATAGTGCACACATCTCACAGAAACAACACTCCTGATGCACACACTCCACATTAAGAAAACCTCATACAGACAAACGACTGACCACACACACTACACAGTAAACACATTTTACAAAGTCACACAACACTCACCACACACACCCTACCCAGTGCAGACACCTCAAACAAACCCACACTCTCATGGGACACACACTTTACAGTGAAGACACCTCACACAAATACAATACTAAAAACACACACTACACAGTAAACCCACCTGACACAGACACACAACACTCAGCACACAGACATTCCACAGTGTGACACCTCACACAGGCACACGACTCAGCAGAAACACACACTGCACCGTGTAAACACCTCACAAAGACACACACCACTGACAACAAATTCACTCCTCAGTGCACACACCTCACACGGAAACACACACCACTCACCATACACACAAACTACACAGTGCACACACCACACACAGACCGACAATACACACCAAACACACACTTCACAGTTCAGACACCTGACACTGACACACCACTCACCACACAGAGTTTTCACAGTGCACACACCTTACCCAGAGAAACAGCATGCAATCTACACATTCCTCACACAATCCACCAGGCACATACCTCAGAAATACACCACTTACCACACTCACATACACTCCAGAGTACACACACCTCACAGAGACACACAGCATGCACCACACATTCTCCACACACACCACAATAAACACACGTCACACAAACACCAATCACCTGACACCTTATCTACAATGCAGACACCTCACACTGTCACACACCAGTCACCACACACTCAGTGTACACAGCACACAGATACACAACACTCAGCTCACACACTCTACATTGCAAACTCCTCACACAAACACACTGTAGAACACACACACACTAATCAGTGAAAACACCACACAGAGGCACACACCACTCAATAAACTTACACTCCATAGTCCACACAACTCACATCGACACATAGGAGTCACCACATACACTCACTCCATAGTGCACAACACTCACACACACACCACTCATGACACACTCACTCCACTTGAAAGAAACCTCATACAGACACACGACTAAACACACACCCTACACAGTAAATACATTTCACACAAACACACAACACTCACCACACACACATTTTGCCATGCAGACACCTCACACAGGCACACCACTCACCACGAATCCACACTGAACAGTGAACACACACCTCACAAAGACACACACCACTGAACACACACACCCCACAGTGCACCCACCTCAAAAAAACACACACCACTTACCACAAAAACACTCTCAAACTGCACAGTGCACACACTTCACACAAACACACACCACTCATCGCAAACACACACTGCACATTATGCACAACACACACCCATACAATACTCAAAAAACACACTCCACAGGGCAGACACATAACAAAGACATATTACTCACCTCACACACTACCCAGTGCACTCAACTCACGCAGACACGCACCAGTCACCACAGACACTCCACAAACATGCTCCACTATGCACACACCTTAAATAGACTCGCACCACTCACACATTTAAGAGAGCACACAACTCACACAGACTCACCACTCTCCACACTCATAGCACTCCACAGTGCAGACATTTCACACAAACCCACACTACTCACAACCCACACTCTTTACAGTGAAGACATTTCACAGAAACAGAACACAGCACACACAGTACACAGTAAACACACCTCACACAGACACACAACACTCAATACAGACACATTCTGCAGTGCAGACACCTCACACAGGTACACACCACTCACCAAACACACACTCCACCGTTCACACAACTCACACAAACACACAGCAGTCACCACACACTCCATATTGCACACAACACACACACACCACTCACAGCACACTCACTGTAGATTGAAGAAATTCCGTACAGACACACAAGTGACCACACACACTGCACAGTAAATGCATTTTACACAGACCCACAACACTCACCACAGACACATTTTGCAGTACAGACACGTAACAGAGGCACACAACTCACCAAAAACACACAATGCTCAGTGAACACACCTCACAAAGACACACACAGGTCACCAAAAACAAACACTCCAAGTTTCACACACCAAAAACCAACACAAACCACTCACCATACACACACGCTACACATTGTATACACCTCACACAGACACACCACTCAACGAACACCTAATCCACAGTGCAGACACCAATTATAAACGTACCATTTACCACACAGACTACACAGTTCACTCACCTCACAGACACACATCACCCACTGCACACACAATTCAAAGTGCAGACCCTCCACAGAGACACACACCACTCACAACAAACACCCCACACACACTCCACTGTGCACGCAACTCACACAGACACCACCCATGACACACACTTAAAGTTGAAAAAACCTCATACAAACACACAAATGACTACACAAACTACACAATAAATACGTTTCACAAAAACAAACAACACGCACCACGAACACATTCTGCAGTGCAGAAACTTTACACAGGCACAGCACTCACCACAGAAACACACAGCAGAGTAAACACACCACACAAAGTCACTATAGATCACCCTACCAATAACAGTCACTAAACAGCACTGTACCCAACAACAGTCACTGCAGAGAACCCTATACAGTAACAGTCACAATAGAGCACTCCAAGCAACAACAGTCACAGAAACACACAGCAGAGTAAACACACCACACAAAGTCACTATAGATCACCCTACCAATAACAGTCACTAAACAGCACTGTACCCAACAACAGTCACTACAGAGAACCCTATACAGTAACAGTCACTATAGAGCACTCCAAGCAACAATAGCCACTGTAGAGCACCCTAAACAAAAAAAGTCCCAGCAGAGCACCCACTCAACAACAATCACTGTAGAGCACCCCACCCAATAACAGTCACTATAGAGAACCTACCCAACAACAGTCACTATAATGCACTATACCCAACAACATTCACTGTGAAGCACATACCCAAAAACCGACACTACAGAACACCAACCCAACAACAGATACTACAGAGCATCCTGCCAACAATCACTATAGAGTACCCTTAGAAAAAAGAGACATTATAAAGTACTCCACCCAAGATCAGTCAGAAGAGGGCAAGAACCCATCGAAAAACACTGTAGAGCACACTACCCAAAAATAAACACTATAAAGCACCCTACCCAAAAACATTCACTTTGGAGCACTTCACTCAAAAACATTCACTATAGAGCACCTAGCTAACAACAGTCAACATAGAGCACCCTATTTAGCCAGTCAGTATACAGCACCTACCCAACAAAAGTCACTATCTAGAGCACTCTACCAAATAACAGTAACTATGGAACAACCTACACAACAACAATCAATATAAAGCATTCTGCCAAAGAACAGTCAGTATGGAGCACCCTACCCAAAAAGTGTCACTATTGAGCAGTTTACCCAAAAACGGTCACTATAGAGAACCATACCCAAAAAGAGTCTCTAGTGAACACCCCACCCAATAACAGTCATTATAGAGTACTCTACACAACAATAATCTATATAGAAGACCATACCCAACAACAGTCACTATAGAGAACTCTATCAAAAAACAGTCACAATAGGTCACCTACACAAAAGTGTAGGGTGCTTTATAATAACTGTTGTTGGGTAGGGTGCTCTATAGTGACTTTTGCTGGTAGGGTGCTCTACAATGAATGTCTTTACATGGGGTGCTTTATAGTGACTTTTGTTGTGTTGGTGCTCTATAGTTACTGTTGCTGTTTTGCGAGCTCCATAGTGACTATTGTTCCGTGGGGTGCTCTATGATGACTTGCTGGGAAGAGTATTGCATAGTGTCGGTTGCTCGGTAGGTGGCTCTATAGTGAATTTTGGTGGATTGGTGGTCTATAGTGACGGTTGTTGGTTGTGGTGCTCTATAATGACTATTGTTGATTAGAGTGCTCTATAGGTTATTGTTGTGGGGTGGAGTTCTCTATAGTGAGTGTTGTTGTGTAGAGTGTTCTACACTGACTCTTCCTGGGTAGAGAACTCTATAGTGACTGTTGTTTGGTAGGGCACTCTCTAGTGACTCTAGCTCGGTAGGCGATTTAGAGTGACTATTTTTGAATAGGGTGCTCTATAGTGACTATTGTTGGGTGCAGTGCTCTATACTAACTGTTTTTGGGTAGAGTGTTCTATAGTGACTGTGGTTTGGTGCTCTATAGTGACTGTTGTTGAATTGTGGGACTCTATAGTGAGTGTTGATGGGTAGAGCGCTCTATATGTTACTGTTGTTTGGTTGAGAAATCTAAAGTCACTGTTGTTCTGCAGAGTGTTCTATAGGGACTCTTGGGTAGAATGCTCTTTAGTGACTGTAGTTGGGTAGGGTGCTCTATTATGACTGTTGTTGAGTAGGTTCCCTATAGTGACTGTTTTTTGGTAGGGTGCTATATAGTGACTGTTGTTTGTACAGTGCTCTATAGTAACTGTTGTTGGGTAGAGTGCTCTATTGTGACTGTTGTTTGCAGTGCCCTATAGTGACTGTTGTCGGTTAGTGTGCTCTATAGTGACTGATATTGCATAGTTTCTCTATGGTGACTGTTGTTGGGTGGAGTGCTCTTTAGTGACTGTTGTTGGGTAGGGTTCTCCATAGTGAAAGTTGTGAAGTAGAGGGCTTTATAGTGACTGTTATTGGTTAGGGTGCTCTATAGTGACTGTTGATGAGTGGAGTACTTTATAGTGAATGTTGCTAGGTATGGTGCTGTGTAGTGACTGTTCTTGGGTGAAATGCTGTATACTGACTGTTGCTGTGTGGGGTGCTCTATAGTGACTGTTGTGCACAGTGCTCTAAATAGTGACTGTTGTTGGGTACTGTGCTCTATAGTGACTGTTGTTGGGTAGTGTGCTCTATAGTGACTGTTGTTGGGTGGAGTGCTCTACTTTGACTGTTGTTGGGTATGGTGCTCCATAGTGACTGTTTTTGGGTATGGTGCTCTATAGTGACTATTTTTGGGTACCATACTCTATAGTGACTTTTTTAGGTGCAGTGCTCTATGGTGACTGTTGTTGGTTAGGATACTTTATAATGACTGTTGTTGTTTAGAGTGCTATATAGTGACGGTTCTTAGGTAGAGTGTTCCATACTGACTTTTGTTGTGTAGAGTGCTCTATTGTGACTCTTGTTCGATAAAAAGATTTATAGTCACTGTTGTCAGTAGAATACTCTATAGTGACTGTTTTTGGTTTGGATACTTTATGGTGACTGTTGTTGAGTAACGTGCTGTATAGTGACTGTTGTTGGGTGGAGTTCTCTATAGTTACTGTGGTTGGGTTGCATACCCTATATTGACTGTTGTTTTGTGGGGTGCTCTGTACTGACTGTTACAGGGCAGGGTGCTATATACTGACTATTGTTGGAGAGACTGCTATAAATAGTGATGGTTGTTTGTTAGGATGCTCTATAAGGACTGTTATTCGGTAGTGTGCACAATAGTGATAGTTGTGTAGGGTACGTTATAGTGACTGTTATTGGTAGGGTGCTCTAAAAAAACTGTAATAGGGTTGATTGCTTTATAGTGACTTTGCTAGGTGGGGTGCTCTATAGTGACTATTGCTGAGTAGAGTGCTCTATAGTGACTGTGGTTGAGTAAAGGGCTCTATAGTGTCTTTCCTTGTTTGATGCTCTATAGTTACTGTTGTTGTGTAGGGTGCTCTATAATTAATCTTGTTGGGTAATGTGCTCTATAGTAACTGTTGTGTAGGGTGCTCTATGGTGACTGTTGTTGGTAGGGTGCTGTGCAATGACTGTTGTCCGTTAGTGTTTATAGTGACTGATGTTGGGTAGGGTGATCTATAGTGACTGTTGTTGGGTGGACTGCTTTATAGTGACTGTTGTAAAGTAGGGTGCTCTATAGAGACTGTTGGGTAGAGTGCTCTACAGTGCCTTTTTTTTGGGTAGGATGGTCCATAGTGACTATTGTAGTGTGGAGTGCTCAATAGTGACTCTTGTTGGGTTAAAAACTCAATAGTGACTGTTGCTAAGTAGGTGCTTTATAGTGACTGTTTTTGGGTAAAGTGCTCTGTAGTGACTGTTGTAGGGTAGGGTGCTCTATAGTGACTATTGTTGTGTAGAAGACTCTATAGTGACTGTTGTAAAGTAGGGTCGTCTTTAGTAAATGTTGTTAAGTAGAGTTACCTATACTGACTCTTTTTGATTAGAGGGCTCTATAGTGACACTTTTTGGGTACATCCTCTACAGTGACTATTCTTGCATAGGGTGCTCTATAGTGACTGTTGTTTGGTAGCCTGCTCTATAGTTACTGTTGTTGGGTAGAGGGCTCTATGGTGACTGTTGCATCATTGCTCTATACTTACTGTTGTTGGGTAGGGTGCTCTGTAGTGACTCTTGTTAGGTGAATTGCTCTATAGTGATTAATTTTGAGTAGGGTTCTCCATAGTGACTGTTGTTCTGTATAGGGCTCTATAGTGACAGTTATGGGATAGGGTGCACTATAGTGATTCTTGTTGGGTGTAGTGCTCTATAGTGACAGTTGTTGGGTACAGTCTGTATAGTGACTGTTGTTGGATGAGTGCTCTATAGTCACTGTTGTTGGGTAGGGAGCTCTATAGTTACTATGGTTGAATAGGTGCTCTGTACTGACTGTTGCTGGGTAGAGTGCTGTTTAGTGACATTTGATGAGTAAGTGCTCTATAGGGACTGTTTCTGGGTTGCATTCTCTATAGTGACTGTTGTTAGATAGGTGCTCTATAGTGACTGTTGCTGAGTAGAGTGCTCTATAGTGACTGTTGTTGAATAGGGTGCTCTATAGTGACTATGGTTAAATAGGTGCTCTGTACTGACTTTTGCTGCATAGGGTGCTGTATTGTGACTTATGTTGGGTGGGTTGCTCTATGGTGACTCTCTTTGGGTAGAGTGCTCTATAACTGACGGTTGTTGGGTGGTGTGCTTTATAGAGACTGTTGTTGTGTAGAGTTCTGCATAGTGACTGTTGATAGGTAAAGTGCCCTACAGTGACTTCTTGGGTAGCTTGCTGTATACTGACTGTTGTCCAATAGGTGATCTATAGTGACTGTTGTTGGGTTCGGTGCTCTATAGTGACTGTTTTTGGGTAGGTGCTTTAAAGTGTTTGTTGCTGGGTAGGATGATGTATAGTGACAGTTGTGACATAGGGGCTCTAAACTGACTCTTGTGTGGTGGGGTTCTCTACAGGTAATTGTTGTTGGGTGGGGTGCTCTATACTGACTTTTCTATAGAGGGCTCTATAGTGACTGTTGTTGCGTGGAATGCTCTATAATGACTTTTTGGGTAGCGATCTCTATAGTTACTTCTTTGGTAGGTACGCTTAAATGACTCTTGTTGGGTTGGAGCTTTATAGTGACTGTTGTTGGTTATGGTGCTCCATAGTAACTGTGATGGCTAGGGTACGGTATAGTGAATGTTTTTGTGTGGAATATTCTATTGTGTCTATTTTTGGGGGGTGTGCTCAATACTGAATGTTGCTGGGTGGGGTGCTCTATAGTGACTTTTGTTGGGTAGAGTGCTCTCGATAATGACTGTTGTTTGGTAGGTGCTTTCTAGTGATTATTATTAGACACTGTGCTCTATAATGACTGTTGTATATTTTGCTCTATAATAACTGTTCTATGGTGGGGTGTTCTACAATTACTGTTGATAGAGTGCACCATAGGTTACTCTTTTTGTGTGGAGGGGTCTATTTTGACTATTGTGTAGAGTGCTATATAGTGACTGTTATTGGGCAGAGTGCCCTATAGTTACTTCTATTATGTAGGTGCTCTATATTGACTGTTGTTGGGTAGGGTGGTGCACCATAGTGACTGTTATTGTGTAGGTGCTCTATAGTGACTGTGGATGGGTAGCAGGCTCTATTTTGACTGGTGTTGGAAAGGGTGCTCTATACCTACTCAACAACCAGTTGTTGTGTAGAGTGCTCTACAGTGACTGCTATTGGGTAGGTGCACTGTAGTGACTGTTATTGGGTACGTTCTCTATAGTGACTGTTGCTGGGTAAAGTGCTGTATACTCACTGTTTTTGAGTAGAGTGCTCCATAGGTGACTATTGTTGGGTGGAGGGCTTTATAGTGACTGTTGTTGGGTAGGTTGTTATATACTGACTATTATTTGTATGGCGCTCTACAATTACAGTTGTTAAGTACAGTGCT
>CM052665.1:21302450-21378668 GCA_028533165.1 Leontopithecus rosalia
TCTCTTTTGATCTTTGTTGCTTTAAAGTCTATTTTATCAGAGATGAGAATTGCAACTTCAGTCTTTTTGGCTCTCCAATTCCTTGGTAAATCTTCTTCCTTTCCTTTATTTTGAGCCTTTGTGTATCCTTGCATGTGAGAGGGGTTTCCTGGATACAGCACATCAATGGGTTTTGGCTTTTTATCCAATTTGCCAGTCTGTGTCTTTTGATTGGTGCGATTATCCCCTTTACCTTTAGGGTTAATATTGTTATGTGTGAATTTGATACTGACATTTTGATGCTAGCTGCTGTTTTCTCTGTTAGTTGATGGAAATTCCTTATTTTATTGATGCTCTTTAGCATTTGGTATGTTTTTGGAATGGCTGGTGCTGGTTTTTTCTTTCTATGTGTACTGCCTCTTTCAGGAGCTCTTGTAAAGCAAGCCTGGTGCTGAACAAACTCTGAGTACTTGCTTGTTCACAAAGGATTTTATTTTTCCTTCACTTATGAAGCTTAGTTTGGCTGAATATGAAATTCTGGGTTGAAAGTTCTTTTCTTTAAGGATGTTGAATATTGGCCCCCCCTCTCTTCTGGCTTGTAGGGTTTCTGCTGTGAGTCTGAAGGGCTTCCCTTTGTGGGTGACCCGACCTTTCTCTCTGGCTGCCCTTAGGATTTTCTCCTTAATTTCAACCCTGGTGAATCTGGCAATTATGTGCCTTGGGGTTGCTTTTCTTGAGGAGTATCTTTGTGGTGTACTCTGTATTTCCTGAATTTTGGTGTTGGCCTGCCTTTCTAGGTTGGGGAAATTTTTCTGGATAATTTCCTGAAGAGCATTTTCCGCCTTGGATTCATTCTCTTCGTCACATTCTGGTACACCCATCAAACGTAGATTAGGTCTCTTCACATAGTCCCACATTTCTTGGAGACTTTGTTTATTCCTTTTTGCGTTTTTTTTCTCTAATCTTGGCTTCTCGTTTTATTTCATTGAGTTGATCTTCGACTTCTGATATTCATTCTTCTGCTTGGTCAATTCGGCTGTTGAAACTTGTGCATGCTTCACTAAGTTCTCGTGTTGTATTTTTCAGTTCCTTCAATTCATTCATATTCCTCTCTAAGTTGCCCATTCTTGTTATCATTTCCTCAAATCTTTTTTCAAATCTTTTTTCAAGGTTCTTAGTTTCTTTGCACTGATTTAGAACATGTCCTTTTAGCTCACAAAAGTTTCTCTTTACTTACATTCTGAAGTTTGATTCCGTCATTTCATCACTCTCATTCTTTGTCAAGCTTTGTTCCCTTGCTGGTGAGGCGTTTTTGTCTTTTGTAGGCAGTGAGGTGTTCTGGTTTTGGGTGTTTTCTTCCTTTTTGCACTGTTTTCTTCCCATCTTTGTGAATTTATCCACCTGTCGTCTATAGTTGCTGATTTCTCGATTAGGTCTCTAAGTAGAGGCCCAGATTGTTAAAGATGAAGTATTTCTGTTTTTTAGTTTTCCTTCTAATAGTCTAGCCCCTTTGCTGTATGACTGCTGAGGTGCACTCCGGGCACTGCTTGCCTCGGTTACACCTGTAACCGTTGGAAACAGTGAGGGATGCTACCAGTTTCTTCTGCTATCTTTGTACCAGAATGATGCCCGCCAAATGTCAGTTTAATCAGTCCTTTTTGAGGTGATTCTTTGGGTATACTGGGGTCAGGGAGCTGCTTGAGGAAATGGTCTGTACTTTATCGGAGCTCAAGTGCTGATCTGTGAGCTCCGTTTTTCATTCAGTGTTGCTAGGCAAGTACGTTTAAGTCTGTTGCGGCAGAACTCATGAAACCCCATTTTTTCCTCAGAAGCTCTGTCTCGGGGAGTTAGGGCTTTATTTGTGAGTATCTGTTGCACTGTCCTGCCCAGCTAGGAGGCATTCTAGTCACTATTTGGCTGCCGAGGCTCTGCCCTGTTGGCGTGAGGTCTGCCCTTTTGCTGTGGGCTCTGTCCTGCTCCTTTGGGCTCCGCCCTGCTGACCTAAGCTCCGACCTGCTGATGTGGGCTCTGCTCTGTTGGCGGAGTGTCTTTTATGTCGGGTTGCCTTGGCAATGGCTGACTGCATCAGCAATGGGCGGGTACCTCAGTAGAGGCAGAAGCTCTCAGCAATCGTGAACACCCCCCCTCCTTCGAGCTGCAAAGTCGTTGATTCAGCTGTGCCAGCAGTGGAACTGTCAACCCCAAGTGCTCTGAATCGCTGTATTGCTTGTCCCTGTGGGAGTGGGGTCCTTTGAGCCTGATCACTTGGTTCCCTGCCTCCGAGGCATTTTGCTTTTTTTTATTTTTAAATTGTAGGGTTGACTCTCTCCCAGGTGCCTCAGAGGCCAGCTGAAAGGGCACCGGGATCTGTGTGATTTCCCATGCAGCGACCTGCTGCGCTGGTTCACAGTTCACCTCCAAGAAATCTTCTGGTCTGGCTCACTGTTCAAATCCCATTTAATCAGATGAACATGGCAATCTTCCCTCCCAAGTCTCAAATTGCTAGTTTAACAGGGCGCCCAGACCCGTGTGTTTTGTGCGCCATGTTGCTATGCTGTGGCGGCAGCTGCCTGGCTGTGCCAGCAGAGACTGCTGTACTTGCGTCCTGCCTCTCTGGTACACCTGGGCTTTTCCCCACTCTGTGGGCTATAAAGATCCATCTGGAAATGTGTTGTGAACTCAACCTCTGCATCTTGACAGAGAGCTGCAATCGTGAGTTGCTTCGAGAGTGCCATCTTCCTCATCCGTGACTGTTTTTCAATAGGGTGCTCTATAATGACTGTTGTTGGGTGTGGTGCTCTATACTGATTGATGTTTGGTAGAGTGTCCCATAGTGACTGTGGTTGGGTAGGGTGCTCTATAGGGACTGTTGTTGAGTAGTGTGTTCTATAGTTACTGTTGATAATAGTGTTCTCTATTGTGACTGTTGTTGGGTCGGGTGGAATGCTGTTGGGTTGCTCTATTGTGACTGTTGCTGGGTAGGTGATATAAAGTGACTGTTGTTGGGTGGGGTGCTTTATTGTGACTGTTGTTGGGTAGTTCCTTTATAGTGACCATTGTTGTGTAGAATGCTATACAGTGACTGTTGTTGGGTAGGGTGCTGTATAGTGACTGTTGGTGGGGAGGATACTCTATAGTGACTGTTGATGTATAGAATGCTCTATAATGACTGTTGTTGCTGGGGTGCTTTATACTGTTTCTGACTTGGGTGCTCTGTAGGGACCGTTGTTGCATAAAGAGCTCTAGATAGTTACTGTAGTTATATAGGGTGCTCCATAGTGACTGTTGGTGGGGGAATGCTCTATAGGTGACTGTGGTGGGTTGAAGTGTTCTATAGTGACTGTTGTTGGTTAGGATGCTCTGTAGTGAGTGTTGCAGGGTAGGTGCTCCATAGTGACTGTTTTGGGTATGGTGTTCTATACTGACTGTTGTTGGGTAGAGTGCCCTCTAGTGATTGTTTTTGGGTAGGTTGCTTTATGGTAACTGTTATTGGGTAGGGTACACTTTGGTGACTGTTGTTCGGTTGGGTGGTCAATATTGAATGTTGCAGGGTCGGGTGCTCTATATTGACTTGTTGTGTAGAGTACTGTTAATATTGATTTTTGTTGGGTAGGTGCTCTATACTGACTCTTTCTGTTAGGGTGCTGTAAACAGAATGTTGCTGGGTGAAGTGCTCAATATTGCCTGTTGATGGGTAGAGTGCTTTAAAGTGACTGTTGTTGGGTAGGTACTCTATAGTGACAGCTGTTGTGTAGGAAACTCTGTAGTAACTGTTGTTAGGTAGGTCCTCTAAAGTTACTATTTTTGGGTGGGGTGCTCTATAGTGACTGTTGTAGGGTAGGGTGCTGTAAAGTAACTGCTGCTGCTTTGGGTGTTCTATAGAGACTGTTGTTGCTTAGAATGGTAAATACAAAATGTTTTTGGTTAGGGTGCCCTATATTGACTGTTGTTGGGTAGCATGCTCTATAGTGACTGTTGCTGGGTAGGGTGCTTTATAGTGACTATTGTTGGGTTGGGTGCTCTATACTGACTGTTGTTGGGTAGGTTCACTATACTGACTGTTGTTGGGTGTTGTCTCTATACTGAAGGTTGTTGGGTAGAGTTCTCTATAGATGACTGTTTTTGGGTGGAGTGCTCTATAGTGACTGTTGTGTAGAGTGCTCTATAGTGACTGTTCTTGTGTAGAGGGTTCTATAGTGACTGTTGTTCTGAAGGTACTGTATAGTGACTGTTGTTAATTAGGGTGCTCTATATTTACTATTGTTCAGTAGGGTGCTCTGTAGTGACTGTTTTTGGGTGAAGTGCTGTATACTGACTGTTTTTGGGCAAGGTTCTCCATAGTGACTGTTGCTGGATAAGGTGCTTTATAATAAAAGCTATTGCGTGGAATGCTCTATAGTGACTGTTGATGGGTAGGGTGCTCCATAGTGACTGTTGCTTTGCAGTGTGATCTATAGTGTCTGTTGTATGGAACAGTGCTCTTTGGTGACTGTGGTTAAGTAGGGTGCTCTGTATTGACTGTTGTTGGGTAGGGTGATCTATAGTGATCTTTGTTGCGTTGGTACTCTATAATGTCTGTTGCTGGGAGTGGTCGTGTATAGTGACTATTCCTGGTTAGGGTGCTCTATACTGACTGTTGTTGGGTATGTGTTCCATAGTGTAGGTTGCTGGGTAGGCTGCTCTATCATTACTGTTGTTGGGTAAGTGCTCTATACTGACTGTTGTTGAATGTGGTGCTCTATAATGACTGTTATTGGGTAGAGTGCTTTATAGGTGACTATTATTTAGTGGAGTGCTCTTTTGTGACAGTTGTTTTGTAGTGTGCTTTATAGTGACTCTTGTTGGGTAGAGTACTCTATAGTGACTGATTTTGGGTAGGGTAATTTATTTTGACTGTTGTTGGGTAGGGTGCTCTATAGAGAATGTTGTTTTGTGGGTGCTGTACAGCGACTGTTGTTGGAGTGCTCGATTGTGACTGTTATTGTGTAAAGGGCTCTATAGTGACTGTTGTTGAGTAGAGTCGTCTACAGTGACTATTCTTTGGTAGGGTGCTCTATACTGACTGTTGTTAAGTAGGGTGGTCTATAGTGACTGTTTCTTGGTAGGGTACTCTACAGTGACTCTTATTTGATAGGCTGTTCTATAGTTTCTGTTGCTGGGTAAGCTGCTCTATAGCAACTGTTGTTGCATAGGGTGCTCAATAGTGACTGCTGTTTGTAAGGGTGCTCTATATTCATTGTTGTTTGTTCGGGTTTTTGAAACTGACTCTAGTTGAGAAGGATGTTCTATAGTGACTGATGTTTTGCAGGGTGCTCTTTAGTGTCTATTGTTGGGTAGTGTGCTCTGTAGTGTCTGTTGTTGTGTAGTTGCTTTATATAAAGTGACCCCTGTTGGGTGGAATGCTCTAAAGTGACTGTTGTTGATTAGGGTGACCTACAGTGACTGTTGTTGTGTAGGGTGTTCTATAGTGTCTGTTGTTGATAAATTGCTCTATAATGTCTATTGTTGGGTAAGTGTTCTATACTGACTGATGTTGGGTGGAGTGCTTTATAGTGAATATTATTTGGTAGGGTGCTGTATAGTGACCACTGTTGAATAGGGTACTCTATATTGACTGTTGTTGGGTAGGTTCTTTATACCAGCAGTTGTTGGGTATGGTGATCTATCTGACTGTTGTTGGGTAGAGTAATCTATAGGTGACTGTTGTTGGGTGTTGTTCTCTATAGTGATTCTTGTTGTGCAGAGTGCTCTATAGAAACTGATGTTGTGTAGAGTGCTCTATAGAAACTGTTGTTGAATAGGTTCTATATAGTGACTTTTTTTGTAGGTGCCCTATTGTGACAGTTGTTTGGCAGGTGCTCTATAGTGACAGTTGTTGGGTAGGTGCTCTTTAGTGACTATTGTTTGGTAGAGTGCCTTATAGTGACTTTTTATGGTAGGGTGATTTATAGTGAATGATGTTGGGTAGGGTGCTCTATAGTGACTGTTGCTTGGTGAGGTGTGGTATAGTGATTATTGCTGGGTTGAGTGCTCTACGGTGACTGTCGTTGGGTAGATACTTTATAGTGACTGTTATTGGGTAGAGGGCTCTATAATGGCTGTAGATATGTAGGTGAAATACCATCAATGCTGTTGGAAAGGGTGATCTAGATAATGACTGTTATTGGGTAGGGTGATCTAAAGTGACTTTTGTTAAGTAGAGTGTTCTATGTATAGTGAGTGTTTTTGGGTAGAGGGATCTTAAGTGAATGTTATTGTGTAGGTGCTGTATATTGAATATTTTTGTGTAAGTGCTTTATAGTGACTCTTGTTGGGTGGGGTGCTCTATAGTGACGGTTGTTGGTTAAATGCTCTGTAACGTATGTTGTTGGGTAAGTTCTCTATAGTGATGGTTGTTAGGTAGGAAGCTCTATAGTGACTGTTGGTTGTAGGGACATCGATAGTAACTGTTGTTGGGTAGGTTTCTCTGTAATGACTTTTGTTGAGTAGGGTGTCCTATACTGACTGTTGTTGGGTACATTGCTTTACACTGACTGTTGCTGGGTAGTGTGCTCTATAATGACTGTTTCTGGGTAGGCTGCTATATAGTGCCTGTTTTTCGGTAGGTACTCTAAAGTCACAGTTGATGGGTAGTGTGCTTTATAGTGACTGTTGTTGGCTGGAGTTCTCTATATTGACTGTTGGTAGGGAGGGTGCCCAATAGTGACTGTTATTGGGTAGTGTGCTCTGTAGTGACTGTTGGTGAGTAAAGAACTCTGCAGTGACTGTTGCTGGGTAATTGCTCTATACTGACTGTTGTTTGGTAGGGTGCTCTATACTGACTGTTTTGGGGTAGGTGCTGTATAGTGACTGTTGTTGGGTAGGGTGCCCTATAGTGACTGTTGTTGAGTGCAGTGCTCTATAGTGACTGTTGCTTCGTAGGGTGCTCTATAATGTTCGCTGCTGGATAGGGTGCTCTATACTGACTGATGTTGGGTACAGTGCTCTACAGCGACGGTTGCTGAATAGGGTGTTCTATCATCACTGTTGCTGGTTACCTGCCCTTTAGTGATTGTTGTTGGATGCAGTGCTCTATAGTGACTGTTGCTTCGTAGGGTGCTCTATAATGACCACTGATGGATAGGGTGCCCTATGGTGACTGATAGGTACAGTGTTCTACAATGAAGGCTGCTGAATAGGGTGTCCTATAGTCACTGTGGCTGGGTAGGATGACTGTAGAGACTGTTTTTTGGGTAGAATCTTTTATCCTTACTGTTTTTGGGTGGGGTGCTCTATAATGACTGATGCTGCATAGAGTGCTCTAGAGTGACTGTGGCTGGGTAGTGTTTTATATAGTCACTGTTGCTGGGTAGAGAGGTATCTAGTGACTGTTTTTGGGTAGAATCCACTATAGTAACTGTTGTTGGATAGGGAATCTATTGTGACTGTTGATGGGTAGGATGTTATATAGTGACTGTTGTTGGGTAGGTGTTCTATACTGACTGTTACTAAGTAGGGTGCTTTATAGTCTGTTTTGGGGTGGTTGCTTTATAGTGACTGTTGTTGGAAACGTGCTCTATAGTGACGGATTTTATGTAGTGTACTTTATAGTTACTGTTCTTGGCTGGAGTTCTCCAATGTGACTGTTGTTGCATAGGGTGCTCTATAGTGATTGTTGCTGGGTAGGGTGATCTATACTGACTGATGTTAGGTTGAGGGTTTTATAGTGACTGTTGCTGCATAGGGTGCTTTATTGTGACTGTTTCTGGGTAGGGTGCCCTATTGTTACTGATGCTGTGCAGTGTCCTCTATAGTGTATGTTGTTGGAAAGGGTGCTCTATAGTAACTGTGTATGGGTAGAGTGCTCTATAGGTGACTATTGTTGGGTGGAGTCCTTTATAGTGACGGTTGTAAGTCAGGGTTCTTTATGGTGACTGTTGTTGCTTCCAGTCCTCTATAATGACTGTTGCTGGGTAGAGTGCTCTATATTACCTCTTGTTGGTAGGGTGCTCTATAGTGACTGTTGCTCTTTATGATGCTGAATCGTGAATGATGTTGTGTAGCTGTTATGTAGTGACTGTTTCTGAGTATGGTGATTTATAGAGACTGTTTTTGAGTAAGTGCTGTATAGTGACTATTGTTCGTGGGGTGCTTTAAACTGACAGTTGCTGTTTACGTGCTCTATACTGACTGTTGCTGTGTAGAGGACTCCATAGTGATTGTTGATGGGTACGTGCTCTGTGGTGACTGTTAGTGTAAATGGTGCTTTAGAGTGACTGTTGTTGCGTACAGTGTTCTATAGTGACTGTTGCTGCATAGGATGCTTTATACTGACTGTTACTCGGTAGTGTATTACATAGTGACTATTGTTGGGTAGGGTGCTCCATAGTGACTGTTGTTTGGTAGGGGGCCCTATAGTAACTATTGTTGAATAGGTGTTATTAGTGACTGTTCTTTGGTAGGGTGCTTTATAGTGATTGTTGTTGTGTGGGGTGCTCTATAGGGATTGTTGCTTGGCACAGTGCTCTATAGTGACTGTTGCGTGGTAGAGGGCTCTATAGTGACTGTTGATGGGTCAGTGCCTTATAATGACTCTTATTGAATAGTGTTCTCTATACTGACTGTTGTTGGTTATGGTGTTCTAAAGTGATTCACGTTGGGTAGAGTGCTATATAGTTACTGATGATGGGTAGGTTTTTCTATAGTTACTGTTGTTGGGTACAATGCTCTATACTGACGGTTTTGGGTAGAATTTTCTGTAGTGGCTGTTGTTGGGTAGATGCTCTATATTGACTATTGGTGGGTAGGTGCTCTATAGTGAATGTTGTTGGGTAGGTACTCTAGAGTGATTGTTGTTGGGTATAGTGCTGTTCGGTAAAGTGCTCTATAGTGAATGTCGTTGGATAAGTGCCCAAGAGTGACTTTTTTGGATAGGTTCTCTACAGTGACTGTTGTTGGTTACATGCTCTATAGTGACTGTTGTTGCGTAGGTGCTCTACCGTGACTGTTACATCGGGTGCACTATAGTGACAGTTGGGTTTGGGTGCTCTATACTAACTCTTGCTGTGTATGGTTCTCCATAGTGACTGTTGTTGGATGAAGTACTCTATAATGACTGTGGCTGCGCAGAGTACTCTGTAGTGACTGTTGTTGCATAGGTGTTATATAGTGATTTTGCTCTGTAGGGTGCTTTATCGTGACTGTTTTTGGGTAGGTGCTCTACAGTGACTGCTGTTCTGTTTAGTTCTCTAGAATGACTTCCGTTGAGTAGAGTAGTCCATAGTGACTGTTGTTATGTAGGGTGCTTTTAACTGACTGTTGTTGGTTAGGTGCTCTATAGTGACTTTTGTTAGGTAGTGTGCTCATAGTGACTGTTGTTGGGTAGGGCGTTCTATAGTAACTGATATTGGGTTGAGTGCACTATAGTGACTGTTGTTGGGTATGTGCTCTATGGTGACTGTTGTTGGGTAGGGTGCTTTATATTGACTTTTGTTGGTAAGGGTGCTCTGTAGTCACTGTTGTTCGGTAGCGTGCTCTATAGTGACTGTTGTTGGGTAGAGGGCTCTATAGTGACAGTTGTTGGGTGGGTGCTCTAGAGTGACTGTTATTGGGTAGGGTGTTCCATAGTGACCGTTGCTATAAAGTGTAATCTAGTTACTGTTGATGGTTAGGGTGCTCTGTAGTTACAGCTTTTGTGTGAGGTGCTCTATAATGACTGTTGCTATGTAGAGTACTGTAAAGTAACCGATGTCGTGTAGGTGCTTTATACTGACAGTTGCCAGGTAGGGTGCTCATGGTGACTGTTTTTAGGTAGGTTCTCTACAGTGACTGTTGTTGGGTATGATGCACTGTAATGACTGTCATTGGGTACAGGGCCCTATAGGTGATTTTTGCTGAGTTGAGTTCTCTATACTGATTGTTGTTACATAGAGTGCTTTGTAGTGAGTGTTGTTTGGTAGGTGCTATATAGTGTCTGTTGTTGGGAAGTGTGCACATAGTGACTGTTGTTGGTTACGCTGCTCTATAGTAACTGTTGATGTGTAGAGTTCTCTTTAGTGACTTATTTGGGTATGTGCTTTATAGTGATTGCTGTTTTGTAGGTGCTCTATACTAACTGTTGTTATTTTGTGGCTCTATAGTGATTGTTGTTGGTTAGAAGCTCTATACTGACTGTTGTTGTGCAGGGTGCTGTATAGTGACCAATGCTATGTAAAGTGCTCTGTACTGACTGATTTTGGGTAGGTACTCTATAGTGAATTTTGGTGAATAAGGTGTTATATAGCTACGGTTACTGGTTAGACTTTTCTAAAGCAGCTGTTGTTGGGTAGGTGTTCAATAGTAACCGTGTTTGCGTGGAATACTCTATAGACATTGTTGTTGAGTGTGGTGCTCTATAGTGATTATTGTTGGGTAGAGAGCTCTATAGGTGACTGTTGTTAACTGTAGTGCTCTAAAGTTGCATGGGTTTCATAGAGTGCTCTATAGTGACTGTGGTTGGGTAGAGTGCTCTATAGTTTCTGTGGTTGTGTAGAGTGCTCTATAAGTGACTGTTGTTGAGGGAATTTTTTATATTAACATTTGCTACCTAGAGTGCTCTATAGTGACTCTGCTGGGTATGGTGCTCTAAAAGCGTTGTTGGGTACATGCTCTATAGTGACTGTTGGTGGGTTGTGTGCACTATAGTGACGGTTTTTGGGTAGGTGCTGTATACTTACAGTTATTGGTGGAGTGCTCTATGCTGATGGTTGTTGCCTAGATGCTCTATAGTGACTGTTGTTTAGTAGGGTCCCCTATAGTGACTTCTATTGTGTAGGGTGCTCTATAGTGATTGTGTTAAGTATTCTATAGTGACTCTTGCTGGGTAGGGTTCCTTATAGTGACTGTTGTGAGGGGGGTGCTCTATAGTGACTATTGATGGGTAGAATGCTCCTTAGTGACTGATGTTGGTTATGTGATCTATACTGATTTTGCTGGGTAGGGTGCTTTATAGTGACGGTAGTTGGGTAGGTCCTCAATGGTGACTGTTGTTGGGTGAAGTGCTCTATGGTGAGTGTTGTTGGGTGAAGTGCTCTATGGTGAGTGTTGTTGGGTAGTGTGCTCTATAGGTGACTGTTGTTGGGTACGGTGCTCTATGACTGTTGACACATAGAGTGCTCTATGTTGACTCTTTTTGGTAGGCTGGTTTATAATGACTGTTTTTGGGTAGGGTGCTCTATTCTGACAGTTGCTGGGTAGGGTGCTCAATACTAACTGTTGTTGGGTGGGGTTCTCTATACTGACTTGCTGGTAGAGTAATTTATAGTGTCTGTTGCTGGTTAGGGTGCTCTACATTGACTGTTTTTGAGTAGGTTCTCCATAGTGACTGTTGCTAGATAGGGTGCTCTCTAGTGACTCTTGTTGGGTAGAGTGCTCTATAGAGACTGTGGCTGGATAGGGTGTTGTACAGTTACTGTTGCTGTGTAGGATGCTCTATACTTACTGTTTTTGATGGCGTGCTCTATACAGAATGTTGCTGAGTGGATTGCTCTATAGTAACACTTGTTGGGGACGTACTCTATATTGACTGCTGTTGGGTGGGGTGCTTTATAGTAATTGATTTTTGGTAGGTGCTCTATAGTTACTGTTGTTTGGTAAAATGCTCCATAGTGTCTGTTTTGGGTATTGTGCACTATGGTGACTGTAGTTGGGTGGAGTTCCCGCTAGGGACTGTCGTTGTGTAGAGGGCTATATACTGACTGTTGTTGGGTAGGCGCTCTGCAGTGTCTGTTGTTGTGTTGGTACTATAAAGTACCTACCCAAGAACAGACACTGCAGAGCACCCTACCCAACAACAGTCACTATAAAGCACCTATTCAACAACAGTCACTATAGAGAACTCTGCACATCAGTCACTATAGAGCACTCCACTCAACAATCATCACTTATACGGCACTGCACCCAACGACAGTCAGCACAGAGCGCCCTAACCAGCAATAGTCACTATAGAACACCTACCCAACAATAGTCACTACAGAACACCCTACATAACAACAGTCACTATACAGCACCTTACACAAATACAGTCACTGTAGAGCACCTTACACAGAAACCGTCACTAGAGAGCAGGTACCCGACAACAGTCACTTTGGAGCACTCCACCGAACAGGAGTCACAACAGAGTACCTACCCAAAAAATGTCACAATTGGTGAACTCTACCCAGCAACAGTCACTGTAGAGCACTCTACCCAACAACAGTCACAACAGAGCACCCTACAAACAAGAATCTCTGTAGAGGCCCCTACCAACAACCGAAACTATAGATCACCATATCCATCAAGAGTCACTATGGAACACCTACAAAACAACAATCACTATAGAGCACCTACCCAACAGCAGTGAGTAGAGAGCACCTATTAAACAACAATCACTATAAGGCACATACCCAACAAGAGTCAGTATACAGAACTTCACCAACAACAATCACTATAGAACATGATACCCAACAACAGTTACTATAGAGCACACTATTCAACAAAGTCCATATAAAGCACCTACCCAACAACAGTCACTATAGAGCACCATATTAAAAACAGGCACTATAGATCATCTAGCCAACAACAGTCACTGTAGAACCGTCAACACAATAACTGTCAGTATAGAGATCTTGACACAACAGCAGTCACTATACAGCATTTTACCCAAAGGCAGTCAGTATAGAGCATAATACCCAACAACAGGCAGTATAGAGCACCCAACTCAACAACAGACACTGCAGAGCACCTACAAAACAACAGTCACTGTAGAACCCTCTACCCAACAACAGTCACTATAAAGCACTCTACCTAACAGCAGTCACTATTGAGCACCCTACCCAACAAGGGTTACTATCTATAGCTCTCTAACCAATGACAGTCACTATAGAGCACTCCACCAAACAACAGTCACTATAGAGCACCCTACTAAGCAACAGTCAGTATACAACACCCTGCGCAAAAATAGTCACTATGGAACACTCTACCACACAACTGTCACTATAGAGCACTCTACCTAACAAAAGTCACTATTAAGCACCTTAATAAACAACAGTCTTTATAGATTACCTACCAAAAACTGTCACTATTGAGCACTTTATCCAGCAAACGTCAGTATAGAGCACTTCACTCAGCAACAGTCACTACAGAACCCCATACCCAGCAATAATCAGTATAGAGCACCCTACAAAACAACAAATATTATAGGGCATGGTACAAATAATAGTCACTATGGAGCGCGCTATCCAACAACAGTCAATATGGAGCACCTACCCATCAACAGTCACTACAAAGCCCTTTACCCACCAACAGTCACTATAGAGCACTGTACGCAGCAACAGTCACTTTAGAGCACGGACGCAACAACAGTCACTGTAGAGCACCTAACCAGCAACAGTTACTATACAGCCCTCTACACACAGTCACTATTGAGCACTATACTCAACAAGAGTCACTCCATAGTACCCTACACAATAACAGTCTGTATCAAAAGGCTTCTATCCAAAAACGGTAACTATAGAGAACCCTACCCAACAACAATCACTATACGGAATTCCATCCTACCACTGTCACTATAAAGTACCGGCCCAAGGATGGTAACTGTAGAGCACACCACCCAAAAACAGTCACTATAGAGAACCCTACCCACCAAACGTTACGGAAGAGCATTTTATGCAACAATAGTCACTATAGAGCACCATAACCAACAACAGTCACTATAGTGCCCCTAGCCATCAACAGTCATTATAGAGCCCTCTACCCAAAAACAGTCACCATAGAGCACCTGTGTAGTCTGTGTGTATGAAAAGAGGGGTGTGTTTGGGCTAGATGTGTGTACAATGCTGTGTGTCTCTGTATTGTTGTGCTGTGTGTCTGTGTGCAGCGTGTGCACTGTGGAGCATGTGTTTGTGGTAAGAAGTCCGTGTGTTTTTGAGATGTGTGCACTGTAAACTGTGTGTTTCTGTTGAATGGTGGACCAGTGTGAGGTGTCTGCTCTGTCAAATGTGTGTTTGTTGAGTGTTGTGTGTCTCTTTTATGGGTGCGCACTGTGCAGTGTGTTTCTAGTGTATCTTGTGCATGTCAGGTGTCTGCAATGTGGAATGCGTGTGTGGTGAGTGTTGTGTGTCTGTGTCAGGTGTGTTTACTGTGTAGAGTGTGTGGTCAGTCTTGTGTCTGTGTAAGATGTCCTTATTGTAAAGTGTTGGTGTCGGGAGTAGTGTGTGTCTGAGGTGGGTGCACAGTGTGAGTGTGTGTATGGTGAGTGCTGTGTGTAGGTGTGAGTTGTGTGCACGGTGGAGTGCGTGTGTGATGATTAGTGTGTGTCTGTGTGAGATGTGTGTTCTGTGGAGGGTGTGTGTTGAATTTTGTGTCTGTGGGAGGTTTGGGCTATGTGGAGTGCATGCCTGAAAAGTGGGTATTAAGTCGTGTGTGTCAGTGTGAGGTGTATGTATAGTCTAGTGTGTTTGGAGTGTGTGGTGAGTGGTGTGTTTCTCAGTGCAGTGTTTGCACACTCCATTAAATTGAGCGTTCAGTGGGTGATGTGTTTCTGAGTGAGGTGAGCACACTGTGTAGTGTGTGTGGTATTTGGTATGTCTGTTGTCTGCACTGTGGATTGTGTTCGGTGAGTGGTGTGTATCTGGGTGAGGTGTGTGCACTGTGGAGTCTCTGTGCATGGTATGTTGTGTGTGTTTGTGAGGTGTGTGCACTGTGTAGTGTGTGTGCTACAGTGTATATTTGTGTGAGGTGTGTGCACTGGAGTGTGTGTGTGCCTAGTGGTGTGTGTCTGTGTAAAATATTTACACTGCGTGTGTGTGTTGAGTGTGTGGTTACTGCTGTGTTTCAGTGTGAGGTGTTTGCATTGTGGCAAAGGTGTCAGGTGATTGGTGTTTGTGTGATGTGCGTGCATTGTAGTGTGGGTTTGCAGCATTTGTGTGGTGTATACTGTGTGTCTTTGGGAGGTGTGTGTCCTCTGGAGTGTGTGTGAGTGTGGTGAGTGGTGTATGTCTGAAATATGTGCACAGTGGATTGTGTATGGAGTGTGTGGCGGGAATGGTGTGTCACTGTATAAGGTTTTTGCACTGTGGAGGTGTGGGTGTGGTGAGTTGTGCGTATGTTTGTAGTGTGTGCACTGTGGAGTCTGAATGTTATGAGTGGTGTGAGTTGGTGTGAGTTGTGTGCACTGTGGAGAGTGTGCGTGTTGACTTTTGTGTCTGTGTGAGTTTCATGCTATGTGGAGTGTGTGCATAAAGACTGTGTATTCAGTGGTGTGTGACTGTGTAGTGTATGCACAATAAAGTTGTGTGGAGTGTGTCTGGTGAGTGGTGTGTGTCTGTGTGGGGTGTCTGCAATTTGAATTGTGTGTGTAGTGAGAGGTGTGATTTTGTGTTAGATGAGTGCACTGTGCAGTGTGTTGGGTAAGTGGTATGTCTGTGTTTGGTGTCTGCACTGTAGATTTTGAGTTTGGTGAGTGGTGTGTGTCTGTGTGAGGTGTGTGCACTGTGTAGGGAGTGGGTATAGTGAGTGGTGTGTGTTTGTATTTGGTGTGTGCACTGTACAGTTTGTGTTTGTGTTGTGAGTGGTGTGTATCTCTGTGAGGTGAGTGCACTGTGGAGTGTCTGTGTGTGGTCTGTGGTGTGTGGCTTTGTGAGGTGTGTTCACTGTGCAGTGTGTGTTTGTGTTGAGTAGTCTGTCTCTGTGTGGTGTCTGCACTGTGGAAGGAATGTGTGATGAGTGTTGTTTGTCATTGTGAAATGTATTTACTGTGTAGTGTGTGTGGTCAGTCGTGTTTCTGTATGAAGTTTCTTCAATGTGGAGAGTTTGTCGTGAGTGGTGTGACTGAGAGGTGCGTTCACTATGGAGTGTGTGGGTGTGCTGACTGCTGTGTGTCTGTGTGAGTTCTGTAACAATGGAGTGTGTGTTTGTTGAATGGTGTGTGTCTGCGTAAAATGTGTGCATCGTGGAGTGTTATCAGTGTGGTCAGTTGTGGGTTTGTCTGAGATATGTGAACTCTTTAATGTGTGACTGCTGCATGTCTGTTTAAGGTGTATGCACCATGGTGTATGTGTGTGGAGTATGTGTGGTGACAGGTGTTTGTCTTTGTGAGGTTTCTGCACTGTAAAGTTTGTGTTTGGTGAGTGGTGTGTGTCCATGTGAGGTGTGTGAACTGTTTAGTATTCATGTGGTGAGGGGTGTGTGTCATGGTAAGATGTATGCACAGTGGAGTGTGAGTGTACTGTGTGTGTGTGGTAAGTGGTGTGTGTCTGTGCTAAATGCACACTGGAGTGTGTGTGTTTTGTGGTGTGTGTGTGAGGTGAGAGCAATGTGGAGAGTGTGTTCATAAAATGTGGTGAATGTGTGAGGTGTGCATGCTGGAGTGCGTGTGTGCTTATTGGAGTGTGTCCCTGTGATGTGTGTGCAGTGTGTGTGTATGTTGAGTGGTGTGTGTTTGTGTGAGGTGTGTGCACTGTGCAGTTTGTGTGTGTTTGTGTGGTGAGTGGTGTGTTTCAGTGTGAGGTGTGTGCACTGTGAGGTGTGTGTTTCTGGTGAGTCGTGTGCCTGTGTGAGAAGTCCCCCTGCGAAATATGTGTGTGGTGAGCGTTTTGTGATGTGTGGTGTTTTTACAGTATAGTATGTGTGGCCAGTAGTGTGACTGTATGAGGTTTTCTCAATGTGCTGTGTGTGTCATGAGTGGTGTGTGCATGGTGTTTGCACTATGAAGTGTATGTTTGTGGTAACTGATGTGTGTCTGTGTGACTTTTGTAAACTGTGGAGTGTGCATTTCGTGAGTGTTGTGTGTCTGTGTGAAATGTGTGTAATGTGGAGTATTATATGTGTCATGAGTAGTGTGTCTGTGGGAGTTGTGTGCACTCTTTCATGTTGGAGTGGAGCATGTGTGTTTAAGGTGTGTGCACTGCGGTGTACGTGTGTGAAATGTGTGTGGTGCCTGGTGCGTATCTGAGGTGTCTCCAATGTGGTGTGTGTGTTTGATGAATGGTGTGTTCCTGTGAGAGGTGTGTGAACTGTTAATTATGCATGTGGTGACTGGTGTGTTTCTGTGTGAGATGTATGCACAGTGGAGTGTGAGTGTCCACTGTGTGTGGTAAGTGATGTGTGTCAGCATACGGTGTGTGCACAGTGGAGTGGAAGTGTGCTGATTGGTGTGTGTCCATGTGAGGAGTGTGCACTGTGGAGCCTGTGTGGCAAGTGGTCTGTGTCTATTTGAGCTGTGGCCACTATGAAGAGTCTGTGTGATCAGTGACTTGTGACTGTGTGAAGTTTATGCACTGTGGAGAGTGTGTATGGTGAGTGGTGTGTGTCTGTGAAAGGTTTGTGCACTGTGGAGTGTGTATGGTGAATCTTGTTTGTCCCTGTGAGGTGTGTGCACTGTGTGATGTATGCACTATGTCATGTGAGTGTATGGTATGGTGTGTTTCGGTTAGGTGAGTGCAGAGTGCAGTGTGTGTGTTTGTGTGGTGGGGATTGTGTGTCTGTAGGTGACGTGTACACTGTGGAGTGTGGGTGTGTTGTAAGAGGTATGTGTCTGAGTCAGGTGTGTGCAGTGTGGTGTGTGGTGAGTTGTGCATATTTGTGACAGGTGTGCAGTGTGGAGTGTGTGTGTTGTGTTGTGTGTCTGTGGGAGGATTGTGCTATGTGGAGAATATGCATGAAGTGTGTGTTTTAAGTGGTGTGTGTCTGTGTGAGTTGTATGTGTAGTGGAGTGTGTATGCTGAGTGGTATTTGTCTGTGGGTAGTGTCTGCACTTTGAATGGTGTGTGAAGTGGGTGGTGTTTGTCCGTTTGATGTAAGTACACTGTGTAGTGTGTGTGGTGAGTGGTATGTCTGTGTTTGGTGTCTACACGGTGGATTGTGTGTTTGGTGAGTGGTGTGTTTCTGTGTGAGGTGTATGCACTGTGTAGTGTGTGTGCATGTTGATTGGTGTGTGTTCGTGTGAGGTGTGTCCACTGTGCATATTTTGTGTGTTTGTGTGGTGAGTGGTGTGTGTCTGTGTGAGTTGTGTACACTGCGGAGTGTGTCTGTAGGGTGAGTTGTGTGTTTGGGTAAGATGTGTACCAAGTGCAGTGTGTGTGGTTCTGTGGTGTGTGCAGTGTGTAGTGTGTGTGGTCAGAGGTTTGTGTTGCTGTCAGTTGTGTGCAATGTGGAGTGTGTGTTTGTGGTGTGTAGTTTGACTGTGTGAGGTATCTGCATTTTGGAATCTG
This sequence comes from Leontopithecus rosalia, assembly GCA_028533165.1. Taxonomy (NCBI): domain Eukaryota; kingdom Metazoa; phylum Chordata; class Mammalia; order Primates; family Cebidae; genus Leontopithecus; species Leontopithecus rosalia. Next base: position 21,320,636 of record CM052665.1, read on the forward strand.
TGTATGGGGTAAGCGTTCTGTGTCTCTGTTAGGTTTGTTCACTGTGCAGTGTGTCTGGTCAATAGTGTTTTCTTATGAGTCATCTTCACTGCTAAATGTGTGTGTGGTGAGTATTGTGTGTCTGTGTAAGGTATTTACTGTAGTGTGTGGTGAGTATTGTGTGTCTGTATAAGGTATTTACTGTAGTGTGTGGTAAGTCGTATGTCTGTAAAAGTTTTCTTTAATATGGAGTGTGTTTATTGTGAATGGTGTGTGTGTGAGTTGTGTGCAATATGGTGTGTGTAGTGACTGCTTTATGTCAGTGTGAGTTGTGTGAATTTTGAAGTGTGTGTCTTTTAAGTTGTGTGTGTCTGTGTCAAATGCAAGCATAAGTTGTGTGCACTTTGATGTGTGAGTGGTGCGTGTAGGTTTAAAAGGTGTGCACTGTTGAGTATGTTTGTGGAGTGTGTGTGGTGACGGGTGTGTGCCTGTGTGAGTTGTCTGCACTGTGGAGTGCGTGTGTACAGAGTGATGTGTGTTTGTGTGAGGTGTGTGCACTGTGTAGTATGTGTGTGATGAGCAGTGTGTGTCTGTGTGAGATGTGTGCAAAGTGGAGGGTGAGTGTGCAGGTTTTGGGCAAGTGGTGTGTGTCTGTGCTAGATGTCTGCACTCTGCAGTGTGTTGCTTGCTGTGTGGCTGTGTGAGGTGTGTGCACTCTGGAGACTGTGTGTGTGGTAAGTGGTGTGTATCTGCATAAGGTGCATGTATGGTGGAGTGTATGTGCTTATTGGTGTGTGTCCCTGTGAGGTGTGTGCACTGCAAATTTTGTGTGTGCTGTGACTGGTGTGTGTCTCCGTGAGGTTTGTGCTCTGTGAAGAGTGTCTGCCGTGAAAGACTTGGGTCTGTGTGAGGTTTTTGCACTTTGCAGAGTGTTTGAGGTGAGTGGTGTGTGTCTGTGTGAGGTTTGTGCACTGTGGAGTGTGTGTGTGGTAAATCTTGTGTGTCTGCCTGAGGTGTCTGCACTGTGTAGTGTGTGCGCATCGTTAGTGGTGTGTGCTTTGGTTAGGTGTGGGCACAGTGCAATGTTTTTTTGGGTGGTGTGTGGTGTGGGGCTGTGTGCAGTGTGTGCACTGTAAAGTGTGTATGTGGTGAGTGGTGTGTGTCATTGTGAGGTGTATGCACTGTGTAGTATGTGTGTCTGAAGAGTTTGTGTGACTTCGTGAGGTGTGTTAACTGTGGAGTGTGTGTTCTGCAGTGCATGTTTGTGTGAGGTCTGCGTACCATACAGTGTGTGTGGTGACTAGTGTGTGTGAGAGTTGTGTGCACTGAAAAGTGTGTGTGTGTGTGGTCAGTGGTGTGTGTCATTCTAAGGTGCATTCACCATACAGTATGTGTTTGTGGTGCGTTGTGTGCCTGAGAGGTGGCTGCACTGCGAACTGTGCATGTTGTGTTGTGTTTTAGTGTTTCTGTGTTGAGTGAAGTGCGCTATAGTGACTGTTGTTGAGTAGGGTGCTGTATACTGGCTGTTATTGGGTAGTGTGCCCTATACTGACTGTTGTTGGGTATGTGCCCTACAGTGACTGTTGTTGGCTAGGTGTCCTATAGTGACTGTTTCTGCATAGGTGCTCTTTAGTGAGTGTTGTTGGGTCGTGTGCTCTATAGTGACTGTTCTTGGGTAAGGTGCTCTAAAGTGACTATTGCCGGCTAGTGTGATCTATAGTTTTGTTGTGGGTGGGGTGCTCAATAGTGACTGTTGCTGAGTAGAAGGCTCTACAGAGACTTTCTGGGTAGGTCCTCTATATTGACTGTTGTTGGGTAGGGTGCTGTATAGTGACTCTTGTTGAATAGGTGCTTTATATTCACTGTTTTTTAGTATGTGCACTGTAGTGACTGTTGTTGTGTGGGGTGCTCTATAGTGATGTTTGTTTGGTGCTGTGCTCTATACTGACTGTTGTTTTGTAGGGTTCTCAGTAGTGACTGAGGCTGGGTAGAGTACTCTTTGGTAACTGATATTGGGTAGAGTGCTCTACAGTGACCATTGCTGTGTTGGGTGCTCTATAGTCACTGCTGCTGGGTAGGGGGCTCTATACTGACTGTGGTTGGGTAGGGTCCTCCATAGTTACTGATGCTGGGTATGGTGCTCTATACTGACTGCTGTTGGTTAGGTGCTCTGTAGTGACAATTGCTGGTTAGTGTAAACTATAGTTTGTAGTGGGTGTGGCACTCAATAGTGACTGTTGCTGGGTAGTATCCTCTATAGTTACTGTTGCTGTGTAGAGTGCTCTATAGTGACTGTTGTTGGTTAGGTGCTCTAAAGTGACTATTGCCGACTAGTGTGATCTATAGTTTTGTTGTGGGTGGGGTGCTCAATAGTGACTGTTGCTGGGTAGAGTGCTCTATATTGACTGATGTTGGCTACGTGCTCCATAGTGACTGTTGCTAGGTAGGGAGCTCTATAGTGTCTCTTGTTGGGTAGGTGCTCTATACTGACTCTTGTGTGGGGTGCTCTATAATGACTGTTGTTTGGTACAGTGCTATATAGGTGACTAATGTTGGGTGGAGACTTTAAAGTGCCTGTTGTTGTGTACAGTGCTCCATAAAGACTGTTGTTGGGTAGAGTGCTCTATAGGTGACTGTTGTTGAATGGAGTGCTTTACAGAGACTGTTATTGGGTAGGGTTCTCTCTGGTGACCCTTGTTGGGTATGGTGATCTATACTGAATGTTACTGGGTAGAATGCTTTATACAGACCCTTGTTGGTGGGGTGCTCTATACTGACTGTTGCTGGGTAGGGTGATCTATACTGACTGTTTTTGAGTGGGGTTTTCTACAGTGACTCTTGCTGGGTACAGTGCTCTATATTGACTATTGCTGGGAAGGGTTTTCCATGGTGACTGTTGTTGTGTAGGGGCTCTATATTGTCAGTTGCTGAGTAGGGTGCTGTATACTGACTGTATTTGCATTGGTGCTGTATAGTGCCTGTTTGTGGTGGAGTGCTTTAAACTGACGGTTGTTGGGTATGTGCTTTAGAGTTACTGCTGCTGTGTACTGTGCTCTATAGACTGTTGTTGGGTAGAGTGCTCTACCCTGACTGTTGCTGCGTAGGGTGCTCTTTAGTGACTACTGCAGGGTAGGTGCTCAATAGTGACTCTTTTTGCCTAGTGTGCTCTATAGTGACTGTTATTGGGTAGGTGCACTATACTGACTGCTGAAGAAAAGAATATTCTATAGTTACTTTTGTTGGGTACAGTGCTCTATAGTGACTGTTGCTGGGTAGGGTGTTTTATTTACTGACTATGGCTGTGTAGGGTGTTCTATAATGACTGTTGTTGGGTGGGGTGCTTCATACTTACTGCTGCTCGTTAGAATGCTCTATATTGACTGGTGTTCGGTAGGTACCCTATGGTGACTGTTGTGGGGTGGGGTGCTTTATAGTGACTGTTGTTGGGTAGGTGCATTATAGTGACTGTTGTTTGGTAGAATGCTCCATAGAGTCTGATTTTGTCTATGTTGCTCAATGGTGACTGTTGTTGGGTGGAGTGCTCTATAATGAATGTTGTTATGTAGCGTATTCTAGATAGTGATTGTTGTTGGGTAGGCTGCTCTATAGTGACCCTTGTTGGGTAGAGTGCTCGATAGTGACTGTGTTGTGTACAGTGCTCTGTAATGACTGTTTTTGAGTAGGGTTCTCTGTAGTGACTGTTGTTGAGTAGAGTGTTCTAAAGTAACAATTTTTATGGAGAGGGCTCAATAGTAACTGTTGTTGGGTACGTGCTCTATAGTGACTGTTTGTGTAGGTGCTCTGTAGTGACTGTTATTGTGTAGGGTGCTCTATGGTGACTGTTGTTTCTCTATAGTGATTGTTTTTGAGTAGGGTGTTCCGTAGTGACTATTGTTAAGTAGATTTCTTTATAGTAACAATTTTTATATAGAGGGCTCAATAGTAACTGTTGTTGGGTAGCTGCTCTATAGTGACTGTTGTTGGGAAAGTGCTCTATAGTGACTTTTATTGTTTAAGGTCCTCTATAGTGACTGTTGTTGCGTAGTTGCTTTATAGTGACTGTTATAAGTTAGGTGCTCTATAGTGACAGTTGTTGGGTATTGTGCTTTATATTGACTGCTGTTGGGTGGAGTTCTTAAGAGTTACTGTTGTTGAGTATGGTGCTAGATAGTGACTGTTGCTGGGTAGAGTGCCCCATAGTGACTGTTGTTGTGTAGAATGTTCTATAGTGACTGTTCTTATGTAGGGTGTTCTATAGTGATTGTTGTTGGGTAGGTTGATCTATACTGACTGTTGTTGGGTATGTGCTCTATAGTAAGTGTTGCTAGGTATGGTGCTCTCTTGTTATTGTTGTTGGGTGCGTTGCACTATAGTGACTGTTGCTAGGTATAGTACTGTATTGTGAATGTTGTTTGGTAGGTGATTTATAGTGACTGTTGGGTAGGGTGCACATAGTGACTTTGGTTGGATACGGTACTCTATAGTTACTGTGGTTGATTTGAATGCTTCATAGGGACTGTTTTGAAGTAGGTGTTTATTAGTGACTGTTATTGTGTAGATGCTCTATAGTGACTGTTTTTGGGGAGGTGCTTTATAGTTACAGTTGTTGGGTAGTAACTATACAACAGGTAGGGAATAGGTAGGTGCTCTGTATTGGGTAGAGTGCTCTATATTGACTGATGTTGGCTACGTGCTCCATAGTGACTGTTGCTTGGTAGGGAGCTCTATAGTGTCTCTTGTTGGGTAGGTAGTAAAAACAAGGTGTTGTTAGGTAGGGTGCTCTCTATTGACTGTTGTTTGTAGGGTGCTCTAAACTGACTGTTGCTGAGTAGGGTGCTCTATGGTGATTTTTGCTGTGTAGGGTGCTCTTTGGTGACTGATGTTGGGTATGTGCTTTATTGTGACAGTTGTTGGGTAGGGTGAACGGAATTGATTGTTGTTGGGTGGCTGCTCTACAGTGACTCTTGATGGGTAGGATAATCTAAAGTGACTCTTTCTCTGTAGAGTGCTCTATAATTACAGTGGCTCGTTAGGGTGCTCTACAGTAATATTTTCTTGGTAGAATGATTTATACTGTTGTTGTGTGGCATGCTTTGTGTAGATTGTTGTTGAGTAGAGTGCACTATAGTGACTTTTGATTGGGAGCTATTTTATTGTGACTGTTTTTGTGTGGGGTGGTTTATAGTGACTGTTGTTGGGTAGGTGCTCTACAGTTACTGTTGTACAGTAGAATGCACTATAGAATCTGTTGTTGGGTGTGATGCAGTTTAGTTACTGTTGTTGGGTGGAGTTCCCTCCAGAGACTGTTGTTGGTTAGAGGCTCTACAGTGACTGTTGTTGGGTAGGCACTCTGCATTGACTGTTGTTGAGTAGGGTATCTTAAAAAACTTACCCAACACTAGAAACTATACAGCACCCTACACAACAACAGTCACAATAAAGCACCTATTCAACAACAGTCACTATAGAGCACTCTGAACAGCAAAGTTCACTAAAGAGCACTCTACCCAACAACACTCACTTATACGGCACAGCACCCAACAACAGACAGTACAAAGCACCCTACCCAGCAGTAGTCACAATAGAGCACCTCCCAAAAATAGTCAATATAGATTACCATACCCAACCACACTCAGTATAAAGCACATTGTAATGTACCCTACACAAAACAGTCACTATAGGACACCATACCAAGAAACAGTCACTATAGAGCACCATACCCAACAACAGTCACTACAGAGGACTCCATACAACAACAGTCCCTATAGAGCACCCAACTAAACAACAGTCAGTATACAGCACCCTACACAACAAAAGGCACTATAAAGCAGTACCCAAAAATAGTCACTATGGAGCATTCCACCCAGGAAGGGTCACTATAGAGTACCAACCCAAGAACAGTCACTATAAAGAACTCTACACAGCAAGTGTCATTATAGAACACCCAACAACAGTCACTATACAGCACATTTCTCAGCAACAGTCACTACAGAGCACTGTACCCAACAACAGTGTCAATAGAGCACCTTACCAAAAAAAATTACTATAGAGAACCTGTCCAACCACAGTCACTATACAGAACTCTACCAACAATAGTTACTATAGAACACCATACTGAACAACAGTTACTATAGAGCACAATATTTAAAAAGTCACTGTAGAGCACCTACCCATCATTGGTCAATATAGAACTCTCTACCCAAAAACAGTCACTATAGAACATTCTAACCAGTAAGAGTCACTATAGAGCACCCTACTCAAAAACAGTCAGTATAGGGCACTCTACCCACAACAGTCACTATAAAGCACCCTACCAGAAACAGTCACTGTAGAGCACATACCCAAAAACAGTCACTGTAGAGCCCTCTACACAACAGTCACTATAGAGAACTCTATACAACAATAGTCACTATAAATCATACTACCCAATAGTAGTCAGTATATAGCACGATTCCCAAGAAAAGGCACTATAGAGCACCATACTCACCCACAGTCAAAGTAGAGCACCATACTCAACCGTCACTGCAGAGTGCCTACACAACAATAGTCACTGTGGAACTCTCTACCCAACAACAGTCCCTATAAAACATGCTATCCACAGCAGTCACTATAGAATACCCTACCTAACAACAGTTACTATCTAGAGGTCTCTACTCAATGAGAGTCACTATAGAGCACTTCATCAAGCAACAGTCACTATAGATCACCTTAATCAACAACAGTCAGTATAGAGCACCTATCCAACAACAATCACTATTCATAGCACTCTACCCAACAAAAGTCACTAAAGAACACCTACCTAAAAATAGTTACTATAGAGTACTCTACCCAATAACAGTTAGTATAGAGCATGGTACCCAGCAACAGTCACTATAGACCACCTTCCCCAACAACGATCAGTATAAAGCACCTACCCAACAAGTCAGAATAGAGAACCCAACTAAACAACAGTCACTATAAAGCACTCAATCCAACAAGTCACTATAGAGCCCACTACATAACAAGCAGTATAGAACATTCCACCCAAAAACAGTCACTATGAAGCACTCTACCTAACAACAGTCACTACAAAGCACAATACCCAGTAATAGTCACTATAGAGCACCATACCCAACAACAATTAGTATAAAGCACCAACCCACCAGCAGTCAGTATAGAGAACCCAACCAAACAACAGTCACTAAAAAAAACTCCACCCAACAAGTCACTACACAGCCCTCTACATAACAGGCAGTATAGAACACTCCACCAAAAAACAGTCACTATAAGGCACCCTATGCAACAACAATCTGTATAGAGCACCAACTTAACAGTAGTCACTATTTAGAGCACTTCACCCAGCAACAGTCACAATAGAGCACTACCTAAAAACAGTTAATGTAGAGCACTATACTTAACAAGAGTGAGTATAAAGCACCATAACCAACAAGAGTCACTATGGAGCATGGTACACAACAACAGTCAGTTTAGAGCACCTACCTAACAACAGTCAGTATAGAGCACTCCACCCCACAAGAGTCACCTATACAGATCTCTAGCCAACAACTTACACTACAGCGCAGCAAACCCAAAAACAGTGATTATAGAGCACCTACCCAACATTTAATATAACGTACACTACCCAGCAACAGTCACTACATAGCACTCTACCCAACAACAGTCACTATACAGCAGCCTACATAAATACAGTCAGTGCAAAGCACTCTACTTAACAAGTCACTATAGAGCCCTCTACATAAAAGCCAGTATACAACACTCCACCCAAAAACAGTCACTATAGAGCACACTACCCAACAACAATCTGTATAGATAACCTACCCAACAACTGTCACTATTTAGAGCACTCCACCCAACAACAGTCACAATAGAGCACCTACCCAAAAACTGTTAATATAGAGCACTCTTCCCAACAACAGTAATTAAAAAGCACCATACCCAACACGAGTCACTATAAAGCACCGTACTCAACAACAGTCAGTTTAATGCACCTAACCAACAACAGTCAGTATAGAGCACTCTACTCAACAAGTCAGTACCTATGCAACTGTCTTGCATGTTCTGCACATGTACCCCAAAACCTAAAATGCAATAAAAATTAAAAAAAAAAAACAAAACAAGTCAGTATAGAGACTTTTCAACAAAAGTTAGTATAGAGCACTCTACTCAACAACAGTCCCTTATAAAAATCTTTAGGAAACAGCTTACACTATAGGACACCCAACTTAACAACAGTGATTATAGAGCACCTACCCAACAAGAGTTACTATAGAGTAACCTGCCCAGCAACAGTCAAAACAGAGCACACTACCCAGCAACAGTCACTGTAGAACATTCTACCCAACAAAATTAACTGTAGAGCACCCCACCCAGCCACAATCACTACATAGCGCTCTACCCAACAACAGTCACTATACAGCAGCCTACACAACAGTCACTACAAAGCACAATACCAAACAATATTCACTATAGAACTCCCTCCCCAACAACAGTCAATATAGAGCACTTCAGCCAACAACAATCATTATAGAGCACCCTACACATCAACAGTCACTATAAAGCACCTACACAAAAACAGTCAGTAGAGAGAATTATACACAGTAACAACAACTACAGAGCACCTACTTAACAACTGTCACTTTAGAGCCCTCTACTTAGCAACAGTCACTACACAGCACACGCTCAAGGAATATTCACCATAGAGCAACCTTCTCAACAAACGCTATCATAGAGCACTCCAGCCAACAACAGTCATTATAAAGCACCCTACCCAACAAACACTAAAGAGCACCTACCCCAAAACAGTCACTATTTAGCAGCCTATTGAGGAACCGTCATTGTAGAGCATCCTACCCAGCAACAGTCACTATAAAGCACTCTACCTAACAATAGTCAATATAAAAATCTCCAGCCAAAGGCATTCACTACAAAACACCTTACCATGCAAGCCTCATTATATAGCAATCTACCTAAGAAGAGTCAGTATAGAGCACCCTACTTAACAACAGTCACAATAGAGGAGCTACCCAACAACAGTTACTGTGAAACACCCTACCTAACAACAGTCAATATGCAGCACTCCAGCCAACAACAGTCAGTATAGAGTACCCTACCCAAAATCAGCACTGTAGAGCACCTACTCAACAGAAATCAGTATAGAGCACCAGACTCAATGACAATCAGTATAGAGTACATACCAAACAACTGTAACCATAGAGCACTATACCCAGCAAAAGTCACTATAGAACACCCCACCAGACAACAGTCACAGTAGAGCACCATACCCGGCAGCAATCACTATACAGCAGCCAACCCAACAACAGTCACTATAGAGCACTCTTCCTAACAAGAGTTAATATAGAGCATGGCACCAACAACAGTCAGTATAGAGATTCCTACAAAACAGCATTTATTATAGAGCACCTACCAAACAACAGTGACTATAGAGCATCCTACTCAGCGACAGTCACTATAGAGCACTCTACTCAAAAACAGTCATTATAGAGCATCTTCACAACAACAGTCATTATAGAGAACTCCACCCAACAACAGAAACCTATAGATCACTCTACACAACAACAGTCACTATAGAGCAGTCTACCCAGCAAGAGTATCTATAGAACACTGTACTTAAAAACAGTCACTATAAAGAACCCTACACAACCACAGTCAGTATGAAGCACTCTACACAACAACAGACACTATAGAGGACTTACCCAACAACAGTCACTATAGAGCACTGTTCTTATCAAGAGTCACTGTAAGGCACTTCACATAGCAACAATCAGTATATATTATCCTGCACAGCAAAAGTCAGTATACAGCATTCTGCTTAACAACAGTCACTGTATAGCATGCTATCAACAAAAGCCATTATAGAATACCTACCCAACAGCAGTCCGTATAGAGTACCTACACACCAACAGTCACTTTAGAGCATGTACCGAGCAACAATCAGAATAGAGCTCCTACACCGCAAGTCAGTACAAAGCACCAAATTTAGAAATAGTCAAAATGAAGCACTTACCCAGCAACAGTAACAATACAGCACTCTACGCAGCAATAGTCAATATAGAGCACCCCACTATACAACAGTCAATAAAGAGCACCCTACACAGCAATAGTCACTACAGAGCACCTATGCAACAACATTCACTGTAGGGCATTCTATCCAACATCAGTCACTATAGAGCACCATACCGAAAATCAGTAACTATGGAGCACGCTATACAGCAACAGTAAGTGTAGAGCACCCTTATGCAGCAACAGTAACTATGAAGCACTCTACCCAACGACAGTCACTATAGAGCACCCTACCCAACAGCATTTACTATAGAGCAACCTAACCAACCACAGTCAATAAAGAGCACCTACCCAACATCAGTCATTATACAGCACCTACCCAACAACTGTCACTAGAGGGCACCTATGAAAAAACATCTACTCTAAAGAACTCTACCCAACAGTCAAAAAAGAGCACCATATTCAGCAGCAGTCACTATAGATCACTTACCGAACAATAGTCAGTATAGAGCAAGCAACCCACCAAAATTCTGTTGAGCACTCTCCACAAATATAGTCACTGAAAAGCACTCTACACAACAACAATCTCTATAGAGCACTCCACCCAAGAACAGTCACTTATAGAGCACTCTACCAAGAAAAGTCACCATAGAGCACCCCACCCAACAACAGACACTATAGATTAACCTAACCAACAACAGTCACTATAGAGCATGATACACAGCAAGAGTAACTATAGAGCACCCCACCCAACAACAGCCAATATAGATTCCCTAACCAACAACAGTCACTATAGAGCATGATACACAGCAACAGTAACTATAGAACACCCAATGCAGCAACAGTCACTCTAGAGCACCAACCCAACAGTAGTCACTATAGAATACCCTACACAGCAAAAGTCACGAAAGACCACCTATTCAACAATAGTCACTATAGATAACAATACCCAATAACAGTTACTTTAGAGCACCCCATCCAACAACAGTCACTATAAAGGATGCTACTCAGCAACAGTCAGTATAAAGCACCCTCTGTAGCAACAGTCACTATAGAGCACTCTACCCAAAAAATGTCATTATAGTGTGCCTACTCAAAAACAGTCACTATTGAGCACCCTACACAACAACATTCACTATAGAGCACCCTACCTAACAACAGTCACTATGGAGCATCTGCCCAACAACAGACACTATATAGGTGCTATAGCATTGACCCAACAACTGTAACTATAGAGCAGGTAGCCACCAGTAGCCACTATATATCACCTACTCAACAACATTTACTATAGAGAACTCTAAAAAACAGTCACTATAAAGCACCTTCCCAGAAACAAACATTATAGAACACCTACCCAATAACAGTCACTATAGAGCACTCTACCCAACAGCAATCACTATAGAACACCATACCCAATAACAGTCAGTATAGAGCACACTATTCAACAACAGTCACCATAGAGCACCTACCCAACAATAGTCAGGATAGGGTATCGACCTAACAACAGTCAGTATGAAGCACTCTACCAACAACAGTTTCAATAGAGCACCGTTCCCAACAGTCACTATAAAGCACCCCACCAAACAAGAGTCACTATAGAGTACCTACCAAAAAACAGTCAGTATAGAGGACCCCACCCAACAATCACTGTACACCGCCATACACATCAACAGTCACTAAAGAGTACCTATTCAACAATAGTCACTTTAGGTTCCCTACCCAACAACAGTTACTTTAAAGCACCATAACCAACAGCAGTCACTATGGAGGATGTTACTCAGCAACAGTCAGTATAAAGCACCGTCTGTAGCAACAGTCACTATAGAGCATTCTACTCAAAAACAGTCACTCCAAAGCACCTTAACCAGCAACAGTTACTGTAGAGCACTCTACCCAAAAAAGTCACTATAGTGCACCATACCAAAAAACAGTCACTATTGAGCACCCTACTCAAAAACATTCACTATAGAGCACCCTACCTAACAACAGTCACTATGGAGCACCTGCCCAACAACAAACACAGTATAGCACCTACCCAACAACTTTAAATACAGAACACCTCACCACCAACAGCCACAATATAGCACCTACTCAACATCATTCACTATAGAGAACTCTAACCAAAAACATTCACTATAAAGTACCTTCCCAACAACAATTATTATAGAAAACCTACCTAATAACAGTCACTAAAGAGCACTCTTCTCAACAGCAATAACTATAGAACACCATACCCAATAACAGTTATTATAGAGCACACCATTCAACAACAGTCACCATAGAGCACCTACCCAACAACAGTCAAGATAGGGAATTTACCTGACAACAGTCACTATGGAGCCCTCTACCAACAACAGTTACAATAGAGCACCATACCTAACAAAAGTCACTATAAAGCACCCCAACAAACAACAGTCGCTATAGAGTACCTACCCAAAAACAGTCAGTATAAAGAACCCCACGCAACAGTCACTGTAGACCGCCCTACACATCAACAGTCACTAAAGAGCACCTATTCAACAATAGTCACTATAGGTTACCCTACCCAACCACAGTTACTATAGAGCACCCTATTCAACAACAGTCACTATGGAGGATGCTACCTGGCAACAGTCAATAAGAAGCACCCTCTGCAGCAACAGTCACTATAGAGCACTCTACCCAACAACAGTAACTTCAGAGCAGCCTACCCAGCAACAGTCACTATAGAGCACTCTACCCAATAAAAGTCACTATAGTGCACCCAACACAAAAGCAGTCACTATTGAGCACTCTAACCAACAACATTTAATATGTAGCACCCTGCCAGCAACAGTCAATATAAAGCATTCTACCTAACAACAGTGACTATGGAGCACCTGCCCAACCACAGACACTATAGGGCACCTACCCAACAACATTCACTACAAAGAACTCTACTCAAAAAAGTCACTGTAAAGCACCTTCCCAACTACAATCATTATAGAACACCTACCCAGCAACAGTGACTATAAAGCACTCTACCCAACAGCAATTACTATAGAACACCATTCCCAATAACAGTCAGTGTAAAGCACACTATTTAACAACAGTCACCATAGAGCAACTAACCTCCAAGAGTTCAAATAGGGCAACTACCTAACAACAGTCACTATGGAGCACTCTACCCAACAACAGTCACAATAGAGCACTGTAACCAAACAGTCACTATAGAACACCATATCAATAAAAAATCACCATCGATCACCTACCAAACCACAGTCAGTATAAAGCAAGCTATCCAAGAATTCACTGGAGAGACCTCTACACAACAACATTCTCTATAGAGCACTCTACACAACCACAGTTTCTATAGAGCACTCCACCCAAAAACAGTCACTTACTGAGCACTCAACAGTCACTATAGAGCCCTCTACCCAACAACAGTCACCATGGAGCACTCTAACCAGCAACAGTCATTCTAGAACACCCACCCAGCAACCGTCACTATAAAGCATGCTAACCAACAGCAGTCACTATAGAGCGCCTACCCAACAAGTGTCAGTAAAGGCACCTACCCAGCAACAGTCACTATAGAGCACCCTACCCAATAAGAGTCACTTTAGAGCACACTACTTAACAACAGTCACTATGGAGCACCCTACATAACAACAGTCACAATACATCACCAAACCCAACAACAGTCACTATAGAGCACCCAACCCAACAGCACTCACTATAGATCACCTACACCAGAACTGTCAGTATAGAGCAACCTTTCCAACAATAGTCACAATATAGAACTATAGCCTACAACAGTCACAATAGAGCAATCTACACAACAACATTCACTATAAAGAAACCTGGCAACAGCAGTCACTGTAGAACACCCTAGCAAACAACAGTCACGATATAGCACCTGACCAACAACAAACACTATAGTGCATCTACCCAAAAACAGTCACTATAGAGCACACTATTCAACACCCTTCACTATAGAGCACCTACCCATCAACAGTCACTGTAGAACACTGTACACAATTGTCACCATAGGCACTCTACCCAGCAACAGTAACTCTAGAGCACGTTTCCCAGCAACAGTAACAATAGAGCACCCTAATCAACAACAGTTATTATAGAGCCTCTACCCAACAACCATCAGTACAGGGCACATACCCAACAGTAGTCAATATACAGCACTCTATCCAACAACAGTCACAATACAGTAGTTTACCCAACAGCTGTCACTATAGAGCACCCAACCCAACAACAGTCAGTATAGAGCAACCTTTTCAACAACAGTAACTTTAGAGCACACCACCCAACAACAGTCACTTATAAAACACTCTGCCCAACAACAGTGACTATAGAGGACCACACCCAACAACAGTGACAATTGAGCACTCCACCCAACGAAATTCACTACTGAGCACTTACAAAACAACAATTACGTTAGGGCACACTACCCAGAAACAGTCACTATAGTGCATATCAAGCAACCACAGTAGAAAGCACCCTACTTAGCAACAGTCAGAATAAAACACACTACCCAAAACAGTCGCTATAGAGCACACTACCCAGCAAAGGTCGGTATAAAGCACTCTAACAAACAACAGTCTTTATAGAGCATCCTACCCAGAAACAGTGATTATAGACCACTCAACCCAAAAAAAGTCAGTATAGGTCACTTTACACAGAAACATTCAATATAGATCACCCTACCCAGCAACAGTTACTATAGAACGACCTATGCAGTAACAGTCAGTATATAGCACATACAAAACAATAGTAACTACAGAGCACCTACACAACAATTCTTACTATAGGAATCTCTGTGCAACAACCGTCACTACAGAGCACTCTTTTTAACAAGAGTCACTATAGAGCATCCTACACAGTAACAATATCTAGAGACCCCTACCCAACAACAGTGACTGTAGAGCACCCTATCAAATACATTCACTACAAAGCACTCCACCCAACAACAGTCACTATAGACCACTCTCCAAAATAGTCACTTTAGAACCCTCCACCCCACAAGTCACTTATAAAACACTCTACAAAACAACAGTCACTATAGAGAACCCCACAAAACAGAATTCACTATAAAGCACCCTACGCAACAACAGTCGCTCTAGAGCACCTTACCAAACAACAATCACGTTTGAAAACCTACCCCAAAACCGTCACTATCTAGAGCACTCTAGGCAAAGCTGTCAGTATAGAGCACCCTACACAGCAACAGTCAGTATTGAACACCCATCCGAAAACAGACACTATAGAGCTCTCCAAACAAGAACAGTCTCTGTTGCGCACATTACCGAACACCAGTTACTATAGAGCCCCTCAACCAAAAACAGTCACTGTAGAGCACATACCCAAAAACAGTCTATATAGAGCACCCTACCCAACAACAGTCAACATAGAAGACCTACTCAAGAACAGTCAGTATAGAGCAACCTCCCCGATAAATGCCACTGTAGAGCACTCTACCCAACAACAGTTACTATAGAGCACTGTACACAACAGCAGTCTCTATAGAGCACACCACCCAACAACAATCATTAAAGAGTATTCCACCCGACAACAGTCACTTATAGAGCACTCTAGCCAACAGTAGTCACTATAGAGCAACCCACCCAACCACAGTCACTGTAAAGCACTCTACACAACAATATTCAGTAAAGAGCACTTCACCCAATAACAGTCAGTAAAAAGAACCTACCAATCATTCACTATAGAGCACCTTACTAAGCAAAAGTCACTATCGAGCACTCTACACAAAAATGGTCATTATTAGAGCACCTTTTCCAACAACAATCACTATAGAGCACACGACTGAGCAACACTCATGAAAGAGTACCTACGCAACAAAAGTCACTATAGAGCACCTAGCCAACAACAGTCACTATAGAGCACATATTCAACAACTGTCAATATAGAGCACCCTACCCAACTATAGTCAATATACAATACCCTACCCAACAGCAGTCACTATAGAGCACTTCACCCAACAACAGAAAGACAAGGACACAACACCACACACACATTCCTCAGGGCAGACACCTCACACAGGCACAAACGCACTCACCACAAATACACACTGCACAGTGAACACACCTCACAAAGACACACATTCCTGACCACACACAAACTTCACAGTGCACAGATGTCACACAAACACACACCACTCGCCAAAGAAACACACGCAAACTGGACCATGTAAACTTCTCACACAAACACACACCACTCATACACACACTACACTGTGCACACACTTCACACAGACACACACCACTCACGAAACACAATCCACAGTACAGATACCAAACACAGACATGACTTACTAAACACACGACGCAGTGCATTCACCTCACACAGAAACTCACCACCTACTGCACACACAATCCAAAGTGCAGACACTCCACACAGACACACAACACTCATCAAACTTGACACACACTCCACTGTGCATACAACTCACACAGACACACACTAGTTAATACACACACTTCAAACCCAAAGTTCACAGAGCACAAAGCTCACACAGACATGAAACTCAACACACATACACTCTCCACAGTGCACACACCTCACACAGACACACACCATTCATCACACACACTCCACAGTGCACACACCTAGCACATACACACAACTCACAACTCAAAGAACTTCCACAGTGCATACACTTTTCACAAGACACCCCATGCACTAAAAACACTCCACACAAACTCCACAGTGCACATACCTCAAATATACACCACTAATCACACTCATACACACTCCAGAGAATAAACACCTCATAGAGAAGCACAGCATGCAACACACAAACCTCACAAACATGACAACGTACACACATGACAGAAAAACAGCAATGACCGGACAGCTTATCCAAAATGCAGACAACTCAAACTTTCACACACCAGTCACCACACACTCAACACACACACTCAGTGCACACATTTTACACAGACACACTCCACTCGGCAAACACAAGGCAAAGTGCACAACCTCACAAAATTACACACTGTAGAACACACACACAACCCAGTTCACACACCTCACACAGACACAAACACATATTATTCACAAAGACTCCACAGTGCACACATTTTACACAGACACAAAGCACTCACAATACACACACTCAATGTACACACCTCAGACACACACTACTCACGATAAACACACTTTACAATGAAGACACCTCACACAGACCCAAGACTGATTAAACACACCTCACACAGACACACAACACAGGCCACACACACTTTTCACAGTGGAGACATCTCACACAGACACACGACTCACCAGAATTACACTCTGCACTGTGCGCACACCTCACACAGAAACACATGGCTTACCAACCAAATACACACAAACTTCACAGTGCACACATCTTACACAAACACACATTACACACCATACACACTGCACACACCACACGCAGAGAAACAATACTCACCACACACTCTACAATGTAGACACCTAACGCAATCATACCACTCACCACACACCGTATGCAGTGCACTAACCTCACACAGACACACACTACTTACCGCACACAAAATCCAAATTGCAGACACTCCAAAATGTCATATACCACACACCAAACAAACACAAACACTGCACTGTGAACACACCTAACCAAAACACACACCACTCACCATACACACACACTACACAGTGCACACACCTCACACAGACACACAAGATTCACCACACACACTCCACAGTGCAAAAGACTGTCACAGACACACACCACTCACCACACAAACACTACACAGTGCAAAAACCTCACAGACACAAGGCACTCATAACACACACTCTTCACGGTGAATACCCCACACAGAAACACACAGCAGTCACTTTACACAGGCTCTCTACAGTGCACACACCTCACAGGGACAAACACCAATGAGCACACACACACACTCCACCATGCACACACCTCACGCAGACACATCACTTACTATACACACCTTCCACTGTGCACACACCTCACACAGTCACATGCCACTTACCACACTGAATACACACTCACATTCCACGGTGCATCCATCTTACACAGAGACACAACACTCATCACATGCATACCACACAGTGCCCACACCTCACACAGGCACACACCACTCACCACAAACTACACAGTGCATACACCTCACACAGACACAGACCAGTCACCACACACACTCCTCACACATACTCCACAGTGCACACACCTTAAACAGACGATCACCACAAACACATTAAAGAGTGCTCACATCTCACACAGACACACCACTCACCACACACATAACATTCCACAGTGCACACATTTCACACAGACACACATCCCTCACCAAAAACACAATCCACATTTACACAACTCACAGACCCACAGCATTCACCACACACACAGTCCGGAGTGCACACACCTCACACACACATCACTCACGACATGAACAGTCCGCATTGAGGAAGCCTCAAATAGACACACGACTGACCACACACACTACAAAGAAAATACATTTCACACAGAAACAGCACTCAACGCAAACACATTTCGCAGTGCAGACACCTCACAGAGGCACAGCATTAAACACAAAAACACACTGCACTGTGAACACAACTCATAAAGGCATAAACCACTGACCACACGCACACTCCACCAGGCACACACCTCACGCAGACACACACCACTCATTACAGAAAACTCACAAAGAATGCAGAGTGCACACACCTCACACAAACACCACTCATTATACATAAAAACTACACAGTGCACACACCTCACACAAACACAAACCGCTCACAAAACCCACAATCCGCAGTGCAGACACCAACCACAGACATACCACTTACCACATTCACTACACAGTGCACTCACCTCACACAGAAACACACCACGCACTGCACACACATTCCAAAGTGCAGACACTCCACAAAGACAAACACCACTCACCACGCACACTCCACACAATCTCCACTGTAATTACACCCAACACAGCCACAGGCAACTTAATACACAAAATACACGCACACACTTTGCATAGCACAAACCTCACACAGACAAACTCAACACACTTTTCACAGTTCAAACACCTCCCACATACACACACCACTCATCACACACACCCTCCACAGTGCACACACCTTATGCAGAGTCAAGAAATGCACTCCATACACTCAACATAAAATCCACAGTGCACACAACTCAAACATACACCACTCACCACTGTCAAACACACTCCAGGGTTCACACACCTCACAGAGAAACACAGCATGAACCACATAAACTCCACAATCACACACTGCAATGCAAACACATCAAACAAACACCAATCACCTGACACCTTATCCACAATGCAGACACCTCACACTGTCATACACCAGTCAACACACACACTCAGTGCACACTTTCACACAGACACATGACACTCAGCACACGCACTCCACAATGCACACACCTCAGACAGACACACACCACCTACCATGCACAAAGATCCCACAGTGCAGACACCTAACACATACATGCAACTCACCACACACACTACACAGTGCACTCACCACACACATACATCACTCACCACACACACAATCCAAATTTCATACAATACACAGAGACACACACCACTCAGCAAATAGACTCCACACACACTCCTGTGTGCACACACCTCACACAGAAACATGCTACTCAATACACACATATAATGCACACGTTAATAACACAGAGATCACACAATCACAAAACTCACCACATGTACACTTTCCACAGTTCACGTACCTCACACAGACACATACCACTAATCAGAGCAAACTTCACAGTGCACAGACCTCATACTGACACACACCACTCACCACACACACACCCTCCACTGAGTGCACATCTCAGGCAGACACACCCTAGGCAGTCCACGGACTCCACACATAATCCACAGTGCACATAAATGAGACACACATCACTAATCACACCAAAACTCCAGAACACACACTTCACAGAGACACCCAGCATGCACCACACAAATTACTCACACAGACACCATAATGCACAAACATCACACAGACACACACCAATCACCTCACACCCTATCCACAATGAAGTCACCAGACACTGTCACACACCAATCACCTCACACACTCAACAAACACACTCTGTGCACACATTTCAAGCAGATACAAACAAGTCACCACTCACACTCCACAGTGCACACACATCACACAGACACACACTAATCACCCCACACAGTTCAAAGTGCACAACCCTCACACAGACACACAACACTCAAAACACACACAACACAGTGCACACAACTCACACAGACACACCCCATTCATGACACACACACTTCATAGTTAAGACACCTCATTTGGAAACACTGCTGGCCACATACACTACACAGTGAACACACCTAACAGACACACAGAGCACTCACCAAACACATATTCCACAGTGCAGACACCTCACTGAGGCACATTACTCACCAAAAACACACACTCCACAGTGCATACATGTGACACAGACACACATCTCTGTCTACACACTCACTCCAGAGTTTACACACAGCACACAGACACACATCTCTGTCGACACACTCACTACAGAGTTTACACAAAGCACACAGACACACACCAAACACCACACTAGCACACTGCACTGTGTGCATACCTAACACAAACACACACTATTCACAATATGCAAACATTACAGAGTGCACCCACCTCACACAGACACACGATTTATCCCACACACACTCTACATTGCACAAACCTCACACAGACAAACACCGCTCACAACACACACACTCTGCATAGTGCAAAAATTTTACACACACACAGCACTCAATGCACACAGACACTCCACCATGCTCACACCTCACAGGGACACACACCAATCAGCACCCACACATTTCACCGTGCCCACATTTCATGCAGACACACACCACTCACCACAAACACACTCAGAACAGTCCAAAAATTTCATTCAGACACACACCACTAACTGCAAACACACTGCACAGTGCAGAGACATCACAGGGACACATACCAATTAGCACAAACACACTCAACTGTGCACACACCTAACAGCGACACACAACATTCAGCACACACACACTCCATTGTGCCCACACCTCATGCAGACACAAACAACTTACAATGCAAACACTCTCCACAGTGCACACACCTAACACATACACACACCATGCAACACACACAATTTAGAGTGCAGACACCTAGCACAAACACACAGAACTCTCACATTAAAGAGTGCACACAACTCATATAGACACTCCACTCTCCACACACATAACACTTCACAGTGCACACATTTTACACAGACACACCACTCACCAAACACACTCCAAAGTTCACAAAACTCAGAGACACACATGAGTCACCACACACACTTCAGGATGCAACCACCTCACACACCTGCCACTTCCAACACTCACATTAAACATTCAATGAATTTCATACAGACACATAGCTGACCACACACTACACAGTTAATACATTTCACACAGACACAGAACGCCCACCACACACATTCTGCAGTGCAGGCACCTCACACAAGCACACCACTAACCAAAAACACACTGCAGAGGGAACACACCTTTCAAAGACACAGAGCACTAACCACACACACACTCCACAGTGCACAGACCTCACACAGACACACACCACTCACCACACAAACACACACAAACTACGAAGTGCACACAACTCACATAAACACACACAACTCACCATATACACACACTACACAGTGCACACACCTCACAAAGACACACACCCCTCACCAAACACAGAATACACTGGGCAGACACCAAACACAGACATACCACTTACCAGAAACATTACACAGGCCACTCACCTCACACAGACACACACCACCCACTGCACACACATTTAAAAGTGCAGTCACTCCACACAGACACACATCACTCACCACACACACTCCACATACTCCACTGTGCACACATTTTACACAGACACACAGCACTCAGCACACACACAAAACTCACATACTCCACATAGCACACACATCACACAGACACACACCAATCACCTCACACACTATCCGCAATACAGATACCTCACATTGTCACACACTGGTCACCATGCACACTAAACACACACACTCAGTGCGCACATTTCACAAAACAAATACCACTCACCAAACACACACACTCCACAATGCACGCAATTCACAAAGACACACAACACTCACCACAATCACACTCCACAGTGAAGTCACCTCATAAAGATACACTACTGAACACACACTATACACAGTGCACACATCTAACACAGACACGGGACACTCACCACACACACATTTCATAGTGAAGACACCTCAGACAGGCACACCACACTGTGAACACTTCTTACACAGACCCACACCTCTGACCACACACACTTGACAGGGCACATATTGCACACAGACACACACCACACACCACACAGACACACTGCACTGTGCACACAGCTAACCCAACCACATACCACTCACCATAAACACACACTAAACAGTGCACACACCTCAGACAGACAAACAAAATTGACCAGACAAAATCCACATTGGACACAATTCACAGAGGCACACATTACTCACCACACACACACTTTACAGAGCAGACACCTCAAACAGACACCTGCCAATCACCACACATATTCCACACATACTCTAGAGTGCACAAACCTTAAACAGTCATGCGCAGCTTACATGATAGAGTGCACACAACTGACACAGACACACCACTCACCACACTCATAAAACTCCACAGTGCATACAATTTACACAGACACACACCAATCGCCAAACACACACTCCACAGTTTACAAAACTCACACAGACACACTTCAGTCACCACACACAAAAACTCCAGAGTTCACAGACCTCATACTTACACCACTCACAGCATACACACTCCTCATTGAAGAAACCTCATACAGACTGACGAGTGACCACACACAATACAGAAAATACATTTTACACAGACACCCAACACTAATGACACACACATTCCTCAGTTCACCCACCTCACACAGGCACACCGCTCACCACAAACACACACTGCACAGTTAACACACCTCATGAAGGTACACACAAGTGACCACACACACTCCACAGTGCACACACCTCACAAAGACACAGACCACTCACCATACACACAAACTACACAGTGCATACACCTCACACAAACACACACCACACACCAAACACACAATCCATAGTGCAGTCACCAAACACAGGCATATCAATTACCACACACACTACACAGTGCACTCACCACACACAGACACACACCATACACTGCACACACAATCCAAAGTGCTTACACTTTACAAAAAGATACACCACTCACCACACACACTCCACAGACACTCCACTGTCCATACACCTCTAACAAACACACACCACTTAATACACACACCTTAGGCAAACACTCTACATAGCAAAAACCTCACGCAAACACAAAACTCAACAAAAACCTTCTCCACATTGCACACAGCTCACACAGACACATGCCACTCATCATAAACTAACTCCACCATGCACACACCTCACCCAGTCACACACAACTCTCCAGCCACAAATACTACACAGTGCACACACCTCACAATGACAAACACCACTCACCACACAAACACTCCACAATGCACACACCTCACACAGACACACACCACTCACGATACACACTCCACAGTGAAGACAACTTTCACAGAGGCACTACTGACCACACATTACACAGTGAACACACGTAACAGAGACAAAGAACACTCACCACACGCACACACCACATTGCAGACACCTCACAGAAGCACAACAGATATCACAATCACACAGCGCACACAACTAACACAGACACACACGCCTGACCACACACACTCCACAATGCACACTTTACACACACACACCACATAGAAACACTGGACTGTGTACACACCACACACAGACAGACAATACTCACCAATCACACACTCCACAGGGCAGCCACATAACACAGACATATGAATAACCACACACACTACACAGTGCACTCACTTAGCACGGACACCCACAAGTCTCTACACACAAAATACAATGTGGAGACACACCACATACCACCACTCACCACAAACACTACACACACAGTGTACTTTGCACACACCTAACACAAAGGCACACCACTCACCATACATGCATAATACACAGTGCACACACCTCACACAGACACACAAGACTCACCAAACTCACACAATCCACAGTGCACAAATGTCTAACAGACACACATCTATCACAACACACACTGTACAGTGCAAAAACCTCACACAGACACAAGTTACTCAACATACATTCATTTCAGTGCACACACATCACAAAGACACGCACCACTCACTACGTGCACACTCCACAGTGCACATACCTCACAGGGACACACACCAATCACCACACTCACACTTCTTGGTGCACTCACCTCACTCAGACACACTCCACTTACCACATACACACTCTCCAAAGTGCACACACCTCACACACACACCAAGCCACACACACACCAAACTGCAGACACCTATTACAGACACACACCACTTAACACACATACTTCACACTCACATTCCACTGAGCACATATCTCACACAGACACATACCACTCATCCCAGGCATAATACACAGTGCACACACCTCACAAAGGCACAAATCACTCTCCAAACACACACTTCACAGTTCAGACACCTCACAAAGTCACACTACAGTGACCACACCTACTACACACACATACTCCACAGTGCTCACACCTTAAACAGACACACACAACTCACACATTAAAGAGTGCACAAAGTTCACACACTCATCACACATATAAAACTCCACAGTGCACACATTTTACACAGAAAAAGACGAATCACCAAACACACACTCGAGTTCACACAACTTACACAGACCCACAGCAGTTACCACACGCACTCTCCATTGTGTGCACATCTCTCACACACACCACTAATGACACACAGACTCCACATTGAAGAAACCTCATACAGACACACTACTGACCACACACACAACACAGTAAATGCATTTCACACAGACACACAACACTCACCACACAAACATTCCACAGTACACACCTCACAAGGACAAACCACTCAACACAAACACACAGTGCACAGTGAACACACCTCACAAAGACACACAGGACTCACCACAAAAACACAAAAATACTGCACAGTGCACACACATGACAAAAACATACACCCTTCAACATAAACACACACTGCACTGTGCACACACGTCACACAGACACACCACTCACGAAACACACAATCCAAAGTGCAGACACGAGAGACATATCACTTACCACACACATTAAAAAGTGCACTCACATCACACAGACACACACCATCCACTGCACACACAATGCAATGTACAGACACTCCACCCAGAAACACACCGCTCATAACACACACTCTACACATATTCCATTTTTTATACACTACACACAGTCACACAGCACTAAATACACACTCTTCACGCACACACCCCATATAGCAAAAACCTCACACAAACAGAAAACTCAACACACACACACTCTTTACAGTGCACACCTCTCACACAGACACACACTATTCATCACCCACACACTTTACAGTGCCCACCCCTCACACACAGAACTCACCACACACACCATTTACAGTCCAGACACTTTACAGAGAGACATACCATGCACTCAAAACACTCCACATGCAATGCACAGTGCACATTACTCAGACATACACCACTAACATTAGTCATTCACACTCCAGAGAACACACACCTCACGGAGACACACAGCATGCACCACACAAACTCAACACACACCACAATACACACACATCAGACAAACTCCAATCACCTGACACCTTATCCACAATGCAGACACCTCACACTGTCACACAGCAGTCACCACACACACTCAGCAAACACATTCAGTGCACACATTTTACACAAACACACCACTCAGCACACACACCACAGTGCACACACCTCACACAAACACACACTGTAGAACACACACTACGCAGTGCACACACCTCACACAGACACACACCACATAGCATGCACAGAGTCTTCACAGTGCACACATTTCAGAGACACACAGCATTCACCATACACACACACTCCACAGTGCAAACACCTCAAGCAGACACACACTATACATGACACACACACTTTATTGTGAAGACATCTCACACAGACACAAGACTGACCACACACACTACTCAGTAAACACACCTCACAGAGACACACAACGCTCACCCAACACATTCCACAGTGCAGACACCTCAGTCAGGCATACGACTCACCAGACACATACTTCACAGTGTGCACAAATCACAAAGGCACACGCCGCTGACCACACAAACAAATCTCAGTGCACTCATCTCACACAGAAACACACCACTTACCATGCAAACACACAAAAACAGCAAAACACACAAAAACAGTGCACACACTTGACACAAACACACACCACGAACCATACACACACACTACACAGTACACAACCACACACAGACGATACTCACCAAACACACACTCCACAGTGCAGGCACCTAATGCAGAAATATGAATCACCACACACACTAAACAGTGCACTAACCTAACACAGACACACATCAGTCAGAACACACTTAATGCACAAACTCCACATAGCATACACATGACACAAACTCAAAACTCATCACACACACACTCCGCATTGCACACACCTCAAACAGACACACACCACTAATTACAGACAAACTCTATGGGGCACAAACCTCACACAGAGGCACACCACTAAACACAGGCACCCTACACAGTGCACACACCTCACAAAGACACACACCACTCAGTGTACACAAACACACCACAGTGCACATCACTCACAGGGACACACACCAATCAGCACACACACACTCCACGGTGCACACAGCTCACGCAGGCACCCACTACTTACCACGCATATGCTCTCCACTGTGCACACACCTTACAGAGGCACACACCAGGCATCACACACATTCCAGAGTGCAGACACCTCATACAGACACACATCATTTACCACATACTGCACAGTCACAATCCACTGTGCAGGCATCTCATAGAGATGCACACGACTCATAACACACATACTACACAGGGCACACACCTCACACATGCACACACCATTCACCTCATACACACTCCACAGTGCAGACACGTCACTCACACACCATTAACCACAGACACTACACACACATACTCCATGGTGCACGCACCTTTAACAGAAACACGCCACTCACACATTAAAGAGTAGAGAGAACACAGAGAGACACACAGAACTCACGACACAAATATTCTATAGTGCCCAAAACTCACACAGGCACACACAACTCACCAAACACACACTGTAAAGTTTTCACACCTTACACAGACACACCACAGTCACCACATGCACAATCCATAGTGCACACATCTCACACACACACCACTCATGACACAACACTACACATTGAAGAAACCTCATACAGACACACGACTGACCACACAAACTACACATTAAATACACTTTACACAGACACACAACACTCACCACACACACATTCTGCAGTGCAGATACTTCAAACAGGCAAGCCACTCACCCAAAACACACACTGCACAGTGAACACACCTCACAAAGACTCACACCACTCACCATAAACACACTCAACAGTGCACACACCTCACACAGACACTCACCACATAAACACACTCAAAGTACACAGGGCACACACCACACAAAAACACACACCACTCACCATAAACACAAACTACACAGTGCACACACCTCACACAGACACACACCACTGTCCAAACACACACAATCCAGAGTACACAGACATCATAGTGACACAATGACATCCAGGAACTCCTCATGTAATCCACAGTGCACATACCTCAGGCACACACCACTCATGACACAGCAACTTTACAACGCACACCTCAGAGACATGCAGCACACACCACACAAATTTCCCACACACCCACCACAATGCACACACGTAACAGACACACACCAATCACCTCCCACCCTATCAACAATGCAGGCACCTCACTGTCATACACTAATTACCACACACACTCAAAACACACACTTATTGCCAGGTTTTACACAGACACACAACACTCATTACACACACTCCATTGTGCACAGACCTCAAAAAACACACTGCAGAACACACACATTCCACACTGCACACACCTCACACAAACACAATTCTCCAGACACATATACTACACAGTCCACACACCTCACAAAACACACACCACTCACCACACACACACTCCACAGTGCAAAGACCTCACACAGACACACATTAATCAATACACACACACACTTTACGGGGAACACACCTCACCCAGAAACACTAGTGACCAGATACACTACACAGTGAACACACGTAACAGAAACACAGAACACTCAAAACACCCACATTCAACAGTGCAGACACTTCTCATAGGCACATCACTTACCACAGACACTCCACAATGCCGACACCTGACAGAGAAACACACCTCTGACCACACACACAAATCACAGTGCACACACCACACACAGACACTAAAACCACCACACAAACACTAACAATTCACTGTGGACACACCTAACCCAAACACACACCTCTCACCATACACACACTACACACAGCACACACTTCAGACACACAAGATTTACCACACACACTCCACAGTGCAAAAACCTCACACAGACACCAGTCACAACACACACTCTTCAAATTGCACACATCTAACATGTATACACACCACTCACTGCACACTCAGACTCCACAGTGCACACACCTCACAGGGACACACCAGTCAGCACACACATACTCCACCGTGCACACCCCTCATGCAGGCACCCCCCACTTACCATGCACACACTCTCCACAATGCACAAACCTCACAAAGACACACACTACCCTACAAACTCCACTGTGCATACCTTTCACACAGACACACAACACTCATCACAAGCCTACTACAACATGCACACACCTCTCACAGTCAAAAACAACTCACCACACAAACTTTACAGTTCAGACATCTCAGACAGACACACCCCAGTCACCACACACACTCCACTCACATACTCCACAGTGCACACACATTATACAGACACACACCACTCAAACATTAAAGAGAGCACACAATTCACAGATACACCACTCACTACACTTAACACTCCACAGTGCACACATTTTACTGAGACACACACCTCTCACCAAACACACACTCCACAGTTTACACAACTCACACAGCAACACAGCAGTCACCACGCACACTCCATAGTGCACAAACCTCACACACACTATTCACGACACACACTCCACATTGAAGAAACCTTATACACTGGACTGACCACACACACTACAATGTAAATACATTGCCTGCAGACACACAACACCCACCACACAATCATTCCACAGTGCAGAATTCTCACACAATCACACAACTCACCAAAAACACACCATGCACAGTGAACACACCTCACAAAGACACACACCACTGACCACAAAACACACACTTTGCAGTGCACACACCTCACACAGACACACACCATTCACCAAACACACACAAACTCATCACACAACTCATGCACATTGCACACTCATCACATAAACACACCACTAAATATGCAAACACTACACAGTGCACACACCTAACACAAACACACACCACTCACCAAACAAACAATCCACACTGCAGACACCAAAGACATTCCACTTACCACACACACTACACACTGCACACATCTCACACAGACACAAACCAGTCATCACACACACACTCCACAGGGCACACACCTCACAAATAGAGACAACTTACTACACACACCCTTCACTGTGCACACACCTTATACAGAGACACACCATGCACTCTACACAGTCCACACACAAATCACAGTGCACATACTTCAGACATAAACCAGTCACCACACTCATGCACACTCCAGAGTACACAGATTTGACAGAGACAAACAGTACGCACCACACAAACTCCACAAAAACACACCACAGTGCACCCACGTTACACAAACACTTAACACCTGACACCTTATACACAATGCAGACATCTCACACTGTCACACACATCACTGCACACACTCAACACACACACAGTGCACACATTTTACATGGACACACACCACTCAGCACACACACTGCACTGTGCACACACCTCACACAAGCACACACTGTAGAACACATACACACTACACAGAACACACATCTCAAACAGACACAAAGTACTCACCATACACACGCTATATAGTGCACACACCTCACACAGGTTCACAACAGTTTCAATACACACACCCCCCACAGTGCACACAGCTCAGACACACACTACTCACGACACACACACTCTACAGTGAAGACATCTCACACAGACCCGACAGACCACACACTACACAATAAACACACCACACACATACTCACAAAACTCACCACACATGCATTCTGCAGTGCAGACACCTCACACAGGCACACCCCTTCCAAAAACACACACTAAAAATTCTGAACACCCCACAAAGACACACACCACTAACCAAACACACACTAAACAGTGAACACACTACACACATACACACAAAAAAACCACGCAATCACACACACAGCATTGTGCACACACCTAATCCATACACAAACCATTCACCATAGACACAGACTACACAGTGCACACACCTCACAAAGACACACAAGATTCTTCCCACACAAATTTCACAGTGCACAAACCTCTCACAAACACACACCACTCACTTCACACACACTATTCACAGTGCAAAAAACCTCACACAGACACAAGTCACTCACCACACACAATCTTTAGAGTTCACACAGCTCACACAGGCACATAGTCATCATGACACACACACTTTACAATGAAGACATTTTAAAGAAACCTAAGACTGACCACACACACCACACAGTAAACACACCTCACACAGACAAAGAACAGTCACTACACACACATTCCATAGTGCATACACCTCACACATTCACACACCAGTCACCAAGTACACACTCCACCGTTCATACAACTCACACAGAAACACAGTAGTCACCACACACACTCCATAGTGCACACACCTCACACACACCACTCACGACACACACAATCCTTGTTAAAGAAACCTCATAAAGACACAAGAATGACCACACACTACGCAGTAAATACATTTTACATAGACATTCAACACTCACCACATACACAATTCGCAGTGCAGACAACTCACACAGGCACAACACTCACAACAAACACACACAGCACAGTGAATACACCTTTAAAAAGTCACTATAAAGCACCCTACCAATAACAGTCACTAAAGAGTATTTCACACAAAATGAATCACTATAGAACACATACCCAACAACAATCACTATACAGCACCCTACCAAAAAACAGACCCTATAAAGCACCAACCAAACCACCGTCAGTATAGAGCATCCCACGCAATAACAGTCACTATAGAGCACCTACTATACAATAGTCACTATAAAGCACCCTACCAACAACAGTCACTATAAAGCATTCCACCAAAGAGCAGTCAGTATAGAGCTTCTGACCCAGCAATAGTCACTATGGAGCACTCTCCCCAACAACAGACACTATAGAGAACCTATACTACAAAAGTCACTATAGGGGATATACGCAACAAGAGTCAGTATAGAGCCCTTTATCCAACAACTGTAACTATTGAACAGCCAATGTAGCAATAGTCACTATAAAGCACCCTACCCAAAACAGTCATTATAGAGCACCCTACACAAAAACATTTACTCTAGGTCATCCTACCATCAACAGTCGCTATAGAGCACGCTGCCAAACAACAGTCACTATAGAGGACCTACCCAACAACAGTCACTATAGATAACATATGCAACAAGTCACAACAGAGCATATACACAACAAAATCACTATAGAGCAGCTACACAACAGTAACTATAGAGCACTCTACCCGAAAACAGTTATTATAGAGCACCATAGTTAATAACAGTCACTATAGAGCATCCTACCAAAAATCAGTCACTATACATCACCTACCCCACAACAGTCATTATAGGGCACCCAAAAAAGCAACAGTCACTATAAAGCACTGTACACAATAACAGTCACTCTGGAGCTTTTTACCCAACAGTCACTACAGAGAACCCTACATAACAACAGTCACTATCTATAGCACTATATGCACCAACAGTCTCTATAGAGCATCCCACCCTGCAACAGTCACTATAGAGCATCCCACAAAACAATAGTCACTATAGATAAATCTGCACAACAGTAGTCATTATAGAGCTCCAACCCAACAGTCACTATAAAGCAGCTACCCAAAAACAGTCATTATAGAGCACCATAGCCAACAATAATCACTATAGAGCACCACACCCAAAAACAGTCAGTAGAAAGCACCCTACTTAGAAACAGTCACTATATAGCACACTACTTAACAGCAGTCACTATAGACCACCCTACATAACAACAGTAACTATAGAGCAGCCCACCCAGCAACCATCACCATAAAACACATATCCAGCAACAGTCACTGTAAAGCAGCTATCCAACAAGAGTCACGATAGAGCACTCTACACAGCAACAGTCACTACAGAGCAACCGACCCCACCACAGTCACTATAGAACACCGAACCAACAGTCAGTATATAGAACTTTACAAAAAAAACCTCACTACCGAGCACCATCCCAACAGTCAATATTTAAAGCACTGTACTGAGGAAGAGTAACTAGAACACCCAGCCCAACAACAGTTACTACGGAGCACCCTACCTAACAGTAAGTACAAAGGACCCTAACCAACTAGAGTCACTATAGATCACTTTACCCAACAACAGTCACTACAGAGCACCCTACCCAAAAACAGACTCTAGAGAACACCCTACAAAAAAACAGTAACTATAGAACACTCTACCCAACAACAGTCACTATACAACATTGTTCTTAACAAGAGTCACTATAGAACACCATATCACTCTATAGTGATTGTTTTTGGGTAGGGTGCTCTATAGTTACTGGTGCTGGATAAAATGCTTTATAGTGACTGTTGTTGCATAGGGTCATTTATAGTGACTTTTGTTGCATAGGAAATCTATAGTGACTGTTGCTGGGTAGCGTGCTCTATATTGACTATTGTTGGGTTGAGTGTTATAGTGACTGTTGTTTGGTAGGGTGCTTTATAATAAATGTTGTTGGGTAGTATGCTCTATAGTAATTGTTGGGAAGGGTGTTACATAGTGACTGTTGTTGGTAAGGTGCTCAACAGTAACTGTTGTTGGGTAGAATGCTGTATAGTGACTGGTGCTGGGTAGGGTGGTTTGTAGTGACTGCTGTAGTATAGGGTGCTTTAGGGTGACTGTTGGGTAGGTGCTCTATACTGACTGTTGTTAAGTAGTGTGCTCTATAGTGACTATTGTTGGGTGGGGTGCTCTATGGTGAGTGTTGCTTGATAGATTACTCAATAGTGAAAATTGTTGGGTATGTGCTCTATAGGGATGGTTGCTCGGAAGGGGGCTCTATAGTGACTGTTGTTGGATCGGTGGTATATAGTGACTGGTATTGGTTGGGGTGCACTATAATGACTGTTTTTGTTTAGAGTGCTCTATAGGTGTATGTTGTAAGGTGGAGTTGCATATACTGACTGTTCCTTTGTAGAGTGTTCTATAGTGACACTTGTTGGGTAAAGTACTCGGTAGGGACTGTGGTTGGGTAGGTTGTTCTATACTGACTCTTGCTGGGTAGGTGCTCTACAGTGACTGTTGTTGAGTAGGATGCTCTATAATGACTGTTGTTGAGGACAGCGCTCTATACTGACTGTTGCTGGTTTGAGCTGCTCTATAGTGACTGGTGATGGATAGAGTGCTCTGAAGGTGACTGTTGTGGGGTGGATTTCTCTATATTGACTGTTGTTCTGTAGATTGCTCTATAATGACTGTTGTTGGGTAGAAGGCTCTATAGTGACTCTTGTTGGGTAAATTCATTAAAGTAACTGTTTCTGGATTTGGTGCTCTATACTGACTATTGTTGGGTACTGTTCTCTATAGTAACTGTTGTTGGTTAGAGTGCTCTATAGTGACTGTTGTTGCCTACGTGCTCTATAGTGACTGTTGTTTGTTAGGGTGCTCCATAGTGACTGTTGTTAAATAGATTGCTCTACAGTGACTGATGTTGCACAGTTGCTCTATACTGACTATTGTTAGATGGAGCGGTCTATAGTGTCTGTTGAGCAGGGTTTTCCATAGTGACTGTTGCTGTGTAGAGGGCTCTACAGTGACTTTAGTTGGTTACGGAGCTGTATAGTGACTGTTGTTTCGTGGGGTGCTCTATATTGACTGTTGCTAGGTTTTGTGCTCTATTGTAACTGTTGTTGAGTAGCGTACCCTAGATAGTGACTGTTGCTCACTGGGGTGCTCTGTACAGACTACTGTTACATACAGTGCTCTAAATAATGACTATTGTTTGAAAGGGTGCTCTATAGTGAGTGTTTTTGGGTAGTGTTTTCTACAGTGATTGTTGGCTGGAGTGCTCTGTCATGACTGTTGCTGAATAGCATGCTCTACATAGTGACTGTTGTTGAGTAGGGTGCTTTATAGTTACAGTTGTTGTCTGGAGATCTTTATAGTGACAGTTGGGTGCGGTGCTCTGGAGTAACTGTTGCTGGTTAGGGTGCTCTATGGTGACTGTTGCTGGGTAAGGTGCTCTACCGTGAATGTTGCTGTGTGGAGTGGTCTCTAGTGACTATTGTTTGGTAGGGTGCGTCATAGTGACTGTTATTGTCAGGGTGCTCCATACTGCCTGCTGTTGGCTAGGGTGCTCTATAGTGACAGTTATTGGTAGGGTACTCTATGGTGACTGTTGTTATGTAAGGTGCTTTATACTGACTGTTGCTGGGTAAGGTGCTCCTTAGTGACTGTTGCTGGGTGAAGTGCTCTATAGTGACTGTTCATGGTTAAAGAGCCCAATAGAGACGGTTGTAGAATAGGCACACTAGAGTGACTGTTCTTGGGGGGTGGACTATACTGACTAATGTTGGGTAGGGTGTCACATCATGGCTGTTGTTCGGTAGGTATTCTAAAGTGACTGTTGTTGGGTGGGGTGCTATATAGTGACTGTTGATGTGGAGGGTGCTGTATAGTGAGTATTGCTAAATGGGGTGTACTATAGTAACTGTTGTGTAGGTGGTCAATAGTGACTATTGTGTATGGTGGTGTATACTGACTGTTGTTGGGTCGGTGGTATATAGTGACTGTTTTCGGGTACGGTGCTCTATAATGACTGTTGTTAGGTAGAGTTCCCTAAAGTTATTGTTGTTGAGCAGGGTGCTGTATATTGATTATTGATGAGTAGTGTGATCTATATTGACTCTTGTTGAGTAGAGTGCTCTATAGTGACTGTTTTTTGGTAGGGTGCTCTATAGTGGCTGTTGTTACATAGGATGCTGTATAGTGACTGTTGCTAGATAGAGTGATATATACTCACTCTTCTTGGGTAGGGTGTTCTATAGTGACTGTTGTTTGGTAGACAACTCAGTAGTGACTGTTGCTTGGTAAAGGTCTCTAAAGTGACTGTTGTTGGGTAGGTGCTCTATACTAAATGTTGTTGGGTAACGAGCTCTATAATCACTGTTGTTGAGTAGAGTGTTCTATAGTGACTGTTGCTTTGTAGGGTGCTCTCTACTGACTGTTGTTTGGTAGGTGCTCTATACTGACTGGTGTTGGGTAGGCTCTCTACAGTGACTGTTGTTGGGTAGGTGCTCCATATTGACTGTTGTTAGGTGGGGTGCTTTTTAGTGACTGCTGTTGGATAGCTAATCTATAGTGACTGTTGCTGTTTAGGGTGTTCCATAGTGACTGTTGGGTGTAGTGCTCTATAGTGACTGTTGTTAGGTAGGTTGCTCTATACTTACTGTTGTTTGGTAGATTGTTCCATAGTGACTTTTCTTGGGTAGGGCCTTCTATAGTGACTCTTGTTTGGTAGAGTGCTGTATAATGACAGCTTTTAGGTACAGAGCTCTATAGTGACTGCTCTTGGGTACTTGTTATACAGTGACTGATGTCGGGGATGTTGCTTTATACTGACTATTGTTGGGTAAGTTATCTATGGTGACTGTTGTTGGGAAGGGTGTTCTATACTGAATGATGTTGGATATGTGCTCTGTAGTGACTTTTGTTGGTTATGGTGCTCTATAGTAACTGTTGTTTGGTAGTGTGGGCTATAGTGACTCTTCTTGGGTAGAGTGCTCTATAGTGTCTGCTGTTGGGTGGGGTGCTGAATACTGACTGTTGCTGGGTAGGATGCTCTATAGTGAACGTTTTTGGATAGAGTGCTCTAGAGAGGGACTGTTGGTTGGTAGGTGCTTTATAGTGACTTGTTTTGTAGAATGCTCTATAGGGAGTGGTGTTGAGTAGGGTGCTTTATAGTGACTGCTGTTGTGTAAGCTTCTCTATAGTGACTGTTGTCGGGTAGAGTGATTTATAAGTGACCTTTGTTGAGTAAATTGTTCTACAGTGACTATTTTTTAGAGTGCTCTATAGTGACTGTTTTTGGGTGGAGTGCTCTGTAGTGAATGTTGTTGGCTAGGGTGCTGTAGAGTGACTGTTGTTTAGTAGTGGGCTCCAATTAAAGTCTGTTATTGCGTTGGGTGCTCTATAGTGACTGTTTTTGGGTAGAGGGCTCTATAGTGACTGTTGTTGGGTAAGTGATCTATAGTGACTTTTGTTGCGTAGGTGATCTATAAGGACTCATTTTGGGTGAAGTGCTCTATACTGACCATTGTTAGGTGGAGTGCTCTGTAGTTACTGTTTTTGGGTAGGTTGCAGTACGGTGACTGTTTCTGTGTAGGGTGCTCTATAATAACTGTTGCTCTGAAGGGTGCTCTTCAGTGACTGTTTTTAGGTTAGGTGTTCTATAGTGACTGTTGTTGGTTATGGTGTTTGTACTGACTATAGTTGGGTAGGTGCTCTATACTGACTGTTGCTGTGAAGGGTGCTCTATACTTGCTGTTGTTGAATAAGTGCATTATAATGACAGTTGTTGGGTATGGTGCTTTATATTGTCTGTTGTTTGGTTGGGTACTTTATAGTACCCAACCAAACAACAGTCATTGCAGAGTGCATAAACAACAACAGTCACTGTAGAGCCTTCTACACAACAGACACTAGAGAAAACACCCAAGAACAGTCACTATATAGCACCATACCAAAAAACAGACGCTATACAGCATTCTCCAGAACAACAGTCAGTATAGAGCAAGTACCCAACAATGGTAAATATGCAGCACCCCACCCTATAACAGTCACTATAGGGTACCTCCCAACAACAGTCACTATAGAGCACTCCATCCAGCAACAGTCCATATAAACCACATCACACAACAACACTGAGCAAGGAGCACCCTACCCAGGAACTCTCACTATAGAGCAACCTAGCCAGCAAGAGTCGCTATAGAGTACTCTACCCAACAACAGTCACAAAGAGCACCCTACTTAGCAGCAGTCGCTATAGAGCACCTACAAAGCAACTGTCAGTTTAGAGCACCCCACCAACAGTCACTATACAGCACCATTCACAGCAACAGTCACTATAGAGCACCTAACAAACAACAGTCACTATACAGAATACTAACCAGTAACATTGAATATAGAGCACTTTACCCAGCAAAAATTACTGTAGAGAACCCCAAACAACAGTCTCTAAAGAGCACCCTACCCAACGACAGTCACTATAGAGCACCTTACCAACTAGAGCCACTATAGAGCACTCTACCCAGCATCAGTGATTATAGAGCACCGTACCCAACAACAATTATTATAGCGAACCCTACCCAGCAAAGATCACCATAAAGCACTCCACCCACAAACATTCACCTATAGCAGTCTACCCAACATCAGTCACTATAGATCACCTAACCAACAACAGTCACTATAGAACACTGTACGTAACAAAAGTCAATATAGAGGTCCCTACCCAACAGCAGTCATGATAAAGCACCTACACAACAAGCGTCAGTTTAGAGCACCCCACCAACAAAAGGAACTGTACAGCAACTACCCAAAAACAGTCCCTATAGAGCACTTTACCATGCACCAGTCACTATGGAGCCTGTACCCAACAGCTCGCACTATACAACACCCTACTCAGCAGTTACTATAGAGCACTCTACCAAGCAACAGTAAACATAGAGAACCTCACCAAACAACAGTCACTAATAGAGCATTCTACCCACCCACAGAAACTATAGGTCCCTCTATCCAACCTCACTCACTATAAAGCACTCTACAAAACAATAGCCACTATAGGGCACTCCACCCAACAACGGTCACCTATAGAGCACTCTTACCAACAACAGTCACAATAGAGCACCCCACCAAACAAAAGTCACTATACAACACCTTTCCAACAACAGTCACTATAGAGCACCCAAGCCAGCAACAGTCACTATGGAACACGTTTACAACATCTGTCACAATACAGCACTCTACCAAGCAATGGTCAGTATACATAACCCCACCCGCAAAAGTCAGTATATAGACTTTGGACAGTAACAGTCACTATAGAGCACCTAACCAACAACAGACGCTATAAATCACCTACCAAAAAACAGTCACTATAGACCACCTTCCCAACAACTGTCAATATGTGCACCTTTTCTAACAGTCACTATATAATACCTATGAAACAACAGTCACTCTAGAGCACCATACACAACAGTCACTATGAAGCACTCTACCCAACAACAGTCACTATAGAGCACTGTACACAACAACAGTCAGTAGAAAAAATTGCACCATAAAAATCAACTATAGGGCACTCTACTCAAAACCCGCCATTTTAGTGCACCCCACCAAACAACAGTCACCATGGAGTACCTAACCAAAAATAATCACTATGAGAATGCTACCCAGCAACAGTCAACATAGAGCACCTACACAACAACAGTTAATATAGAGTACTCTACTTACCAAAATTCATTATAGAACACCACAAGCAACAATACTCAATACAGAACATTCTACCCAGCAACAGTCACTATAGAGCATGCTTCCCAGCAACAGTCACTATAGAACAGTGTACCAGCAACAGTCACTACAGAGCACTAAACTCAAGAACAATCACTATAGAGCACCCTACCAAGCAACAGTCAGTATAAAGCACCCTACTCGGCAACAGTAAATATAGAGCACCCTAACCAGCAACAGTCACTATAGAGCACTCTACTCAACCACAGTCACTATAGAGCACCGTACCAAGGAACCGTCACTATATAGCAACCTAACTAGCAACAGTAACTATAGAGCACCATACCCAACAAGTGTTACTATAAAGCACATACCAAACAACAGTCAGTATTGAGCACCTATGCAACAAAATCACTATACAGCACCCTGCAAACCAACAGTTACTATAGATCACCCTACTTAACAATGGTCACTATGGAGAATGTATTATACCACATTCACTATAAATTCCTCTACAAATAAACAGTTAGTATAGAGCACTCTAGAAAACAACATTCACTATAGAGCATCCCACACGAAATCAGACTCTATGGAGCACCCTACTCAACAATAGTTTCTATAGAGTACCCTCCCAAACAACATTCAGTATAGTGCACCTACTACACAACAGTCACTATAGAGCCCTCTACTCAACAAAAGTCACTGTAGAGCACTCTTGTCAACAACAGTCACTAAAAAGCACCCTTCCAAGCGACAATCACTATAGAGCACTACCCCACAACAGTCACTATACAGTATCCTACCCATCAAGTGTTACTATATAGCACCTAACAAATAGTCAGTATAAAGCACCTACCCAACAATAGTCACTAAAGAGCACTTCACCCGGTAACATTCCCTGTAGAGCACCCTACCCAGCAATAGTCACTATAGAGTTCTCTACATAACAACAACAGTCAATATAGAGTACCCTATGCAGCAAGTCAGTAGAGAGCACATCCACGACAAACATCAGTTTAGAGAACTCTACCAACAACAGTCTCTATACAGAACCAACCCAAAGAAAGGCACTGTAAAGTACCTTACCCAGCAACAGTCACTATAGATCACCTAACCAATGACAATCACTGTAGAACACTGACCCAAAAACAGTCAATATACTGCACTCAACCCCACAACAGTTTCTATAGAGCACCATACTCAACGACACTGACTATAAGCACCATACCCAACAAAAGTAATTATAGAGCACCTACCCAACAACAGTCAGTATAGAGACCATTACCCAACAACAGTCAGTATAGAGACCATTACCCAACAACAGTCACTATGGAGCACTCTCCCCAGCAAGAGTCACTAAAGAGAACTCTACGCAATAACAATCACATATAGAGCACTCTACCTAGCAGCAGTCACTATAATTCACTCTACCCAACAACAGTAACTATAAAGCACAATGCCCAACAACAGTCACTATGAGCACCATTTCAAACAACAGTCACTATAAAGCACTTACACAAGAGTCACTGTAGAGCACCTACCCAACAACACTCATTATAGAGCATCTTACTCAGCAACAGTAACTCTAGAGTACCTTATCCATAAACGGTCACTATAGAGCACCCAACTTAACAACAGTCCCTGTAGAGCACCCAACACCACAAAAAGCACTATAGAGCACTCGAACAACAACTGTAATTATAGAGCAACCTACAAAGCAACAGTCACTATACAGCACCTTATAAATCAACAGTCACTATATAGCACCCTACCAATAACAGTTACATTAGAGCAGCTACCCAGAAACAGTAACTTTAAAGCATCTACTCAACAACATTCACTATAAAGAACCCTACCCAATAAAAGTCACTATGTAATACCCTACCCAACAACAGTCAGTATAAAGTTCTCTATTCAAAAAAAGTGAGTATAGAGCACTCTACCCAACAACACTTAGTATAGAGCACTCCATCCAACAAGAGGCACTATAGAGCACCCTACCCAAAAACAGTCACAATAGAGCACTTTCCCAACAACAGTCACTATAGAGCACCCCACTCTACAACAGTGACTATAGAGTACCTACCAAACAACAGTCAGTATAGAGCTCTCCACACAGCAAGTCAGTATAGAACAATCCAACCAACAACAGTCACTATGGGACATGCTTTCCAGCAACAGTCACTATAGAGCACCTACAAAACAACAGACACTATAGGGCACTGACACAACGACAGAGAATATACAGCACGCTACCAAATAGCAGTCACTATAGAGCACCCTACCCAATAACATTCATTATAGAGCACCCTAATAACAACAGTTACTATAGAGCACCATAACCAAAAATAGTCACTATAGATCACCTACCAAACAACAGTCAGGGTAGAGCAACCTCCCCAACAACAGTCACTGTAGAACATTGTAAACAAGATCAGTCACCATAGAGCATTCTACCAAACAACAGTCACTATAGACC
Organism: Leontopithecus rosalia; assembly: GCA_028533165.1. Classification (NCBI taxonomy): domain Eukaryota; kingdom Metazoa; phylum Chordata; class Mammalia; order Primates; family Cebidae; genus Leontopithecus; species Leontopithecus rosalia. Next base: position 21,362,046 of record CM052665.1, read on the forward strand.
ACCCTACCATAACCAGTCACTGCAGAGAATCCCACCAAGAAACGGTCATTACAGAGTACCAACCCAAAAACAGTTACTATAGGACACCATACACCAAAACACCCACTCAAAAAACCTAACCAACAACAGTCACTATAGAGCACTCTAACCAACAACAGTCAGTATAGAGCACTCTGAAAAATAGTCACTGTGAAACACTCCACCCAACAACAGTCAAATATAGAGCACTCTAACCAACAACAATCACTGTAGAGAACCCCACCCAACAACAGTAACTATAGAGCATCCTACTCAACAACACTTACTATAGAGCACTCTACCCAAAAACAATCACAATAGAGCACCTACACAACAAGAGTCACTATAGAGCCCTCTAAAGAAAAACAGTTATTACACAGCTCTCTACACAACAGTCACTATAGAGCACCCTATCCAAGAACAGTCACTAAAGAGCACTCTACTCAACAACAATATCTAGAGAGCACTCTATCCAACAACAGTCACTATAGAGCTCTCTACAATAATACAGTCACTAGAGAGTAATCTATCCAACAACAGTCACTACAGAGCATACTACACAAAACAGTCACTATAGAGCACTCTACACAAAAACATCCACTACAGAGCACTCTACATTTCAAGAGTCACTATAGAGCTCCCTACCCTAAAACAGTCACCATCTAGAGCACTCTACACAACAAAAGTCAATATAGAGAACTCCACCAAGCAACAGTCACCATAGTACACCAAACCCAACAACAGACTCTATAGAGCCTTCTACTGAACCACAGTCACTATAGAGCAACTACCCAACAAAAGTCACTATAAACCACCCCACCCAACAACACTCAGTATACAGCACCTACCAACAAAAGTCACTATAGAGCAATCTACCCAGAAAGAGTCAGTATAAAGCATGCCACCAAACAATATTCAGTATAGAGTACCCTACCCAGCAACATTCATTATGGAACACCCTACCCAGCCACAGTCACTATAGAGCATTCTACACAATAACAGTAAATATAGAATATCCTACCCAATGTCACTTTAAAGCACGTAACCAACAACAGTCACTCTAGAGCACCCCACCCACCAACTGTCACTATAGAGCACCTACACAAAATTAGTTTCTAAATAGCACCCTACTCAGCAACAGTCACTATTGAACACCCTATTCAGCAGTAGTCACTATAGAGCACTCTACCCAACAACACTAACTGTACAACACCATACCCAGCAACTGTCTCTATAGAGCACCTACCCAGAAACCGTAAGTTTAGAGCACCAAACCAACAGCAGTCACTATACCGCACCTACCCAGCAACAATCACTATAAAGACCCACACCCAACAACAGTCAGTATAAAGCACCCTACTTAGTAATTGTCTCTATAGAGCACGCTGACCTAAAACAGTCACTAAAGAGCACCGTAACAAGAGACATTATAGAGCAGTCTACACAGCAACAGTCAATATAGAGAACCATACCCAACAACAGTTAGTATAAAGTACTCTACCAAACAACAGTCACGAATAAAACACTCTAACCAAAAACAGTCACTATAAAGCACCCTACCCCAAAACAGTCACTATAGAGGACCCAACCCAGAAACAGTAACTATACAGCACCTTAACCACAACAGACACTAAAGAGCAACCTACCAAGCAAAAGTCACCATAGAGCACCATACAAAACAAAAGTCACTATATAGAAGCCTGTCAACAACAGTCACTATAAAGAACCTATAAAACAACAGACACCATAGAGAACCTATCCAACAACATTCACTATAGAGCACTCTACCAAGGAACAGTCACTATAGAGCACCGTACCCAAGAACAGTCACTATAGAGCACCTACCCAGCAACAGTCACTATAGAGCAACAATCCATAAACAGTAACTACGGAATACCTACTCAAAAACAGTCACCATAGAGCACCCTACACAAAAACTCATTATAAAGCACTGTACCAGCAACAGTCACAATAAAGCACCATACCCAACCACAGTCACCATAAAGCACCTACGCAACAACAGTCATTACAAAGCAGCTAGCCAAAATCAGTCACTATAGAGAACCTAAACAAAAACCATCACTGTGATGCACCTAACCCACAACAGTTACTATGGAGCACTCTACCCAAAAACAGTCACTGTAAAGCACTGTACCCAACAACCATCACTAAAAACGGTTCACCAACAGTCTCTATAGAGCACCTACCATACAACAGTCACTATAGGGCACACTACTGAAAACCAGTCACTATAGAGCACCCTCTTAAACAATAGTCACTATAGAGAACCAGCCCAACAACATTAATTATAGAGCACTGTACCCAACAACAGTCTCTATAGAGCAACATACCCAAAAACAATCAGTATAGAAAACTTTACCAATCAACAATCATTATAGAGCACCCTACCCAAAATCAGTCACTGTAGAGCACCTACCAAACAAAAGTCACTGTAGAACCTTCTAGCCAACAACAATCACTATAGAGCACTCTACCCAACAATAGTCACTATTGGGCACCCTACCCAAGAATACTCAGTATAAAGCACACTACCCAACAACAGTCTGTATAGAGCACCCTACACAACAACAGTGACTATAGATCACCTACCCAGCAACTGTCACTGTAGAGCCCTCCACCCAGAAACAGTCACTATAGTGCACTCTACCCAACAACACTCACTAAAGAGTACCCTACCCTACAACAGTTATTTTCTAGAACCCTCTACCCAATAACAGTCACTATAAAGTGCTCCACCATACAACAGTCACTATAGAGCACTCAAGCCAACAACAGTCACTATAGAACACCTACTTAACAACCGTCTTTATTTAGAGAACTCCAGCCAAAAACTGTCACTATAGAGCACCTACCCAACTACAGTTACTATAAAGCACTCTACTTAGAACAGTCACTACAGAGCACCGTACACAACAATGGTCTCTACAGAGGACAATACCCAACAACAGTCACTATAAAGCAAATGCGCAGCAACAGTCACTAAAGAGACCCTTCCCCATCTACAGTCATTATGAAGCACTCTACTTAGCAACAGTCACTATATAGCCCTATATATAACAGTAAGTATAGAACACCCCACCCAAAAGCAATCACCTATAGAGTACCCCAACCAACAAGAGTCACTATAGAACACCTACTTCAGAACTGTCACTGTAGAACACCCTACCCAGCAACAGTCACTATAAAGCACCTACCCAACAATAATCACTATCGAACACCCTTAGCAGCAACAGTCACTATTGAGCACAGTACCATAAAACAGTCACTATAGAGCACCTTACCTAGCAGCAGTCACTAGAGAGCACTCTATTCAATAACAGTCACTATAGAGAGCCCCATCCAACAACAGTTACTATAGAATACCTTCCAAAAACAGTCAATATAGAGCACTTCACTCATCCACAGTCAGTACGAAACATCACATGCAAGAACACTCACTATAGAGCACCCTACCCAAAAACAGTCACTATAAAGCACTCCACACAAGAACAGTCACTATATAGAACTCTACACAACCACAGTCACTATAGAGGACTCTACACAACCACAGTCACTATAGAGCACTCTACACAATCACAGTCACTATAGAGCACTCTACATAACCACAGTCACTATAGAGCACTATACTCAGCAACAGTCTCTATAGAGAACCTACACAGAAACCGTCAATTTAGAGCACCCAACCAACAGCAGCCACTCTACAGCACCTACACAAAAACAGTCAATACAGAGCACCTTATCCAGCAACAGGCAATATAGTGTACCCTACCCAGAAACAGTCACTATAGAGCACTCTATTCAGTAATATTCACTAAAGAGAACTTCACCCAGAAACATTTAGTATAAATAAACCTACCCAGCTACACTCACTATAGAGCACTCTTCATAAAAACAGACAGTATGAAAAAACCCTACAAGCAAAAGTCACTATAGAGCATTCTAATTAACAACAGTCATTATAGTGGACTGTTCCCAACAACAGTCACTAAATAGAAGCCTACTCAACAACAGTTAGTATGAAGCACTTTACCAAACAACAGTCACCTATACAGCAGTATAACCAACAACAGTCACTATAGAACAACCCAAAGCACAGCAGTCACTATAGAGGACCCTACCCAGCAACAGTCACTATAGAGGACGTTACCTACAAGAGTCACTGTAGAGCACCTTACCAAGCAAAAGTCACTATAGACCACCCTACCCCACAACAGTCATTGTATAGCATCCTACCCACAACTGTCACTATAAAGCACCCTATGCAACAGCAGTCACAGTAGAGCACCTACCCAATAACAGTCACTATAGAGCACCTACACAACAACCATCAACATATAGAACCTACCCAACAACAGTCACTGTAAAGCACCTCTCTGACAACATTCATCATAGAGAACTCTACTGAACAACAATCACTATAGAGCACCTTACCCAGCAACAGTCAGTATAGAGCACCTACACAACAACAGACAGTATAGAACACCTACTCAACAACAGATACTATAAAGCACCCCACCCACCATAGTCACTACAGAGTACCTAGTCAAAAACAGTCACTATATTGCACTCTACCTATCAACAGTAACTATACAGCACCCCACCCACCAAGAGTCACTATAGAGAACCCTACCAACAGACACTATACAACACCCTACCTATGAAAAGTCACTGTAGAGCACTCTGCCACACGACAGACACTATAGAGCACCCTACTTAACAACAGTCACCAAAGAGCACTCCACCCAGCAACAGTCACTATAGAGCACCAAATCCAAAGACACTCACTATAAAGCACACTACCCAACAACAGTGACTATGCAGCATCTACCCAAGAACAGTCACTGTAGAGTACACCACCACATAACATTCACTATAGAAGACCTCCTCAAGAACCGTCAATATTAAGCACCCTACATAGCAACAGTCACTGTAGAGCATTTCACCCAGCAACAGTCAGTACAGAACACCATACCAATAACAGACACTATAGAATACTGTACCCAGGAGCAGTAACTATAGAGCATTCTACCCAAATACAGTCATACAGTCATTTTAGAGCACCCTACCCAACAACAGTCACTGTAGAGCACTCCACCCAACAACAGTCAATATAGAGTACCCTACACAAAAACAGTCACTATAGAGCACACTACCCAACAACAGTTACTTTAGAGTACCTACCCAACAACAGTCACTATAAACCACCCCATCCAACAACAGTCACTATAGAGTACCTACTCAAGAACAGTCACCATACAGCACTCTACCTAGCAACAGACACTATTAGAGCACCCCACCCACCAACAGTCACTATATTGCACCCAGCCAACCACTTTCATTATAGAGCACCCTACCTAAAAACTGTCACTAAACAGCACCTTACCCAAAAAATGTCACTATACAGCACCTACAAAATGATCCTCAGTATAGAACATCTTACTCAACAACAATAACCATAGAGCACTCCACCCAGCAACAGTCACTATAGAACACTTTACCCAAATACAGTCAGTATAGAATACACTACCCAAAAACAGTCACTATGCAGCACCTACACAACAACAGTTTCTTGACAACATGCCACCCAATAACAGTCACTATAGAGGACATACTCAATAACAGTTAGTATAGAGCACCCTAAACAAAAACAGTCACTATAGAGCACACTACACAACAACACTTACTATAGAGCAGCAACACAGCAGTCACTATAGAGCACCCCACCGAATAACAGTCACTATAGAGTACCTACTGAAGAACAGTTACTATAGAGCACTCTACCTAGCAAAAGAAACTATTAGAGCATTCCACCCAACAGTCACTAAAGAGCACCCTACCAACCACAGTCACTATAGAGCACCCTACCTAAAAGCAGTCTCTATAGAGCCCATTCTGAACAACAGTCACTATATAGCACCTTACCCAACAACAGTCACTTTACAGCACCTACCAAATGACAGTCAGTATAGGGCTCCGTTTCCAACAACAGTCCATGTAGAGCACCTTCTCAACAACAGTCACTATAGAGCTCTCTATCCGTCAAGATTCACTATACTGAACTCTACCCAAGAACAGTCACTATAGTACATCCTTCTTAAAAATAGTCGCTATAGAAAACCCTACCCAACAACAGTTACTATAGAGCCCCCAACGAAATTACAGTCACTACAGAGCAACCTTTTAACAACACTCACTATAGTGCACGTACCCTACAACAGTCACTATAAAGCACCCCACTCAATGAGAGTTACTGTAGAGTACCAACTCAAGGGCAGTCACAATAGAGCACTCTACCTAGCAAAAGTCACTATAGAGCATCCCACCCAGAAACAGTCACTATAGAGGACCCAACACAACAACAGTCACCATAGTGCACCCCACAAACAACAGTCACTATACAGCAGCTACTCAAAATTAGTCACTATACAGCACCATTTTCAGCAACAGTCAGTATAAAGAACCCTACCCAGCAACAGTCACTATAGAAAACCATACACAACAGACACTGTAAAGCACACTGCCAAAAACAGTCACCTATAGAGCCTTGAACCCAACAACAGTCACTATTGACTGTTGACCATATCTAACAACAGTCTAAACACTATAGACCATACCTAACGTCAATCACTATATTGAGTACCGTGCTCAACAACAGGCACAATAGAGAACCCTACCCAACAACAGTCAATATAGAGAGCCCTAAGCAAAGAGTCACATTGCAGAACTCCACCCAGCAACAGTCACTGTAGAGTACACTACCCAACAAAAGTCACAATAGAGCATGTATCCAACATCAGTCAGTATAAAGCCACCACCCATCAACAGTCATTCTAAAGCACCATACCCAACAACAATCAGTGTAGAGCACCTACACAAGAGCAACCTACCAAGCAACAGTCACTATACAGCAGCTACCAAGCAATCGTCAGTTTATAGCACCCCAAAATATGAGTCACTATACAGCACCTAACCAAAAACATTCACTAAAAAGCACCTTACCCAGCGACAGTAACTATAAAGCATTCACCCAAAAACACTGACTATAGAGCACCCTACACAACAGAGTCAATGTACTGCACTCTACAAAGCAACAGTCACTATAGTGCACGTACTCAACATCAGTCACTATAAAGCACTCTACCCAACATCAGTAACTATAGAGCACTCTACCCAATAAGAGTCACCTATAGAGCACATTACCCACAACTGTCACTATAGATTATCCAACACAACAACAGTCACGATAGAGCATGTACTCAAAAACATTCACTTTAGAGCACTCTACCCAGCAGCGATCACTATTGGACACGTGCATAACAGAAGTCACCATAGAACACTCTACCTAACAACAGTCACTGAAAATCATTCCACTCAAAACCGTCACTATACTGCAACCTGCACAGTAACTGTAAGTATAGAGCACATAACCAGCAAAAGTCACTATGGAGCACCTATTCAAAAACAGTCACTATAGAGCACCTACCCAACAACAGTCACTATATAGCACTCTACACAACAGTTACTATAGAGCAGCATACACAACAACAGTTACAACAAGCACCCTATGAAACAACAGTCACTAAAAAGATCCCTGCCAAAGAATAGTCAGTAAAATTACCCTACCAAGCCAGAGTCAGTGTAGAGCAACCTACCCAACAACAGTCACTATGGAGCATCCTCCCAACAAGAGTCACTATAGAGCACTCTACCCAGCAACAGTCATTGTAGAGGATCATATCCAACAACAGTCACTATAGGGAACCCTACTCAACAACAGTCACAATAAAGCACTCCACCCAACAACAGTCACCTATAAAGCACTCTACCCAACAAGAGTCACAATAGAGCATCGTACCCCAAAACAGTCACTATACAGCACTGTACCAACAACAGTAACTAAAGATCAACTACCAAACAACAGTCAGTATAGAGCAAGGTACCCAAGAAGTCACTGTAGAACACTGTACCCAAAAACATTCTGTATAGAGCACTCCACCCAACAACAGTCACTTATAGACACTCTATTCCTAAACTGTCACCATAGAGTACCCCACCCAAAAACAGTCATTATAGAACACACTACTCAGCAACAATCATTACAGATCAGCTTTTCAACAAGAGTCACTCTAGAGCACCCTAAACAACAGTCACTGTAGAGCACACGACTCAACAACAGTCACTTTAGAGCATGCTACACAGCAACAGTCACTATTGAGCACCTCATGCATCAGCAGTCACTATAGAGCACTCTACCCAACAACAGTCACTCTAGAGCACCGTACCCAACAACAGTCACTTTAGAGAACCTTACCCGAAAACAGTCATTAAAGAGCACTCTTCTCATAGAGAGTCACCATGGAGCACTCTACACAATAAAAGTCAACATCTAGAGCCCACTACTTAACAACAGTGACTATAGAGCACCCTATTCAATAATAGTCAGTATAGAGCATTCTACAAAATAGTAAATATAGAACACTCCACCCAACAACAGTCACTGATACATCACACTACTCAACAACAGTCACTATAGAGAACCCCAAACAACAGCAGTAACTATAGTGTGCCCTACTCAACAACAGTCGCTACAGAGCACTCTACCAAACCACAGTCACTATAAAGATCACACACAAAAACAGTCACTATCTAGAGCACTCTACTTAAAAACAGTCACTATAGAGTGCCCTGCCTAGAAACAGGCAGTATTGAGCACCCCACCCAACCACAGACATTACATAGCATTCCACCCAAGAACAGTCACTATTGTGCACACCACTGAACAATGGTTAGTATAGAGCACCTTAACCAACAGCAGTCAGTATAGAGCACATAGCCAACCACTGTCACTATAGAGCACTGTAGACAACAACAGTCACTATAGAGTACTTCACACAAGAACAGTCACTTATAGAGCACTCTACCAAACCATAGTCTCCTTAGAGTGCCCCACCCAACAACTGTCACTATAGAGCATTCTACTTAATGACAGTCACTATAGAGCACCCTAGAAACAACAGTCACTGTAGAACACCTAACCCAAAACAGTCACATTAGAACACCTACCCAACAAGTATCACTATAAAACAACTACCCAACAAATTCAGTATAGAACACCCTACCCACAACAGTCCATATAGAGCAACTACACAGCAACAGTTACTATGAAGCTCTCCAACAACAGTCACTATGCAGCACTCTTCCCAACAACAGTCACTACAAGACACCCTACTGAAAAACATTCATATAGATCACTCTACCAAACAACAGTTACTGTAGAGCACCCTACCCACGAAAAGTCACCATAGAGCACTCAACACCCGTCACTAGAGAGCACCTACCCATGAACAGTCTCTATAGAGCACTTACCCAACAAAAATCACTATGGAGAACTCTACCCAACAACAGTCACTATAGAGCAATGTACCAAAAAACAGTCACTGCAGAGCAACCTACCTAACGACAGTCAGTGTAGAACACCTAAAAAATAATCAGTATAAAGCCCATACCCAATAACAGTTATTATAAAGTACTCTGCCAACCACAATTATACCACACTGTACTCAAATACAGTCACTATAGAGCACACTATTAAACAACAGTCACTATAAAGCACCTACCGATCAATTGTCATTATAGACCCCTCTACCCAACAACAATCAATATAGAGCACTATGTCCAGTAACAATCACTAAAGAGCACCCCACCCATCTTCATTCACTATAGAGCACCCTACCCAGCAACAGTCACTAAAGAGCTCCTATTCAACAGAAGTAACTATAAAGTACTCAAGCAAATAATGGTCACCATAGAGCACCCAACCCAATATGAGTCACTATGGAGCATGCTTTATAAAAACAGTCAATATAGAGCACCCTATGCAGCAAGAGTCACTATAGAGCACTCTACCCAAAAGCAGTCACTCTAGGGGACCCTACTAAGCAACAGTCACTATAAAAAACTTTACCCAGAAAAAGTCACTATACAGCATTCCACCTAACAACAGTCACTAGAGATCACCTACGCAACAACAGTCACTTTTGAGCCCTTTAATCAACAACAATCACTATACAGCACTCTACTTAATATCAGTCACTATAGAGCACTCTACCCAGCAACAGTTATTATACAACACTATACCCAAAAACAGTCACTATAGAGCACTCTACACAACAACAGTCACTTTAGAGCACCCCACGAAACAGCAGTCACTGTAGAGCACCTATCCAGCAACACACAGTATAAAGCACCTACCCAAAAACCGTCACTCTAGAGAAACTACATACCAACAGTCACTATAGATCACCTACCCAACAACAGTCACTATACAGAAGTCTATTCAACAAGTCACTATAGAGCAACATACCGAACAATCACTATATAGCAACCTACACAACAACAGTCCGTATGGAACAGCTTTTATAATACAACCTCTATAGAGCAACTACCCAACAACAGTCACTATAGAGGACTCTACCCAAAAACAATCACTATAGAACCCCATACCCAACAACAGTCACTATAGAGCACCTATTGATCAACAGTCACTACAAAGCTTTCTACCCTACTACAGTCACTATAGTGTACCCACTAGCAGTCACTTAAGAGCACCCCACTTAACATCATTCACTATAGAGCACCCTACATAACAACAGTAACTAAACAGCACATATTCAACACTAGTCACTATAGAACATCCTAGCCAACAACAGTCACTATAGAATACATTACACAGCAGCAGTAACTATGGAGCACGCTATCCAGCAAAAGTCAGTATAGGACACTTTATGCAGCAACAGTCATTATAGAGAACGCTACACAGATACATTTACTCTAGAGCACCCTATGCAGCAACAGTCAGTGTAGAGCACTAAAGAGCACTCTACCCAGCAAAAGTCACTATACAACATTCCACACAACAGACACTATAGAGCACTGACCAAATAACAGTCACTATTAACCACCTAACCAAGAACAGTAACTTTAAAGCTCTGTATGCAGCAACAGTTACTATACAGTACTCTATCCAGCAACAGTGACTATAGAGCACTCTACCCAACAACAGTCACTGTACAACATGGTACCCAAGAACAGTTGCTATAAAGCACTCTACCCAACAAGAATGACTATACAGCACCCTACTAAAGAGCAGTCACTATGGTGCACTCCACCCAACAAGAGTCACTGTGGAGCACCTTGCACAATAAGAGTCAATATCTAAATTCCCCATCCAACAGCAGTCACCATAGAGCATTCTACCCAACAACGCTCACTACAGAGCACTCTACAGAACAACAGTCACTATAGAGCACTCTACAAAATAGTCACTATAGAACACTCCACCCAATAAAATTCATTTATACAGCACTCTACCCAGCAACACTCAGTGTAGGGAACCCCAGACAACAGCATTCCCTATAGCGTACCTACTCAATAACAGTGGCTATAGATCACCCTATGAAATGACAATCAGTATGGAGCACCTACCAAGAAGAGTCAGTATCTAGTGTACGCTACAAAAAGCAGTCACTGTAGAGCACCCTTCCCAGCAACAGTCAGTGTTAAACACCCAAACCAACAACAGACACTATAGAGCAAATCACACAAGAAGTGTTACTATAGCACACACTACTGAACAACAGTTAATATCAAGCACCTTAAACAAAAACAGTCACTGCAGAGGACATAAGCAACAACAGTCACTAAAGATCACCTACCCAATAACAGTCACTACAGAGAAACCTCTCCGACCACAGTCACTGTAGAGCACTCTACCCAACAACAGAAACTATGGATCACTGTACGCAACAACAGTTACTATAGAGCATTCAGAAAGCAATGATCAGTATAGAGCACCCAGCAAACAAAAGTCACTATAGATCACCTACACATTAAGAGTCACTACACAACACCTACACAACAAAGTCAGTATGCAGCACCCTACCCAACAACAGTCCACATAGAGTAACTACCCAACAACAGTCACTATGGAGCACCTACATAACAGTAGACACACACTATAGATCACCAGCAGAACAACAGTCACTGTAGAGTACCTGCTCATTAACAGTCACTATAGAGCACCTAACCAACAACAGTCACTACAAAGAACATTACCAAACAATAGTCACTATAGAGCATTGTACTGAAAAACAGTCACTATGCAGCAACTTACCCAACATCAGTCAGTATACAGCACCTTCTCAAAAACAATCACTATAGAGCACCTAACTATCAACAGTCACTAAAAAGCACTCTACCCAACAACAATTACTATAAAACACCATACCTAAACAGTCATTATACAACACACTATTCAACAACAGTAACTATAGAGCACCTACTGATCAACAGACACTGTAGAGCCCTCTACCCAACTACAGTCAGTATAGAGCATTGTACCCAGCCACAGTCACTAAAGAGCACGTATTCAACATTAGTCACCATGGAGCACCCTACCAAACAACAGTCGCTATGTAGCAACCTACACAACAGCAGTCACTATTGACCACGCTAACCAGCAAGAGTCAGTATACAGCAACCTACGCAGCAACAATCACTACAGATTACCCAACAATATTCACTCTAGAGTATCCTACCCAGCAACAGTCATTATAGAAAACACTACCCAGCAAAAGTCACTATACACTTTTCATCCCAACAAAAGTCACTATGGATCACCAACCCAAAAACTGTCACTATAGATTACCAACAAAAGAAGAATCACATTAGAGCCCTCTACCCAGCAAGGGTCACTATATAGCACTCTACCCAACAACAGTCACTACAGAGCACTCTACCCAACAACTGTCATCATACAACATTATACCCAACAACAGTCACTAGAGAGCACCCTACCCTACAACAGTCACTATGGAGCACTCCGTCCAACAAAAGTCACTGTGAAGCAACCTAACCTAAAACAGTCATTATAAAGCACTCTAACCAACAAGAGTCACCATAGAGCACCCTACACAATGAATGTAAGTATTTAGAGTCCCCTATTTAACAACAGTCACTATAGAGCACCCTACCCAACAGCACTCACCACGAGCACTCCACCCAACAACAGTCACTATCAAGATCTCTGCAAAATAGTAACAATAGAACACTCCAGCAAACAACAGTCACCTATAAAGCATTCTACCCAACAACAGTCACTATATATAAACCTATACAACAACAGTCCCCATAGAGCACCTAACCAAAAACAGTCACTATAAAGCACCCTACCAAACAACAAACACTATAAAGCACCTACACAACAACAGTCACTATCTAGAGCACTCTACCCCAAAACAGTCACTATAGAGCACCCTACCCAGCAACAGTCAGTATTGAGCATCCCACACAACAACAGACACTATAAAACCCTCTAACCAAGAACAGTCTCTATAGCGCACACTACTGAACAACAGTTACTATAGAGCACCTTAACCAATAGCAGTTACTGAAGAGCACTTTCCCAACAATAGTGGCTATAGATCACCTACCCAACAACAGTAAATTTAGAGCAAGAATCCTGACAACAGTCACTGTAGAGCACTTTACAGAAATAGAATCACTATAGAGCACCTACACAAAATGAGTCACTGCAAAGCACCTACCCAACAACGGTCATTATAGAGCACTCTACCCAAAAACAGTCACTATAGAGCACCCTACACAAAAATAGTCAGTATAGAGCAGACTACCAAACAACACTCAAGATAGAGCACCCTACCGAACAACAGTCACTAAAAAGCACCTACACAACAAGAGTCATTATAGAGCACCTACTCAACAAATGTCATTATAATGCACTTTACCAAACAACAGTACATATAGAGCAACTCTTCACCAAGAGTCAGTATTGAGCTCTCTAGCAAACAACAGTCAGTATAGAGCACTCTACCCAACAACACTCAGTATAGAGCACTCTACCCAAGAAAAGTCAATATAGAACACCCTTGCCGAGAACCGTCACTATAGAACATTATACTTAAAAACAGTCAGTATAGAGCACCATACCCAACAATAGTTAGTATAGAGCACTCCATCCAACAACAGTCACTGTAGAGCACCCTACCAAAAAACAGTCACTATGGTGCACAGTACCCAAAAAGAAACACTATAGAACACACACCAAACAACGGACACTATAGATTACCAACACAACACACACTCTATAACACACTACCCAACAACAATCACTATAAAGTACCCTAAACAAAAACAGTCACTATAAAGCACTCCACCCAACAACACTCACTATATAGAACCTACACAACAATAGCCACTAGAGAGGTCCTACCCAACAAGAGACACTGTAGATCACCCTACCTAACAACAGTCACTTTAAAGCACCCTACGCAACCAGAAACTTTAAACAGCACCCTACCCAGCAGCAGTCACCATAGAGCACTCTACCCAACAACAGTCAGTATAAAACACTCTGCACAACAACAGTCACTATATTGACACCAAACAACTGTCATCTATAGAGCACTGTACCCAGCAACAGTCAGTATAGAGCACCACACCCGAAGACAGTCAGTATTGAGAACCTACTTAACAACAGTTACTATAGAGCAACCTACCCAGCAAGAGTCACCATAGTGCACCTCCAGAGCAACAGTCACTATAGAGCCCTATCTAAAAAAACAGTCACTATGGAGCACTCTACACAAGTCTGTGTAGAGCACGTATCCAACAACAGTCACTATAAAGCAACCACTGAACAACAGTCACTATAAAGCATCTTACCAAACAACAGTCAGTATAGAGCATTTACCCAACAACCGTCACTATAGAGCACACAACCCATCATGAATTTCTTTAAATTACCTATCCAACAACAGTTACCATAAAGGATTCTACCCAAAACCAGTCACTAAATATCTCTCTACCCAGCAACAGTGACTCTCTTGCACCCTACCTAGCAACAGTCACTGCAGATCAGTCTATGCAACATCAGTCATTATAAAGCGCCTTACCTTTTAACTGCCAGTATAGAGGATTTTTCCTAAACAACAGTCAGCATTGAACAGCATTTCGAGAAACAGTGTTTTAAGAGCACCTGCCCATCAACACTCACTTTAGAGCACTGTACATAACATCTGTCACTATACAGCACACTTCCTAGCAGTAGTCATTAAAATGCACCCTACGCAACAACACTCACTAGAAAGCACTGCACTCAACAACAGTGAATATAGAGCAACCTACCCAACAACTGTCAATATAGAGCACCAACCCAATAACAGTGACTGCAGAGCATTCACCCAACAACAGTAACTATAATGCACCCTCCCAAACAACCGTCAACCTACAGCTCCATACCAAACAACAGTCACTATAGAGCACCCTAACATCAACAGTCATTATAGAGCACACTACCTGAAAACAGTCACAATAGAGCCCCTACTCAATATCAGACACTATGAAACACCTACCCAACAATAGTCAGTATAGAACACCTACCCATCAACAGTTACTATAGAGTACCTTCCCAACCACAATTAGTATAAAGAACACCACCCAGCAACTGTCACTATAGAGCACCGTACCAAAAAAAAGTCACTATATAGCAACCTACCGAACAGCAGTCGGTATAGAGCACCTAACAAACAAAAATCACTGTAGAGCACCATACCCAAAAACAGTCACTATACAGCAACCTACCCAACAACAGTCAATATAGAGCACCTAACCAACAACAATTACTATAAACCATCTGCCAAACAACTGTCACTATAGTGCACTCTAAACATCAATCACTATAGAGCACCTACCCAACAAAACACACTATAGATCACCTACTCATCAACAGTCACTATAAAGCCCTTTACCCAACAACAGTCACTATAGAGCCTTTTACCCAACAACAGTCACTACAGAACATCTTATATAAGAAAAGTCATTATGAGCACAATCACCAACAATAAGAAATATTGAGCACCCTACCCAAAAAAAGTCACTATAGGGTACCCTACGAACAACAGTTACTATAGAGCACCCTACCCAAGAAAATTCACCATAAAACACCCTAACCAGCAAGAGTCACTATAGAACACCTACCAAAGCACAGTTACTAAAGAACACTCTACCTACCACCAGGCACCATATAGCACTCTACACAACAACCGTCACTATAGAACACTCCACACATCAGTCATTTATAAAGCACTCTACACAACAACAACCACAGAACAGTAACTACAGAGCACTCTACACAACAGTCTGTATAAAGCACTCCACTCAATAACAGTCACTGTAGAGCACCTAACCAAATAACATTTAGTATAGAGCACCCTACACAGCAACAGGCAGTATGGAGCACCTTACCCAGCACCAGTCATTATAGAGCACTCCATCCAAAAACAGTAACTATAGAAAACCCTACCCAACAACAAACAATATTTAGGATTGTACCCAAAAACAGCCACTATAGAGCACTTTATTCAATAACAGTCACTATGGTGCACTACAACCAGCAACAGTCACTATAGAGCACCCTAAACAGCAACAGTTACTATAAAGCACTATACCCAACAACTGTCAGTATAGAGAAGCCTACACAACAACAGTCACTATAGAGCACCTACC
>CM052665.1:21378768-21437034 GCA_028533165.1 Leontopithecus rosalia
AGCAGTAGTCACTGTAGAGCATTCTACCCAGTAAAAGACACTATAGAGCACTATACATATCAATAGTCACTATAGAACACCATACTAAAAACAGTTACTATAGAGCATCTACTTAACAACAGTCAATATAGAGCACCTCACCCAACAACAGGCATTGTGCAGCACCTACGCAACAACATTCACTATAGTGCGTTCTACACAGGAACAGTCACCATCGAGCACAGTAATCAGCAACAGTCACTATAGAGCAATCTTCCCAACAACAGTCAATATAAAGCACCTACCCAACAAGAGTCAGTACAGAGCACCCCACCCAAAAACAGTCACAATACAGCACTTACCAAATCACTGTAACTTTAGGGCACCCTACCCTACAACAGTCACTGTAGAGCACCTACGCAACAACAGTCACTATGGAGCACATAATCAACAGTAGTCACTATAGAGCACCCTACCCAACAAAAGTTCCTATAGAGCATCTACCCAACAACCATCAATATAGAGCACCTCACCCAACAACAGGCAATGTAGAGCACCTACACAACAACAGTCACTATAATGCATCATACCCAGTAACAGTCACTATCGAGAACACTAAAAAGCAACAGTCACAATAAAGCAATCTACCCAACAAGACTCACTATAAAGCACCTACACAACAAGAGTCAGTACAGAGCACCTACCAAACACCAGTCACTATGCAGCACATACCCAACAGCAGGCACTATAGAGCACCTTTCCAACAAAAGTCACTATGGAGCACCCTACTTAACAGCAGTCACTATAGAGGACCCAAACAATAACAGACACTATAGAACAATTTCCAAAAATAGTAACAATAGAGCACCTACCCACAAACAGGCAATATAGAACACCTATCCAATAAAAGTCGCAATCGAGATCTCTACCCAGCAACAAACACTATAGTTCATAGTACCCAACAGCATTCATTATGTAGCAACCTACCCAAAAACAGTCACTACAGAGCACCTGCCCAACAACAATCTCTATTGAGCACCTACCCAACAAGAGTCACTATAAAGCACTCTACCCAAGAGCAATCACTATAAAACACCACACCAATGAACAGTCACTATGGAGCACACAATTCGGAAACAGTCACTATGGAGCACTACGACTAACAGACACTATAGAGAACGCTACACAACAAAAGTCACTATGGAGCACCCTACCCAACAACAATGACTCTACAGTTCCCTACCAAACAACAATCAGTATAGAGCACCCTACCAACAAGTCATTTTAGAGCACACTACCTAACCAGTCACTATAGAGCACCTACCCAACCTCAGACACTATACAGCACCTACCCAACAACAGTCACTACACAGCACCTACCCACCAACAATCAATATAGAGCACATACACAAGAGCAGTCAGTATGGAGCACCTACACAACAATAGTCACAATAAAGCAACTACCCCATAACAGTCACAATAGAGCGCCATACACAAGAACAGTCACTACCAAGCACAATTCTTTACAACAGAGCCACTATAGAGCACCCAATCAACAACAGACATTATAGAGCATATTCCCAAAAACAGTCGCTATAGAGCACCTACCCACCAACAGTCACTGTAGACCACCTACCCAAGAAAAGTAACAATTGAGAATTATCTCCAACAACAGTACCTATAGTACACTGTACTCAACAGCTGTCACTATAGAGCAACCTACCCACAACAGTCACTACAGAGCACATACACAACAACAGTCACTATAGAGCACTCTATGCAACAACAATCACTATAGAACACCACGCCCATCAACAGTCACTATAGAGCACAGTATTCAAAAACAGTCACTATGTAGCACCTACCCATCAAGATTCATGATAGAGCACTGCACCTAACAACAGTCACTATGGGGCACCCTAAGAAACAATAGTCACTATACAGCTCCCTACGCAACAATCAATACATAGTACCCTACTAACAACAGTCATTATAGAGCACACTAACTAACAACAGTCATTATAGAGCACACTAACTAACAACAGTCACTATGGAGCACTTACTTAACATCAGACAATATAGAGAACCTCCCCAACATCAGTCACTACAGAGCACCTACCCTACAACAGTCATTATAGAGCACCTATTCAAAAACAATCACTATAAATATCTCTAGCCAGCAACAGTCACTATAAGGCACCTAAACCATCACTATAGAACATTTACAAAACAACTGTCACTAAAGAGCATTCTAACCAGCAACAATCAGAATAGAGCACCTACCCAACAAAAGCGACTAAAATACTCCTACCCAACCACAGAGTCACTAGAGCAGTCTACCCAACAGAAGTCACTATAGACCAACCCACTCTGCAACAGTCACTATGAAGCACAACAACCAACAATAGTCCCTATAAAGCACTCTAACTAACAACAGTCAATATAGAGCACTCTACCCAACAACAGTCACTATAGAGCACCCTACGCAGCCACAGTCAGTATAGAGCACCCTACGCTTAATCTGTCACTTTAGAGCACCCAACCCAATAAGAGTCACTATAGAGCACTCCACTCAACAACAGTCACTGTAGAGAACCGACCCAACAACAGACCCTATAGGGCACATTACAAAACAACAGTCACTGTAGAGTACCCAATGCAACAACCATCACTATAGAGCACTCCATCTCACAACAGTCAATATAAAGCACTTACCCCAAAACAGAGACTATAGAGCACCCTACCCAACAACTAAAACTATAGAACACCATACCAAACAACAGTCACTAAAGAGCAACCTAACCAACAACAGTCAGTATAGAGCATCCTACTCAACAACATTCACTATGGAGCACTCTGTACAACAACAAAAATTATAGAGCACTACATTCAAGAACAGTCAGTATAGAGCACCTACCCAACAATTGTCACTATAGAGCCCACTTCCCAGTAAAACTATAGAGCACCCTACCCAACAACAGTCACAATAGAGAACCCTACCCAACAACAGTCACTATGAAGCATCCCACCCAACAACAGTAACTATAGAGTTCCCTACAGAGCAAGAGTCACTACAGAGCACCCTACTCAACAATGGTCACTATAGAATACCCTCCCGAATGGAATTCACTATAAAGCACTTCACCCAAAAGCTGTCAATATATAGCACTTTTTTTATAACGGACAGTATAGAGCACCTCCCAAACAAAAGACACTATAGAGCACCATAACCAACAACACTCACTGTAGACCTCTCTTCAAAACCATATTTACTTTAGAGCACTTCACTCAACAACAGTCACTATATATAGAGCACCTACAAAAAACAGACACTATAGAGCACCCTATAGAAAAACAGTCACTATAGTGCAACTACCCAAAAACAGTCACTATAGAGCACCCCACTTAACAATAGTCACTATAAAGCACCTACAAACAAGTCATTATAAAGCACCCTATGCAGCAACAGTTACTATAAAGCAACAGTCAGTATAAAGCAACTACAAAACAAGTGTCACTAAAGAGTACCTCAGCCAACAACAGTCACTATAGAGCACCTACCGAACCACAGCCACTATCAAACATCCTACACTGTAACAGTCACTGTAGAGAACTTTACCCAATAACAGTCACTATAGAGCACCCTACCAAAAAACAGTCACTAGAGAGCATGCCACCCAGCACCTACCCCACAACAGTCACTATAGAGCACCATACCAAACAAAAATTATTATAGAGCAGCCTACACAGCAAAAGTCAGTATAGAGCACCATACTCAACAATAGTCACTATAGAGCACAGTACTCAGCAACAGTCAGCATAGAGCACCCTACCCAACAACAGTCACTACAGAGCACTCTACCCAACCACAGTCACTATAGAGCACTCCACCTAACAACAGTCCCTATAGAGCAACCTACCAAACAACAGTCACTATAGAGCACATTTCCAACAACATACACTATAGAGCAACTACACAACAACAGAGAGTATAGAGCAACCTTAAGAAAAACAGTGACTCTTGACCACCCCAATCAACAACAGTCACTATAGAGACCCAACCAACCACATTCAATATAAAGAATGCTACCCGATAACAGTCACTATAAAGCACCTACCCAAAAACAGCCACTATGGTTCACCCTACAAAAAGTCACTCTAAAGAACCAACACAAAAACAGTCACTGTAGAGCAATCTTCATAAGAGTCACTGTGAAACACTCCACCCAGCAACAGTCACCTATAGAACACTCTACCCAACATCAGTCACTATAGAGCACCCCAAAAAGCAAAAGTCACTATAGAGCACCCTACCCAACAACAGTCACAAGACAGCACCTACTCCACAACATTCACTATAGAGCACTCTACCCAACAACAGGCAATGTAGAGCACTCTTTTCCACAGTAATCACTATAGAGCACTCTACCCAACAAGTCACTATATAGCACCCTACATAACAGCAGTTACTATGGAGCACTCCACCGAAAAAAGAGTCACTGTAGAGCAGTATATGCAACAACACTCACTATGGAGAACCCCACCCAGCAACAGTCAGTATTTAGCACCCCAGCCAGCAACAATTACTATAGAGCCACCTACCTAGCAACAGTCATTATAGGGCTTCTACCCAACAACACTCACTATAGAGAACAATTCCCAACAAAAGTCACTATGTAGGACTCCACCCAACAACAGTCACCTATAGAGAACTCTGCCCAATAGCAATCACTATAGGGCACTCTACCCAACAACAGTCACTATAGAGCACTCTACACAACAGCCACAATAAAGACTCCACTCATCTTTCACATATAGAGCACTGTACCAAACAACAGTAATTATAAAGCACTCCACTCAACAAGAGTCACTATAAAGCACCTACCACAAAACAGCCACAATGGAGCTCCCTACCGAACAATAGTCAGTATAAAGCATGTACTTAACATCAGTCTGTCTCTAGCACTCTACGCAGCAACAGTCAGTATAGATTACCCCACCCAAAACAACAACTATTTAGCTCACTACCCAGCAACAGTCTCTATAGAGCACCTAACCAACAACAGTCAGTATAGAGCACCATACCCAACAACAGTAACTATAGAGGACCTATCCAACAACAGTCAATATAGAGCACCCTACCAAGCAACAGTAACTTTAGAGCACCCTACCCAACAAAAGACACTATGGAGGACTTCACCCAACAACAGACACACAGGCACTCAACACCACACACACATTCCACAGCACAGACACCTCACACAGGCACACCACGCACCGGAAACACATACCTAACAGTGAACACACCACTCATCAAACACACACACTACACAGTGTGTACACTTCACACAGACACACACCACTCACCAAGCACAGAATCCACAATCCAGACACCAAACACAGACATACCACTTCCCACATACACTAGACAGGACACTCACCTCACAAAGACACAGACCACCCACTGCACACAATTAAAAGTGCAGACACCACACAGACACACCCCACTCACCACACACACTGCCCAGACACTCCACTGTGCATACACCTCACACAGGCACACAACACTTAATATGCACACTTCATGTACACACTTCACATAGAAAAAACCTTACAGAGACACAAAGTTCAACACACACACTCCACAGTGCAGACACCTCACAGAAACACACAACTCATCACACACTCCCTCCACAGTGCACACACGTTACACAGAGAAACACCATGGAGTCCACACATTCCAAACGCAATACACAGTGCACATACCTCAGACATACACCACTCACCACACTCACACACACTCCAGAGAACACACACCTCACAGGTAAACACAGCACACACCACAAAAACTCCACAAACACACACCACAATGCACACACATCACACAGACAAATACCAATCACCTGACATCTTATCAACAATGCAGACACCTCACATTGTCACACTCCAGTCACCACACACACTCAACCCACACACAGTGCCCACATTTCAAACAGATAACTCTCAGCACACACAGTCCACAGTGCACACATCTCACACTAACACACACTATAGAACACACACACTCCACAGTGCACACACCTCAAACAGACACACCACGTACCATGCACAGAGAATTCACAGTGCACAAACCTCACACACACACAGCACTCAACATACACACACACTCCATAGTGCACACAGCTCAGACACACAATATTCATGGCACACACACTTTACAGTGAAGACACCTCACACAGACACAAGACTGACCACAAACACTACACAGCAAACACAAATCTCATAGACACACAAAACTCAGCACACACACATTCCACAGTGACGACACCTCACACAGGCACACGACTCACAAAAAAACCCAGATTACACAGTGTACACACCTCACAAAGACACACACCTCTGACTACACACACTACACAGTGCAAAGTGCACACGCCTCATCCAGAAACACACACAAACTTAACAGTGCACACACCTCAAACAAACACAAACCACTCAGCATGCACACACACTACACAGTGCGCACACCACACACAGACAATACTCACCAAAGCAAACTCCATAGTGCAGACACCAAACACAGACATTCCATTCACCACACACACTACAGAGTGCACTCACCTCACACAGACACAAACCACTCACAACACACACAATCCGATGTGCATATAATCCACACAGACACAACCATTAATTACACATTCTCCACTGTGCACACACCTCAGACAGACATATACAACTCAATACGCACACTTAAGGCACACAGTAAACATAAAAGACACATCACACAGACACAAAACTCACAATGAACACCTTCTTCACAGTTCACACATCTCACGCAGACCCACAACACCCATTACACACAAATTCCACAGTGCACAAACCTCAGACAGACACACAACAGTCACCACACACACCCTGCAGTGCAGAAACCTCACACAGACACACACCACGTAGTCCACGGACTCTACAAGTAATCCACAGTGCATATAATGCAGACACACAGCACTCATTACCCAGAAACTTCAAAACACACGTCTCACAGAGACACACAGCATGCACCACACAAATAATGCACAAGCACAACAGAAAGCACAAACATCACACAGACACACACCAACCACCTCACACCCTATCCAAAATGCAGGCACCTCACACTGTCACACACCAGTCACCACACACTCTGAACACACACTCAGTCCACACATTTTACACATATACACAAAACTAAACTCACACACTTTATGGTGCACAGACCTCACAGAAACACACTGCACAACACACACATTTCACAGTGCACACACTTCACACACAGGCACACAACTTTCCACACACACATAGTACACAGTGCACCCACTTCACAGACAGACACCACTCACCACACACACACTCCACAGTGCACACATCTGACACGGACACACACCACTCATGACACACACACTCCACAGTGAAGAAACTTCATAGGGAAACACTAATGACCACACACACTACACAGTAAACACACCTATCAGAGACACACAACACTTCCCCTACTCACATTCCACAATGTGGACACCTCACACAGGCACACTACTCACCACAAACACACACTCCACAGTGCACACACATGACACAGACACACACCTCTGACCACACACACAAATTCTGCAGTGCAGAAATGGCACACAGACACACAACACAGAACACAGAAACTCACACACTGCATTGTGCACACACCTAAACCAAACACACACCACTCAACATTCACACACACAACACATTGCACACACCTTACACAGACACACAAGATTCACCACACACACTGCACAGTGCACACACCTCAAACACACACCACTCACCACACACATACTCTGCACAGTGCAAAAACCTCATACAGTCACAAGTCACTAACCACACACACTCTTCACTATGCACACACCACACAGAGGCACACCACTCATCACACTCACACTACACAGTGCACACAACTCACAAGGACACACACCACTCAGCACACACACACACTAAATGGTGTAAACACCTCACAGAGACACACACCACTTACCATGCACACAATTTCTACAGTGCACACACCTCAAACACACACCACATAACACACACACACTCCAGAGTGTAGACACCTATCAAAGACAGACATTACTTACCAGACAAACTGTTCACTCATACTCCACTGTGCATACATCTTACACAGACACACGCCACTCATCACACGCATATGACACAGTGCACACACCTCACACAGGCACATGCCACTCACCACACCCACACACCACAGGGCACATACTTCACACAAACAATTAACACACACAGTCCACACACATACTCCACAGTGCACACACCTTAAACAGGCATGCACCACTCATACATTAAAGAGTGCACACAACTCACACAAACACACCACTCACTACACACATAACACTGCACAGTGCAAATATTTTCCACAGAAACACTTCACTCATCACAATCCACAGTTCCCGCAACTTACACAGATACACAGCAGTCACCACACACACTCAATATTTACACTTTTGACACACACACCACCCACAACACACACACACTCCACATTAATGAAATCTTATACAAACACAAGACTGACCACACACACTACACAATAAATACATTTCACAAAGACACACAACACTTAACACATTATGCAGTGCAGACACCTTACAAAGGCAAACCATTAACCACAGACACACACAGCACACTGAACACACCTCAGAAATTTACTATAGATCACCCTACTGATAATGGTCACTATAGAGCACCCCACCCAACAATAGTCACTATACAGCACCTACCCAATAACAGTCACTATAGAGCACCCTATGAAGTAACAGTCACCATAGAGCACTCTATCCAAAAACAGTCATTATACAGCACCCTAACCAAAAACACTCCCGGTAGAGCACCTACTCAGCAACAGTCACTGTAGAGCACCCCACACAATGACAGTCACTACAAAGAACCTAACCGACAACAGTCAATATAGAGCATTCTACCCAACAGCAGTCGCTATAAAGAACTCGACCCAAAAACAGTCACGATAGGGCACCCTACCCAACAACTGTAAGTATAGAGCGGTCCACCCAACAACAATCACAATAGAACCCTTGAACCAACAACAGTCACTATTTAGCACTGTACAAAAATCGGTCACTATAGACCACTATACCCAACAACAGTCACTATAGAGTCCTCTCCCAAACAACAGACACTACAGAGCACATAAACTACAAGAGTCACCATACAGCATCTACCCAACAAGAGTCACTATAGAGCCCATTATACACCAATAGTCACTATAGAACACTCTACCCAAAAACAGTCATTACAGAGCACCCCACCTAGCAGCAGTCACTATGGAGGACACTGCCCAGCAACAGTCACTATATAGCACCCTACCAAACAGTATTTACTATAGATCACCCTACCATCAACAGTTGCTCTAGAGCACCCAACCTAACAAGTCACTATAAAGGCACCACCTAACCACAGTCACTATAGAGCACCTACTCAAGAAAAGTCACTGCAGAGAATTTGACCAAAACAGTCCCTATAAAGCACTTTACCCAGAAACAGTTACTATAGATCACGGTACACTAAAACAGTCACTTTAAGGCAACCTAACCAAAAACAGTCATTATAGAGCTCCTACCTACTACAGTCATTATGGAGCATTCTTCTCAACAAGTCATTATAAAGCACTTTACCAAAAACAGACACTATAGAGCACACTACAAAAACAGTCACTATAGACCAACCTACCTAACAGTCACTACATAGAGCACTCTATGTAAAGCACTTTCCATTAAGTACCCTATTAAGCAACAGTCAGTAAATGCACCCCCCAATAAATAGTCACTATAGATTACCCTACTTAGCAACAGTCACTATAGAGAATGCTACTCAACGACAGTCACTATAGAGCACCCTACCCCAAAACAGTCACTATAAAGCACTCTACACAACAAAAGTCACTTGAAAACAATTTACCAAGCAACAGTCACTATACAGCACCCTACACAACATCAGTCACTATAGGGCACTCCACCGAACAACAGTCAGTATAGAGCACACAAACCAACAACAGTCACCCTGTTGTTGATGAGCACCAACCCAAAAAGATTCACTATAGAGCACGCTTCCTAACAACAGTAAGTATAGAGCACCAAACCAACAACAGACACCAGAGGGCACCCTACCAAACAACAATCACTACAGACTACCCAAAGAAACAACAGTCACTCTACAGCACTCCACCCAAGAACAGCCAGTATAGGGCACCTACCCATCAACAAACACTATAGAACACTCTATCCAACAATAGACACTATAGTGAGCACTACCCCAAAACAGTCAATATAGAGCACAGTAACCAACAACAATTATTGTAGACCACTGTACACAACAGTCACTATGGAGCACCATACCCAGAAATAGTCATTATAGAGCACTCTACCCAACATCTGTCACTGTAGAGCACCACACACAAAAATAGTCAGTAAAGAGCACTTACCAAACAAGAGTCACTATAGAGCACCATACCCAGCACCAGTCACTGTAGAGCAGCTACCCAACAACTGTCAATATAGAGAACCCTTTGCAGCCAAAGCCACAATAGAGCACTGTACCCAACATCAGTCACTATAGA
Source organism: Leontopithecus rosalia (assembly GCA_028533165.1). NCBI lineage: Eukaryota > Metazoa > Chordata > Mammalia > Primates > Cebidae > Leontopithecus > Leontopithecus rosalia. Next base: position 21,389,405 of record CM052665.1, read on the forward strand.
GCACTCTGACCCGTAACAGTCACTATAGACCACCTACTGAACAACAATTAATATAAAGCACCCTACCCAGAAACAGTCTGTATAAAGCACCTACCCAAGTGTCATTATAGAATACTCGAACAAGCAACAGTCACTATAGAGCAAACCACTCAACAACAGTCAGTATAAAGCACCTACACAACAGTCAGTATAAAGCACAATACATAGCAACAGTCATTATAGAGCACCTTGCCAACAACAGTCACTATAGAGCACCCTACATAAAACAGTCACTGCCGAGCACCTACCCAGCAGCAGTCACTATCTAGAGCACTGTACCCAACAACAGTAACTATAGATTACCCTACTCTGCAACAATTACTATAGAGCACCCTACCCAACAACAGTAAGTATAGAGTACCCCACACATCAACAGTCAGTATAGAGCACCTTTTTCAACAGTCACTATAGAGCACTTTACCCAACAACAGTCACTAAAAAGCACCATACCCAAAAATGTCTCTAGAGAGCACCCTATGTAATAACAGTCACTATAGAGCACTCTACATAACAACAGTCATTATAGAAAACCGTACTTAACAGCAGTCTGTATAGAGTACCCTATCGAAGAACAATCACTATAGAGCACCCTACACAAGAGTGTTGGGTGCTCTACAGTGATTGTTGTTTGGTATGGTGCTTGTATAGTGACTTTTGCTGGGCAGGGTGCTCCATAGTGACTTTTGTTGCATAGGGTACTTAATAGGTAGTTTTGTTTTGTAGTTGCTCTATAGTGACTGTTGCTGTGTAGTGTGTTCTATAGTGACTATTGTTGCGTGGGGTGCTCTATGGTGACGGTTGTTGGGTAGATGCTTTACAATGACGGCTGCTAAATAGAAGGTTCTCTAGTGACTGTTGCTGGATAGGTGGTCTATAGTGACTCTTGTTTGAGGTGCTCTATAATGTCTGTTGTTGGTTACAGTGAGTGTTGTTTTTTATAGGTGACTGTTGTGGGGTGGAGTTCTCTACAGTGACTGTTGTTTTGTAGAGTGTTCTATAGTGACTGTTTTTGGGTAGTGTCCTCTGCAGTGACTGTTGTTGTTTAGGTGCTCTATAGGGACTGTTGTTGGATAGGGTGCTCTACAGTAACAATTTTTGTGGTAGAATGCTCTATGGTGACTGTTTTGGGTTGCTGCACTGTAGTGACCGTTTTTGGTTTCATGTGAGCTATAGTGACTGTTTTTGAGTCGAGTGCTCTAAAGTGACTGATGTTGCATAGTTGCTTTATAGTGACTCTTGTTGGGTGCAGTGCTCTATAGTGACTGTTGTTGTTTAGGGTTCTTTTTTGTGACTGTTTTTGTGTAGAGTGTTCTATAATGACTGTTATTGGTTATGGTGCTCTATAGTGACTGTTGTTTGGTTGAGTACTCTATAATGACTGTTGTTGGGTAAGATGCTGTATACTGACTGTTGTTGCGTGGGGTGTTTTATACTGACTTTTGTTGTGTAGGGTGCATTATAGTGACGGTTGTTAGGTAGAGTGCTATAGATAGTGACTGTTGCTGGATGGGGTACTCTATAGTGAATGTTGTTTTCTACAGTGCTGTAAATAGTGACTGTTGTTGGGTAGCATACTGTATAGTGATTGTAATTGAGTAGTATGCTCTATATTTACTATTCTTGGGTGAAGAGCTGTGTACTGACTGTTGATGGGTAGAATGCTTTATCGTGACTGTTGTTGGGTAAAGTGCCTTATATTGACAGTATTGGTAGGTTACTCTATAGTGACTTGTTGAGTAGAATGCTCTATAGCGACTGTTGTTGGTAGAATGCTCTATACTGACTGCTGTTAAGTAAGGGGCTAAATACTGACAGTTGCTGGGTAGGGTGCTCTATATTGGCAGTTGCTGCATTAAGTGTTCTACAGTGACTGTTGCTGGGTACGGTGCCGTATAGTGAATGTTGTTAGGTAGGTACTCTAGAGTGACTGTTGTGTGGGGTACTCAATACTCACTGATGTTGGGTAAGGTGTTCTATTGTGACTGTTGTTCGGTAGGTACTATACAATAACTGTTGTTGGGTGGGGTGCTCCATTGTGACTGTTGCTGGGTAGGGTTCTCTGTAGTGACTGTTATTAAGTAGGTGCTCTTTAGTGACTGCTAAGTAGTGTGCTGTATAGTGACTTGTTGGGTGGTGTAATCTATAGTGACCGTTGCTTGGTAGAGTGCTCAACAGTTACTGTTGTTGGGTAGGTGCACCATAGTCTCTCTTATTAGTTGGGGTGCTTTATAGTGACTTCTGCTGGGTAGGATACTTAATAAAGAGTGTTTTGTGGGTAGAGATCTCTATACTGACCGTTGTTGTGCAGGATAATCTATAGTGATTATTGCTGTGTGAAGTGCCTACACTGACTCTTGCTGAGTACATTGCTCCATAGTGACTGTGGTTGGGCAGGTACTTTATCGTGTCTGATGTTGTGTAGGGTGCTCCTACTGACTGTTGTTGGGTAGGGTCCTCCATAGTAATTATTGTTACGTAGGGTCCTCTATGTTGACTCTTGTTCTGTACAGTGCTCTATAGAGACTCTTGCTGGGTAGAGGGATCTATAGTGAATGTTGTTGTGTAGAGTGCTCTTTAGCGACTGTTTTTGGGTAGAGTGCTCTATAGTGCCTGTTGCTGGGTAGGGTACTCTATATTGACTGTTGCTAGGTAGGTGCTCTATAGTGACTGTTTGGTAGGGTAATCTATATTAACTGTTGCTTGGTAGCGTTTTTTTTTAGTGACTGTCGTTGGGTAGAGTGCTGCATAGTGACCGTTTTTGGGTATCTGCTAGATAGTAACTGTTGGTGGGTAGGTGCTCTATAGTGACTGTTGTTTGGTAGGTTGCTCTATAATGACTCTTGTTGTGTAGGAAGGTCTAAAGTGACTTATTTTGTCGGTGCTCTATAGTGACTGCTGTTGGGTAATGTGCTCTGGAGTGACTTGCTTTTTAGGGAGCTCTATAATGACTATTGCTGGGTAGGGTGCCCAATATTGACTTTTATTTGGTAAGGTGCACTCTTGTGACAGTTGTGGGTAGGCACGCTATGGTGACTGTTGTTTGATGTGATCCTCAACAGTGACTGTTGTTGGGTAGTGTGCTTTACAGATTACTGTAGTTGGGTGGAGTGCTTTATAGTATCTGTTGTGTATGGTGCTCTATAGTGACTGTTGTTAGGTGTGAAGGGGTATTATGACGATTGTTGTGTAGAGTGATCTATAGTAACTGTTCTTGGTTAGGTGCTCTTTAGTGACTCTTTTTGGGTAGGCGGTCTATTGTGACTGTTGTTTAGGTGCTCTACAGTGACTGTTTTGGGTTAGGAAAATCTATAGTGACTGATGTTAGTAGGGTGCTTTATAGTGACTGTTACTGTGTTGGGTGGTGTATAGTGACTGCTGCTAAGTAGGTTGCTGTATTGTTACTGTTGTTGGGTCGGGTAATCTCTAGTGACTGTTGCTGGGTACAGTGCCCTAAAGTGGCAGTTGTTGGGTAGGGTGCTATATAGTGACTCTTGTTGGCTAATGTGCTTTATATTGAATGTTGTTGGGTAGGGTGTTCTACAGTGACTGTTGGGTAGCATGCTCTGTAGTGACTAATGTTGGTTAGGTGCTTCATACAGACTGTTCCTTGGTAGAGTGCTCTATAATGAGTGTTGCTTGCTAAATAGTGACTGTTGTTCTCTGGAGTGCTCTATATTAACTGTTGTTAAATAGGGTGCTTTACAATCACTGTTGTTCTATACCGTGCTCTATAGTGACTGTTGTTTGGTAGGGTGCTCTATACTGACTGTTCTTGGGTAGAGTGCTCCATAGAGAGTGTTGCTGGGTAGAGTACTCTATTCTGACTGTTGCTGGTTAGAGTGCTCTATAGTGACTGTTGCTGGTTAAGCTGCTCTATAGTGACTGTTTAAGAGTAGTGTACTCTATAGTGACTGTTGCTGGGTAGGGTATTTTTTAGTGACTCCAGTTTGGTGTGGTGCTCTATAGTGGCTGTGGCTAGATAGGGAGCTCTATAGTTACTGTTGCTGAGTAGGTGCTCTATAATGACTGTTGCTGAGTAGGGTGTTCTAAGGTGATAGTTGTGTGGTTGGTGCTCTATAGTGACTCTTGTTGGAGTTGTGCCTTAATGGTAATTGTTGTGGTTTGGAGTGCTCTATAGTGACTTTTTCTGTAGGGGGCTCCATAGTGACTCTTTTTGCGTAGGGGCTATAAAGTGACTGTTTTTTCGTGCATTGCTCTATAGTGACTGTGGCTGGGCATGGTGCTGTGTAGTGACTGTTCTTGTTTAGAGTGCTCTATATTAACTGTTGTTGGGTAGGTGCACTATAGTGACTGTTCTTCGGTAGAGTGCTCTATAGTGCCTGTTGTAGGGTAAAGTGCTCTAGATAGTGACTGTTGTTGGGTAGGCTGCTCTATAGTGCCGGTTCGTTGGAAGGTTGCTCTATACTGACTATTGCTAAGTAGAGTGCTCTATAGTGATTGTCATTTGGTAGAGGGCTCTACAGTGACAGTTGCTGGGTTAGTGCTACACAGTGACTGATGTTGGTTAGGGTGATCTATAGTAATTCTTGTTTGTTAGGTGCTCTATAGTGACTGTTTTTGGATAGAGTGCTCCAGAGTGACTGTTGTTGGGTAGGATGTTCTATACTAACTTCCTCTGTGCAGTGTGCTCTATTGTGACTGTTGCTGGATAGGGTGCTTTATTGTGAATGTGGTTAAGTTGGGTCCTCTATAAAATTGTTGCAACAGAGGGTGATCCATAATGGCTGTTGTTAGGTACAGGGCTCAAGATAGTCACTGTTGTTGACTGGGGTGCTTTACAGTAACTTTGTTAGTTACACTGCTCTATAGGTAACTGTTGTTGGGTGGAGTGCTCTATAGTCACTGTAGTTGGGTACGATGCTGTATGGTGACTCTGGTTGTGTAGTGTGATCTATAGTGATTGTTCAGTAGAGTGCTCTAGAGTGACAGTTGTTCAATAGGGGGATCTATACTGACTGTTACTGAGTGGGGTGCTCTATAGTGACTGTTGATTACAGTGCTCTAGATAGTGACTGTTGCTGAGTGGCATTCTCTATAGAGAATGCTGTGGGGTACAATGCTCGAAGTAGTGACTGTGGTTGGCTATGGTGCTCTTTAGTGACTGTAGTTGGGTAGTGTGCTCTATAGTAATTGTTCAGTGGAGAGCTCTAGTGTGACAGTTGTTCAGTAGGGGGCTTTATAGTGAATGTTGTGCGGTAGGGCTCCATAGTGACTGTTGTTGGGTAGGGTGATCCATAGTGACTGTTTGGGTAGAATGCTCTAAAGTGACTGTTTTTGTTTGAGTACTCAATAGTGACTGTTCTTGGATAGCGTGCTCTGTATTGACTGTGGTGTAGATTGCCCTATAGTGACTGTTGTGGGGTAGGAGCTCTATAATGACTCTTGTTGGGTGAGGTGCTTTATAGTAACTGTTGCTGTGCAGTGTGCAGGTCAATATACGACCCTCTTCACAACAGTAAGTATAAAGCACTCCACCCAAAAACAGTCACCTATAAATGACTCAAGCCAACAACAGTCATTATAAGTCAACCAACCCAACAGCAGTCATGATACAGCACGTACCCAACAACAGTAACTATAGAGCACACTACCCAGCAACAGTAACTATACAGCAAGACACCCATCAACAGTCACTATAAATCACCCTACCTAGCAACAGGAACAATAAGGCACACTACACAGAAACAGTCACTATAGAGCACCTTACTTAGCAACAGTCACTATTGAGCACTCTACTTATTAAAATTAACTATAGATGACCCCACCCAGCAACAGTCACTATATAGCAATATACCAAACAACACTTACTATGCAGCAGACTACCTAACAAATGTCACTACAGTGCACAATACCCAACAATAGTCACTATAGAACCCCTTACCCAACATCAATTGCTATAGAGGTTTTTCTGAACAACAGTCACTATAGGGCACCTACCCAACAATATTAATTATGAAGAACGTACCAATCAATAGTCACTATAGAGCCCTCTACCCAGCAACAGTCAATATAGAGCACCATATGCAAAACCAGTCACAAAAGAGAATGCTAGTCAACAACAGTCATTATGGAGCATACAACCCAGCAAGAGTCAGTGTAGAGCACCCTTTGCAGTAAAAGTCACTATGGATTACTCTACACAATAACAGTCACTCTAAAGCACCCTACCATCAACAGTCATTATAGAGCACTCTACGCAACAACAGTCACTATACGGCATTCCACCCAACAACAGTAACTATATAGCACTGAAACAACAACAGTCACTAAAGATCACCTACCCAACAACAGTCAATTTATATTCCTCTACCCAACAACAGTCACTGTAGTGCACTCTAGTTCACAACAATCACTATAGAGCACTCTGTCCAAAAAAAATTACTGTAGAGCACTCTACCCAACAACAGTCACTTTAGATCCCTTTACTCAACAACAGTTACTATAGAGCCCTCTACCCAACAACAGTCATTGTGGAGCACCCTACACAACAACAGTCACTATAGAGCACTCCACTCATAAACGTCACTATAGAGCATTCTGCCCAACAACAGTCACTATAGAGCACCCTACTCAAAAACAGTCACTATAGAGCACCCTGCCAACAACTGTCACTACAGAGCACTTTTCCTAACAGCAGTCAGTATAGAGCACCTGCCCTACAACAGACACTATAAAGCACCTACCCAAAAATTGTCCTAATAGAGCACCTTCCCAACAACAGTCACTATAGAGCACCTACTCAACAACATTCAGTATAAAGAACTATACCCAGCAATGGCCACTATACAACACTGTACCAAACAAATATCACTATATAGCAACCAACCCAACAACAGTCACTACAGAGCACCTACCCAACAACAACTATAGAGCACCTACCATAAAATTGTCGTTATAGAGAAATTTATTCAGCAACATTCTGTATGGAGCACCTCATCCAGCAACAGTAACTATAGAGCACCCTACTCAGAAACAGTCAGTATAGAGCACCCTATCCACCAACAGTTACTACTGAACTATTTAACAATAGGCACTATAGAGCACCCTATCCAATATCAGGCACAATAGAGCCTGCTACCCAGAAACAGTCACCATAGAACACGTACCCAAAATCACTCACTATATTGCACTCTTCCCAACAACAGTCAATGTAGAGAACTTACCCAACAACAGTCACTCTACATCACTCTGCCAAACAACCATCACTATAAAGCACTCTACACAACAGTCACTATAGAACACCCCACACAAGAACAGTTACCTATAGAGAACTATAAAAAACAACAGTTACTATAGAGCACCACACACTAAAACAGTCAGTATAGAGCAACCTACAAAACAAGTCACTATAAAGCACGATATCCAACATTAATCACTATAGAACACCTACCCAACAACTGTGACTATATATAGCACTCTACGCAACAACAGTCACCATAGAACACCCCATTCAGCAACAGTCAGAATTGAGCAACCCACCGAACAACAGACAGTATAGAGCACTCCACGCACAAACATTCACAGTAGCACACTCTACATAAAAGCAGTTACTATAGAGCACAACAACCAAACACTGCCAATATAGAGCACCTATCCACCAACAGTCACTATGGAGCACCTTTCCCCTCAACAGTCACAGTGGAGCACTCTACCCCACAGGAGTCACAATGGAGCACCGTACCCAACAGTCACTATAGAGCACACTACCCAACAACAGTCACTATAGATCACCTACCGAACAATAGTCAGTATAGAGCAAGCTACCCAAGGAATCACTGTAGAGTACTCTCCCTAAAAAGAGTCACTATAGAGCACACACAAAACAAGATTTTCAATAGAGCACTCCACCCAACAAGAGTCACCTATATAGCATTCGACTAAACAACTGTCCTCATAGAGCACCCCAGTCAACGACAGTCACTATAAAGCACCCGACACAGAAACAATCAGTACAGAGAACCTATTAAACAATAGCCACCATAGAGCACCCAATGCAACAACATTCACTATAGAGCACCCTCCCCAACAACAGTCACTATAAAGCAACCTATTCAACAACAGTCCCTATACAGCATGTTACCCAGCAAAAGTCATGATAGAGCACTTTATGCATCAACACTCACTGTAGAGGACCTTCCCACCAAAAGTCACTATAGAGCACCTACCCTAAAACAGTCACTATAGAGCATTCTACACAGTAACAGTCACTATAAAGCACTCTACCTATCAACAGTCACCATAGAGCATCATACCCTGCATGTGACTATACAGCAGCCTACCCAGGAACAGTCACTATAGGGCACTCCACTCAACAACAGTCACTATAGAGCACCCTACACAGCAATAGTCACTACAGAGCACCTTAACCCACAACAGTCAATATGGAGCACCCCAGCCAACAACAGTAATTTATAGAGAAGTATAGCCAACAACATTCACTATAGAGCACCCCACCCAACCACAGTCACTATCTAGATCTCTCTTCCTAACAACAGTCACTGTACAGCACCCTACCCAGTAATGGTTACTATAAAGCACACTACTCAGAAATCACTATAGAGCCCTACCAAGCAACAGACACTATAAAGCACTCTACCCCACAACATTTACCATAGAGCACCCTACCCAGCACAAGTGACTATAGAACATACAACCCAGCAACAGTTACTACAGGGCACTCTACCCAACAACAGTCACTTTAGAGCACCCTACCCAGCAACAATTACTACAGAGCATGCAACTCAAAAATAGTCACTATAGAGCACCTATCCAACAACAGTCGCTTTAAAGCACCTACCCAGCAACAGTCACTGTAGAGCACTCTAACCAACAACAATCACTATGAAGCATTCTAACCAACAATAGTCAGTATAGAGCATCCCACCAAACAACAGTCACTATAGAGCCCTCTACCCAAGAATAGTAAATATAGACCACACTACCCCACGACAGTCACTATCTAGAGCACTCTGACCAACAACATCACTATATGGCACTCTATTCAAGAACAGTCACTATAGAGCACCTACCCAACAACAGTTACTATAGAGCACTCCACCCAAGAACAGTCACCACACAGCACCATACACAGCAGCAGTCAATGTAGAGCAACGTATTCAACAAGAGTCACAATAGAGCACCTAACCAACAACGGTCACTATAGAGGCTCCTACAAAAGAGACACTGTAGAGAAATACCACAACAACAACCATTTATAGGGCACCCCACCCAACATGGGTCACTATTGTGCACCAACACCACAACTGCCACCTTAGAACAACCTACTAAGCAACAGTCACTGTATAGCACCTACCCAAAAACAGTCACTATAGAGCTCCCTATCCAGCAACAGTCACTACAATGCACCACACCCAACAGCAGTCACTAGAAGCAGCCCTACCCAGCGAAAGTCACTATGGAGCACACTAGTTTAAATGAGTCACTATAGAGCATCTTACCCAGCAACACTCACTGTAGAGCACTCTAGCCAAGAACACTCAGATAGAGCACTCTACCCCACAACAGTCACTATACAGTATGCTATACAAGAAGAGTGACTGTAGAGCACCCTACCTAACAACAATCAATATAGAGCACTTTATACAACAGTCACTATAGAGCACCTTACCTAGCAACACTCATTATACAGCACTTTAACCAAGAACACTCAGTATGGAGCACCCTACCCAACAACTGTCACTGTAGAGCACCTACACAACAAGAGTCACTTTAGGGCACTCTACCCAGCCACAGTTATTATAGAGCAACTAACCAACAGCATTCAGTATAAAGCACCCCATCTAGAAACGGTCGCTATGAAGCTCTTACCCAAGAGCAGTAACTATAGAGCAATCTGCCCAGCAACAGTCACCATAGAACACTCCACCATACAAAAATCACTATACAGCACCCAGGAATCAACAGTCACTATAGAGCACCTGCCCAATAACATTCAAAATAGAGCAACCTACCCAACAATAGTCACTATAGAGCACCCAACCCAATAGCAGTCAGTATAGAAAACCCTACCCAGCAACAGTAAATATGTAGCACTCTATGAAACATCAGTCTCTATACAGATCCCTTCTTAGCAAGAGTCACCATTGAGCACCCTACCCTACAAAAGTAACTATAGAGCACCTACCCAACAACATTTATTATAGAGCCCTGTACCCCACACCATTCAATATAAAGTACTCTACACAACAACAGTCATTACAGAGTACCCTATTGAAGAACAGTAACTATACAGTTCTCTTCTCAAAACAGTCACTATAGAGCACCCCACTTAACAGCAGACACTATAGAGCACCTGCCCAACAGCAGTTGCTACGGAGCACCCTACCCAGCAAAGTCACTATAGAGCACCTACCCAACAACAGTCGCTATAGAGCACCCTACCCATCTAAGTCACTATAGAGTTCCCACACAACAGTCAGTATAGAGCACCTTAAACAAAAATAGTCAATATAGAGCACACTATGCAATAACAATCAGAATAGATCACGCTACCCAGTAACAGTCAGTATAGAGCAACCTACCTAGCAACAGTCACTATTTACCACCCTACCCAACAACAGTCACTATAAATAACCATACACAACAATAGTCATTATAGAACCCCTACCCAACAACAGTCACTATAGAGCACCCTACATAACAACACTAACTATAGAGCAATATACACAAATACCATCACTATGGAGCATCTACCCAACAAAAGTCACTAGAGAGCCACCAATCCAACAATAGTCACTATATTTTACCTACCCAACTACAGTCACTAAGAAGCACTATAACCAGCAATAGACATTATAGAGCATGTCACACAACAACAGTCACTACAGAGAAACCTACCCAGCAATAGTCATTACAGAGCACCATACCCATCAACAGTCACTATTGAACAACATAACCAGCAACAGTCACTAAAGAGCAACCTACCCGACAGCAGTTGCTATTGAGTATGCTACACAACAACATTCACTATGGAGCACCTGCACAACTGAAATCACTATAGAGCCATTTACCAAACAAAAGTCACTATAGAGCACTCTACCAAACCACAGTCATTATAGAACACCCTACTCAAGAGCAGTGACTATATAGCACTCTACATAGCAACTGCCACTATAGAGCACCATACCCAGCAACAGTCACTATATAGAAGTCTATCCCACAATACTCAGCTAGAGCACCTTACACTACAACAGTCACAATAGAGCACCCTACACAATGGTCACTATTGAGCTTTCTACTCAACAAACCGTCTCTATAAAGCATCACACCCAGCAACAGTCACTATAGAGCACCCCTCCCAAAAACAGTCACTATAGAGCATCTACCCAACAACAGTCACTATAGAGCACTGTACCCAGCAACAGTTACTACAGAGGACCCTTCCAACAGCAGTCACTATAGAGTATGTTACCCAGCAAGAGTCACTACAGAGCATCTACAGAATAAGTTACCACAGAGCATTCCAAACAGCAAAACTCAGAATTGAGCATCCCAGCCAACTACAGTCACTGTAGAGTTTCTATCAAACAACAGTCTTGATAGAACACCGTACCCAATATCAGAAAGTGTAGAGAACTCCACCCAACAACAGTGGCTCTAGAGAACCTACCCAACAAGTTACTATAGAACACTCTATCCAGCAACAGGAACCATAGAGCACTTCACAGAGCAACAGTACCTATAGAGCACCCTACCCAGCAACACTCATTATAGAGCACCCTTCTTAACACCAGTCACTATTGAGCACTCTACCAATAATAGTCAGTATAGAGCACCGTTCTTAAGAACAGTCACTATAGAACACCCTACCAATAAATGTCAGTGTAATGCACCCTACCCAATGACAGTAATTAGAGGACACTAAATCCAGCAACAGTCACCATAGAGCACCCTACCAAGTAAGAGTCCCTAAAGAGCACTCCACAAAACAACAGTCACTATAGAATACCTACCCAAAAATAGACATTCAAGAGCTCCCTACACAACAAGAGACACTATAGAGCACCCTACCCAGCAACAGGCATTATAGAGCAACATACCCAACAACAGTCAGTATAGAGAACTCTACACAGCAGTAAAAATAACGCACCCTACTCAACAGCAGTCTCTATCTAGAGAACTCTACCCAGCAACAGTCACTATACAGCACCCTATCGAACAACAGTCACTATAGAGCACACTACCATTTGTCACTCTAGAGTACTCCACCAAACAATCTCAATATAGCACACTACCAAACAACAATCAGTATAGAGCACCCTACACAACAGCAGTCACTATTTAGAGCACTGTACACAGCAAAAGTCACTATAGAGCATGCCACTCAGCAAAACTCACTATCTAGGGCACTCTACCCAAAAACAATCACTATAGAGTATCCCACCCAGTAACAGTCAATATAGAGCACCCCACCCAAGAGCAGTTTCTGTAGACCACCATAACCAACAACAGTCACTATAGAGCACCCTACCCAATAACTGTCACTATAGAGCCCTGTAGACAAGAGTCACTATGAAAAACCCTACATAAAAATAGTAATTATAGAGCACTCCACCCAACAACAGACACTATAGAGCATGCTAACCAATAACATTCAGTATAGAGCACCCTACCCGAGAACAGTCACTATACAGGACCTACCCAAAAACAGTCACTATAGAGCCCTTTAATCAAAAACAGTCACTATGGAGCACTCTATGCAACAATAGTCACTATAGACCACCCTACCAAAGAAGAGTTAGTATAGAACCCTCTCGACAACAACTGTAATTATAGAGGACCCTACACATCAACAGTCACTATTGATAATCCACCAAAAAGAGTCAGTAAGGAGTTCTTTACCCAACAACAGTCACTATAGATCACCCTACTTATCAAAAGTCACTATGAAGAAAACAAGAAAGCAACAGTCACTATAGAGCACCCTACAGAATTAAAGTGACTATAGAGCACCCGAATCAACAACAGTCACTATATAGCATGCTAACCAACAGCAGTCACTGTAGATCACCCTACCAACAATAGTCATTATAGAGAACACTACCCAACAGTCACTATAGAGCACACTACCCAACAGAAGTCATTATAGAGCACCCTACTAAACAACAATCACTATCTACAGCACTCTACCCAACAATAGTCACTATAGAGCACCCCACCCAGCTTGTCAGTATAGAGCACCACACCCAACAACAGTCACTATAGAACACTCAACCCAACAACAGTCACTATAGAGCACCTACGCAACAACAGTCACTATAAACTTTTTATCCAAAAGACTCACTATAGAGCACTCTACCCAAAACAGTCAGTAGAGAACACTCTACCCAGGAAGAGTCATTATATGGAACTGTACACAGCAACAGTCATTATAAAGCACCCTATTCAACAACAGTCACTATAGAGCACTTCACCCAACAACAGTCACTATTGAGTACCCAACCCAACCACAGCCACTATACATCACCGTACAGAAAACAGTGAGTATAGAGCACTCCAAACAACAACAGTCACTATAAAGCACACTACCCAACAAGAGAAACTATAGAAAACGCTACTCAACCACAGTCACTATTTAGAGCACTGTACAAGACAACATTCACTATAGAGCCCCCCACCCAGGAACAGTCACTATCTAGAGCACTCTACCCAATAAAAGTCACTATAGAGCACCCCACACAACAAGAGTCAGCATAGAGCACCTCACACAACAACAGTCACTATACAGCATCGTACCCAGCAACAGTCATTATAGAGTACTCCGCCCAACAACAGTCACTATATAGCACTTCACCCAACAATAGTCACTATTGAGTATCCAACCCAACCACAGCCACTATACATCACCGTACAGAAAACAGTGAGTATAGAGCACTCCAAACAACAACAGTCACTATAAAGCACACTACCCAACAAGAGTAACTATAGAAAACGCTACTCAATCACAGTCACTATTTAGAGCACTGTACAAGACAACATTCACTATAGAGCACCCCACCTAGGAACAGTCACTATGTAGAACACTCTACCCAATAAAAGTCACTATAGAGCACCCCACACAGCAAGAGTCAGCATAGAGCACCTCACACAACAACAGTCACTATACAGCATCGTACCCAGCAACAGTCATTATAGAGTACTCCACCCAACAACAGTCACTATAGAGCACCCTACCCAATAACAGTCACTATAGATTTTTCTACACAACAACAGTCCGTATGGAGAACCATACCCAACAACAGTCACTATGGAGCACTCCACCCAACAACAGTCACTATAAAGCACTCTACCCCACAACAGTCACTATCGAGCACTCTATGCAACAACAGTCACTATAGAGCACCAACCCAAAATCAGTCACTATAGAGCACTCTACACAACAGTTACTACAGAGCACCGTACCCAACAACAGTCACTAAGGAGCACCGTACCCAACAACAGTTACTATATAGCACCTACCCAACAACAGTCACTACAAAGGACTTTACCCAAAATCCGTCACTATAAAACACTCTGCACAACTGCTATGATAGAGAACTCCACTCCACAACAGTCACCTGTAGAGCACTTTAACCAAGAACAGTCATTATAGAGCACCTCAAACAGCAGTCACTATAGACTACCTATCTATCAACAGTCACTATAGAGCCTATAGTAACTGTTCTTAGGTAGGGTGCTCTCTAGTGACTGTAGTTGGTTACGGTGTTCTATAGTGACTGTTGTTTGGTAGAGTGCTTTATAGTTACTGTTATTGTGTAGGGTGCTTTCTAGAGAATTTTTTTGGGTTGGGTGCTGTATGGCGACTGTTGTGAAAAGTGCTCTATACTGACTCTTTTTAAGTATGGTGCTCTATACTGACTGTTGTTGGTTAGGGTGCCCTATAGTGATTGTTGCTGCAGAGAGGGTTCTATAGTTACTGTTTCTGGGTAGAGTGCTTTAGATAGTGACTGATATTGCATAGTGCTCTGAAGTGACTGTTGTTTTGTAGAGTGCACTATAGTGACTGTTGTTAGGTAGGTACTGTACAGTAACTGTTGCTGGGTAGTGTGCTATATACTGACTGTTGTGTATGTGCTGTATAGTGACTGTTGCTGGGTAGTGTACTCTATAGTGACTGCTGTTGTTTAGGTGCTCTATACTGATTGTTGCTGGGTAGGGCGCTGTATACTGACTGTTGTTGGGTAGGTGCTATATAGTGACTGTTATAAGGTAGAGTGCTCCACACTGACTGATGTTGGGTAGAGTGCTCCATAGACGACTGTAGTTGGGTGGAGTGCTCCATAGTGTCTGCTGTGTAAAGTGCTCTATAGTGACTGTTGTCAGGTGGGTTGCTCTATAGTGACTGTCGTTGGGTAGGTTCTCAACAGTGACCGTTGTTGGGTAGGGGGCTCTGTAGTTTCTCTTGTTGAGTGGAGTGCTCTATACTAATTAATTTTACGTAGGGTGCTCCATTGTTACTGTTGCTGGGTAGGGTACTCTATAGTGACAGCTGTTTGGTAGAGTGCTATATACTGACTGTTGATGGGTAGGGTGCTCCATAGTGACTGTGGCTTGGCAGTGTGCTGTATAGTGACTGTTTTATGGTACAGTGCTCTATAGTGACTGTTTTTGATTAGGGTGTTCTATAGTGACTGTTGTTGGGTGGTGTCCTTTATAGTGACTGTTGTTGTGTATGTGTTCGGTAGTGACGTTTTCTGTGTAGGCTGCTCTATAGTTACTGTTTTTGAGTAGAAGATCTATATTGATTGTTGTTGGGTGTTGTGCTCTATAGTGACTGTTTTTAGGTAGAGTGCTCTATATGTGACTGTTGTTGAGTTGATTGCTTTATAGTGACTGTTGTTTTCTTTTGTGTTCTATAGTGACTGTTGTAGGGTAGGGTGCTCTATAGTGACTGTTGTTTGTTAGGGTGCTTTATAATGACTGTTGTTGTTTAGAGTGCTCTATAGTGGCTGTTTTTGGGTAGAGTGCTCTATAGTGACTATTTTTTGGTAGGGTGCTCTATAGTGTCTTTTGTTGGGTAGTGTGCTCTATAGTGTATGTTGTCTGGAAGGTGCCTTATATTTAATGACTCTTGTTGGGTGGAGTGCTCTAAGGCGACTGTTGTTATGAAAGTAATCTACAGTGATTGTTGTTGGGTAGCGTGTTCTATAGTGGCTGCTGTTAAGTTGCTCTATAGTGTCTGTTGTTGAGTAAGTGTTCTATAGTGACTGATGTTGGGTGGAGTGCTCTATAGTGAATGTTATTCGGTAGGGTGATTTATAGTGTCTGTTTTTGTGTTGAGTGCTCTGTAGTGATGGTTGTTGTGTAGGGTGCTCTACTGTGTCATTTGTTAGATATGGTGCTTTACACTGTCTCTTGTTAAATAGGTTCTCTCTTTATAGTGACTCTTATTGGGAAGACTGCTCTAAAGAATCTTTTTTTGTAGAGGTGCTTTATACTTACTGTTGTTGGGTAGGGTGCTCTATAGTGACTGTTGCTTGGTAGGGTGCTATGTAGTGACTGTTGCTGGGTAGTGTGCTTTACAGTAACTACTGTTAAGTAAGGTGCTCTATATAAATTGTTGTTTGGTAGGTGCTCTATAGTGACTGTTGCTGTGTATGGTGATCTATAAAGACTGTTATTGGGTGAAGTGCCTTATAGTTACAGTTGCTGGGTAGAGTGCTCTATAGTGACTTGCTGGGTAGGTGCTCTATAGTGACTGTTGCTGCGTTTAGTGCTCTATAGTGACTGTTGTTTGGTAGGTGTTCTATACTGACTTGTTGAATGTGGTGCTCTATACTGACTGTTGTTGGGTGGAGGGCTTTATATGTGACTGCTGTTGAATTGAGTTCTTTACAGTGACTGTTGTATTTAGTGCTCTATAGTGACGGATGTTGGTTAGGGTGCTTTTTATTAACTGCTGTTGGGTAGGTGGACTATACTGACTATTGTTTCGTAGCTGCTCTGTGGTTACTGTTGTTGAATACTTTGCTTTATACAGACTGCTGTTGGTTAGGGTGCTCTATAGTGACAGTTGTGTAGGGGCTCTATAGGGACTGCTTTTGGGTAGGGTGCTCTAAAGTGACTTTTGTTGGGTAGGTGGCTCTAGATAATGACTGTTATTCGGTAGGGTGCTCTATAGAGATTCCTGTTGGTAGAGTGCTCCATAGTGAGTGTTTTCGAGTAGAGGGCTTTCTGGTGACTGTTGTTGGGTAGGTGCTCTATAGTGACTATTTTTGTTAAGTGCTCTATAGTGACTGTTGTTGGGTGGAGTGCTCTATAGTGAATGTTGTTGGATAGGGTGATCTATCAACCGTCAGGATGATACTGATGGTTGATGGGTAGGTGTTCTATACTGACTGTGGTTGAGTATGTGCTCTACAGTAATTATTGTTGGGTTGAGTGCTGTGTACTGCCTGTTGCTGAGTAGAATGCTCTATAGTGACTGTTGTTGGGTAAATGCTTTATATTGACTGTTGTTTGGTAGGTGCTCTAGAGTAACTTTTGTTGGGTAGGTGCTCTATACTGACTGTTGTCTAGTAGAATGCTCTATAGTTACTGTTGTTGGGTGGAGTGCTGTATAGTGACTGCTGTTCGTGAAGGTGCCCTATACTGCCTGTTGCTGCATGTGGTGTTCTATAGTTACTGATGTTAAGTAGAGTGTTTTATAGTGATGCTAGCCAGGTAGGGTGCTCTATAGTGAATGCTGCTAAGTATGGTGCTGTATAGTGACTGCTGTTGCACAGGGTGCTCTATAGTGACTGTTGTTGTGTACAGTGCTCTATAGTGACTGTTGCTGGGTAGCGTAGTTTATAGTGACGGTTTTTTGGTGAATTGGTCTATAGTGACTCTTGATGGGTAAGTGCTTTGTAGTGACTGTTGTTGGTTGGGGTGCTTTATCATGACTGTTCTGGGTAGAGTGCTCTAAACATGATTATTCTTGGGTGGAGTTCTCGTAGTGATTGTTCTCTAGAGTGCTCTATAGTAACTGTTGTTGTGTAGATTGCTCTATAGTGAGTGTTGTTGCATAGGTACTCTACAGTGATTGTTGCTTCTTATGGTGCTCTAAAGTGACTGTTGTTGAATGAGGTGCTCTATAATGACTGTTTTTGTGTAGAGTCCTTTATAGAGACTGTTGTTTGGTAGGGTGCTCTATAGTGACTGTAGTTAGAAAGGTGCTGTATAGAGACTTTTGTTGGGTATTGTGCTCTATAATGGATGTTGTTTGGTACGGTGCTAAATAGTAACTGATGTTGGGTAGAGTGCTCTGTTGTTACTGTTGTTGGGTAGGTGCTGTATAATTACTGTTCATGGGTAGGTGATATATAGTGAATGTTGTATGTAGGGTGCTCCATAGTGACTCTTGTTGGGTTGGGTGCTCTTTCGTGACTGTTTCAAGGTAGGGTGCTCTATAGTAACTGTTGCAGTATAGGGTGCTTTATAGTGACTATTGTTGGGTAGAGTGCTTCATAGTGACTGTTGTTGGGTAGATGCTCTATATTGACTTTTTTGTGTAGGTGCTCTATAGTGATAGTTTTTGGGCAGGTGCTCTATAATGACTGTTGTTACTTCGGTGCTCTGCAGTGACTGTTGTTTGGTAGAATACCCAAAACTGACTGTTGATGGTAGGGTGATCTATTGTGAATGTTCTTAGGTAGTGTGCACTATAGTGGCCATTGCTGGGCCGGGAACTTTATAGTGATTCTTGCTAGGGGAAGTGCTGTATAGTGATTGTTGCTTGTTAGAATGCTCTATGGTGACTGTTGCTGGGTAATATCTCTACCGTTACTGTTGTTGGGTAAGGACCTCTGGATAATGACGGTTATTGGGTAGGGTGCTCTATAGTGACTATTGTTAAGTAGAGTGCTCTATAGTGACTTGTTAAATAGAGTGCTATATAGTGACTGTTTTTGGGTAGAGGGCTCTATAGTGACTGTGGCTGGGTAGGTGTTCTATATCAGTTTTTGTTTACATGCTCTGTAGTGACTGTTGTGTGGTGGGGTGCTCTCTAGTGACTGTTATTTTTTTTCTTTCTTTTTTTTTGTGACTGTTATTAATAGCTGCTCTATAGTGTCTTTTGTTGGGTAGGGAGCTCTGTAGTGACTCCTGTAAAGCAGAGTTCTCGATAGTGACTGTTTTTGTTTAGAGGGATTTATAGTGAATGTTGTTGGGTAGGTGCTCTATATTCACTGTTTTTGTGTAAGTGCTAGATAGTGACTGTTGTTTGGGGTTTGCTTTATAGTGACGGTTTTTGGGTTCTGTACACTATAGGGACTGTGGTTGGGTGGAATTCACCAATGTGACTCTTGTTGCATAGGGTGCTCAATAGTGATTGTTAATGGGTAGGGTTATCCATAGTGACTTACGTTTTGTAGAGTGCTCTATGGTGACTGTTGATGCATATGGTAATCTACTGTTACTGTTTCTGGGTGGGGTGCTCTTTTATGACTGTTGTTTGTTAGGGTCCTCTCTAGTGCCTCTTGTTGGGTAGAGTGCTGTACAGGTGACTGTTTTTGGGTGGAGTGCTATTTAGTGACTGTTGCTGGGTAGGTTTCTCTACAGCGACTGTTGTGTACAGTTGTATATAATTACTGTTGCTGGGTAGAGTGTTCCATAATGACTCTTGTTGATAGGGTGATCTATAGTGATTGTGGTTTGGTAGGGTGCTTTATACTGACTGTTCTTTGGTACGGTGCTCTATAGTGACTGTGCTTGGGTAGGGTGCTTTATAGTTTCAATTGTTGAATAAGTGCTCTTTATTGACTCTTGATGGGTAGTTGCTCTACAATGATTGTTGTTTGGTATCGTGCTCTATAGTGACTGTTTTTGGATGGGGTGCTCTATAGTGAGTGTTGATGTGTAGAGTACTTTATAAAGACTGTTGTTGGGTATGGTGCTCCATAGTGACTGTAGTTATATAGGTGCTCTATAGAGACTGTTGTTGAGTTTGTGCTCTATAATGACTGTTTTTGAGTATGGTACTCAATAGTAAATGATGTTGGGTAGAGTGCTCTACAGTTATTGTTGTTGAGTAGGTGCTCTATAGTGACTGTTGTTGGGTATGTGATATAAGGTGAATGTTGTAGTTAGCGTGTTTTAGAGTGACTCTTGCTGTGTAGGGTGCTCTCTAGTGACTGATGTAGGTAGGTTGCTCTATAGTGACAGTTGCAGGGTAGGGTGCTTTATAGTGACAGTTACTGCGTGGGGTAATCTATAGTGACTGTAGTTAGGTAGAGTGTTCTGTATTGACTGTTTTTGTGTAGGTGTTCTATAGTGATTGTTGTTGGGTGGGGTGCTCTATAATCACTGTTGTTGGGTAGGTGCTTTATAGTGACTGTTGTTGGAAAGTGTGCTCTATTGTGACTGTTTTTGGGTAGGGTGCCCTATAGTGACTGTTGTTGGGTGGAATCCTCTATAGTGACTTTTTCTGGGTAGGGTACTTCATAGTGACTGTTTTTGGATAGAGTGCTCTATAGTGAATGCTCTTCAAAAGAGTGTCCTATAGTGAATGTTATTGGGAAGAGTGCTTCATAGTAAGTGTTGTTGGGTAGAGAGCTTTAGAGTGAGTATTATGTAGCTGCTCTATATGGACTATTGTTCGGTAGGGTACACTGTACTAAATTTTTGAGTAGTTGCTTTATTGTTACTCTTGTTGGGTAAATGCTCTATATTGACTGCTCTTGGGTAGATGCTCTATAGTGACCGTTGTTGGGTAAGTGCTTTATAGTGACTTTTTTTGGTAGATGCTCTAGAGTGACTGTTGTTGAGTAGGGTGCTCTATACTGACT
This sequence comes from Leontopithecus rosalia, assembly GCA_028533165.1. NCBI lineage: Eukaryota > Metazoa > Chordata > Mammalia > Primates > Cebidae > Leontopithecus > Leontopithecus rosalia. Next base: position 21,410,251 of record CM052665.1, read on the forward strand.
GTTTTTGGGTTGAGTGCTCTATACTGAGTGTTGCTGGGTGGGGTGATCTGTAATGACAATTGTTCTGTAGAGTGCTCTATAAGTGACTGTTTTGGGATGGAGTGCTCTATAGTGAGTGTTGTTGTGTATACTGCTCTATAGTGACTGTTGTGGCTTAGAGTGCTCTACAGTTAATATTTTTAATGAGGGTGTTGTATACTGACTATTGTTTGGTAAGTGATCTATAGTGACTGCTGTTGTGCTAAGTACTCTGTAGTGACGGTTCTTGAGTATGTGATCTATACTGACTTGTTGGTCCAGTTGCTTTAAATTAACTGTTGTTCAGTAGTGTTCGCTGTAGTGACTGTTCTTGGGTGGTGTGCTCTATAGTGTCTGTTGTTGGTTGGTGTGATCAATACTGAATGTTGCTGGGTAGGGTGCTCTCTAATGACGGTTTTTGAATAGAGTGCTCTAGATATGACTGTTTTTTGGGTGGGTGCTCTACAGTGACTGTTGTTTGCTAGGGTGCTCTATAGCGACTGTTGTTGTGTAGGGTGCTCTATAGTGACTGCAGTCTTGTGGGGTTCTCTATAGTGACAGTTGTTGGGTGGATTGTTCTATAATGACTATTTTGTAGAGAGCTCTATAGTGACTGTTTTTATGTAAAGTGCACTGCAATGACAGTTGTTATGTAGGGTGCTCTATAATGACTGTTGTGTGGTAGGGTTCTCTAGATACTAACTGTTATTGTTTACATTGCTCTATACTGACTCTTGTTGGGGAGAGTGCATTGGAGTGACTGTTTTTGGTTATAGGGCTCCATACAGACTGTTGTTGTATAGGTGCTCTATAATGACTGTTGTTGGGTAGGTTCTCTATAGTGACTGTTGTTGGGTGCAGTGCTTTATAGTGACTCGTGTTGGGTAGGGTGCTCAATAGTGACTATGGTTGGGTAGGTGCTTTATAGTGACTATTGTTGAATATGCTCTCTGTTTTGACTGTTGCTGCGTAGGGGGCTCTATAGTGACTGTTTTTGGGTGGGGTGCTCTATGGTGACTGTTGTTGGGCACAGTGCTGTATAAGTGACTGTTGTTGGGTGAAGTGCTCTATAGAGACAGTTTTGTAGAGTGCTTTATAGTGACTGTTGTGTAGAGTGCTCTACAGTGACCTGTTGGGTAGTTTGCACTATACTGACTATTGCTCGGTAGGTAATCTATACTCACTCTTGTTGGGTATGGTGCTCTATAGTGTCAGACTTTGGGTACAGTGCTCTATAGAGACTCTTGTTGAGAAGAGAGCTATATAGTGACTGCGGTTGACCAGGTATTCTGTACTGTGTTGTTGGGTAGGTGCTATATAAAAAAACGTTGTTGGGTAGGTACTCTATAGTGACTGTTGTTTGGTAGGTGCTGTATAGTAACTATTTTTAATAGAGTGCTGTATACTAATTTTTTCTGGATAGGGTGCTCTACAGTGACTGTTGTTCTGGAGGTGTCCTATAGTGAGTGTTGGTTAGGTGCTCTATAGTGACTGTTGTTAGGTAGGTGTTTAATAGTGACTGTTGTTAAGTAGGGTGCTGTATAGTTACTGTTGTTTGGTGGAGGGGTCTAAAATGACTACTGTTGGGTAGGGTACTCTATAATGAATATTGCTGGCGTGGTGCTCTATAGTGACTGTATTTAAGCAGAGTGCTCTCTAGCGATGCTACTTGTTTAGGGTGCTCTAAAGTTACTGTTGCTGTCCAGGGTGCTGTATTGTGACTGTTGTTGCACAGGGTGCTCTATAGTGACTGTTGTTGTGTTGGGTGCTTTATAGTGACTGTTGTTGGGTAGGTGCTCTATAGTGACTGTTTTTCGCTGGGATAGTCTATAGTGACTCTTGTTCTTTAGGTGCTTTATAGTGATGATTGTTGGTTGGTGTGCTTTATACTGACTCTTACTTTGTAGAGTGCTCTAAACGTGACTATTCTTGAGCAGAGTTCTCTACAGTGACTGGCTTTGGAGTGCTCAAAAATGACGCTTGGGTAGAGTGCTCTATACGTCACTGTTGTTGATTAGAGTGCTCTATCGTTACTGTTGTTGGGTAAGTGCTCTATAGTGATTGTTTATGGGTTTGTGCTCTATAGTGACATTTGTTTATGGGCAGTGCTCTTTAGTGACTGTTGTTGGGTAGGTGCTCTATAGTTACTGCTGATGGTGGTGCCATCTATAGTCAATGTTGTTGGGAAGGGTGCTCCATGGTGACTGTTGCTGGGTCGGGTTCTCTATAGTGACTGTTGCTAGCTGGGGTGTTGTATAGTGACTGTTGCTGGGTAGAGGGCTCTATACTAACTGTATTTCGTTGGGTACTCTATAGTGACTGGGTTGTGAGATCTACAGTGACTGTTGTTGTGTAGGTGGTCTCTAGATAATAATGGTTATTTGGTAGGGTGCGCTATACTGACTCATGTTAAGCAGAGTACTCAATAATAACTGTTTTTGGGTATTGGGCTTTATAGTGACTGTTGTTGGGTAGGTGCTCTATATTGACCCTATTTGTAAAAATGCTCTATATTTACTGCTGTTGGGTAGCTGTCCAATAGTGATTGATTTTGGGTAGGGTGTTCTATAGTGACTGTTGTTGGGTAGATTTCTGTATAGTGGCTGCTGATGGATAGAGAGTTCAATAGTGACGGTTTTTGGGAAGGTACTCCATAGGGACTGTTGTTGTGTAGTGTGTTCTATACCGACTGTTGTTAATTAGGTGCTCAATAGTGACTCTTGTGTAGGTGCTCTATAATGTCTGTTGTTCTCTAGGTGCTCAATAGTGACTATTGTTAGGTAGGGTGCTCTATGTTGACTGTTGATGGTAGGGTGTGCTATAGTGACTGTGGGTGAGTAGGTTGTTCTATAGTGACTGTTGCTGGGTGGGGTGCTCTATAGTGACTGTTGTTGGAAGAGTTCTCTATAGTAAATGTTGTATGGTAGGGTACTCTATACTGCTTGTTGTTGGGTAGTGTGCCCTGTAGAAACTGTTCTTGGGTAGCACGCTTTATAATGACTGTGGTGGGGTAGAGTGCTTTATATTGACTGTTGTTAACAGGTTGTTTATAATGACTGTTGTTGGATACATGCTCTATAGTGACTGTTTTTAGATAGGTGTTCCATACTGACTGTTGTTGGGTAAAGTGCATTATATTGACTGTTGTTGTGCAGGCTGCTCTATAGTGATTGTTGCAGGGTGATCTATAGTGACTGATGATAGGTAGAGTGCTCTACCGTGACTGTTGATGCGTATGGTGTTCTATTGTGACTGTTGTTGGGTAGAATGCTCTATAGTGACTGTTGCTAGGTAGGGTGTTCTAGAGTGACTGTGGCTCTGTAGGGTGCAATTTGGTGACTATTTTTGGAATGTTGCTCTACAGTGAGTGTTTTTAAGTAGGATTCTGTATAGTAATTTTTTTGTAGAGTGCTCTATAATGACTGGTTGGGTAAGATGCTATATAGTGACTGTTTTGGGGTATGGTGATATATCCTGACTGTTTTAGGTTAGGTGCTCTATAGTGATTCTTGCTGTGTAGGGTGTTCTGTAGTGACTATTTTTGGATGGGGTGCTCTATAGTGACTGTTGCTGGGTAGAGAACTCTATTGTGACCATTGTTTAATAGGTGCTGTCTAGTTAATTTTTCTAGGTAGGGTGCTCTATAGTGACTATTGTTGTGTAGGTGTTTACAGTGACTGTTGTTGGGTAGGTGCTCAATAGTGACTGTTGTGTAGGGTGCTCATTGTAACCGTTGTTGCATGCAGTACTCTATAGTAACTGTTGTTTGGTAGAATGCTTTACATTGACTGTTATTGGTAGGGTGCTTTATAGTGTCTGTTGTTAAGTGGGGTGCTCTGTAGTGACTGCTGCTGAGTTTTGTGCTCAACACTGACTGTTGCTGGTCGGGTGTCCTATAGTTTCTGTTTTTGGATATACTGCTGTAGAGTGACTGTTGTTGAAAAGAGTGCTCTACAGTGACTGTTGTTTGGTAGAGTGCTCTATAGAGATTGTTTTTGTTTAGAGTGCTCTATAGTGACTCCTGCTGGGTTGGTTGCTCTGTACTGATTGTTGCTAGATAGTGTGCTCTATAGTGACTGTTGTATATGGTGCTTTATACTAACTGATACTGGGTAGAGGACTCTATTCTGATTGTTTCTTGGTAGGTATTCTATAGTGACTGCTTTTGGGTGGGGTGCTCTATGGTGACTGTTGAAGGGTAGGGTGCTCTATATTGACTTTTGTTTGGTAGGGTGCTCAATTGTGACTGTTGTTATCTAGAGTTCTCTACAGTAAATGCTTTTGAGTAGAGTGCTCTATACTGACTGTTGTTGGGTAGGGTGGTTTAAAGTGACTGATGTTGGGTGGGGTGCTGTATAGTGACTGTTTAGTACTTTCTCTATAATTACTGTTTTAGGGTAGCTACACTATATTGACTGTTGTTGGTAGGTGCTCTATAGTGACTGTTCCATGTTGTGCTCTATAGTGAACGTTGTTAGATAGGTGCATTATAGTGACCATTGTCGGTAGGCTGCTATATAGGGAGAGTTGTTTGGTAGGATGCTCTATACTGACTGTTGCTTGGTAGGGTGCTCTATAGTGATAGTTGTTTGTGTAGGGTGCTCTATAGTGACTGTGGCTGGGTACAGTACTTTATAGGTGACTGTTGTTTGGTGGAGTAATTTATTGTGACTGTTTTTTAGTGTTCTTTATAGTGACTGTTGTAAGGTATGATCCTTTATAATGACGGTTGATGGACAGAGTGCTCTATAATACCTCTAGTTGGCAGGATGCTCAATAGTGACTGTTATTGAGTGGGGTGTTCGATAGTGACCTCTGGTGAGTAGAGTGCTCTATAGATGACTGTTGTTGGGTGGAGTGTTTCACAGTAAGTATTGTGCAGATTGCTGTATAGCAACTATTGTTGGTATGTGCTCTATAGTGACTGTGTTTGAGTAGAACATTTTATACTGAGTGTTTTTGTAAGGGTACTCTATAGTGACTGTTGCTGTGTAGGGTGATCTATAGGGACTGTTTTTGGATAGGGTGATCTATACTGACCTTTGTTAAGTAGGTGCTGTATGGTGACTGTTGCTGTGTATCGTGGTACTCTATATTGACTGTTGATGGGTGCGGTTCTGTATAGTGACTGTTGATGGCTATAGTACTCGATACTGACCGTTGTTGAGTAGGTGCTCTATAGTTGTTGCTGGATAGGGTGCTTTATACTGAGTGTTGTTGTGTAGATGTTCTACAGTCACTGTTTTTGAGTAGGTGCTTTGTAAAGACTGTTGTATATGGTGCTCGTAGTGAGTGTTGTTGAATGTGGTACTCAATAATAACTGTTGTTGGGTAGAGTGCTCTATGGTCACGGTTATTATGTAGGTTTTCTATAATGCTTGATATTGGGTAGATGCTCTATTGTGTCTTTTGTTGGGTAGGTTCTTTATACTGACTCTTGCTGGGTAGGAGCTCTATAGTGACTGTTGTTAGGTAGGATGTTCTATATTGACTGTTATTGATAGGGTTCTCTATAGTGTGCATTGTTAAGTAGGGTGCTCTATAGTTACTCTTGCTGGGTGTGGTGCTCAATACTGACTATTGCTGGGTTAAATGCTCTACAGTGACTGTTGTTGGGTATAGTGCACTAAAGTGACTGTTGTTGACAAGAGTGCTCTACAGTTTCTGTTGTGGTGTAGAGGGCTCTATGTTGACTGTTGTGGTGTAAGTGCTCTTTTGTGACTTTTGTTGGGGAGGGTGCTCTATGAAAACTCTTTTGGGGTAGGGTGGCTTATAGTGACTTTTTTGAGTGGGGTAATCGATAGTGACATTTCTTGAATAGAGTGCTCAATAGTGAGTGATGTTGGGTAGGTTCTTAAGAGTGACTTTTAGGGTAGGGTGATTTATAGTAAATGTTGTTGGGTAGGTGCTCTACAGTGACTGTTGTTGGGTAGAATTCTCTATAGTGACTTTTTGCGGTAGGGTGCTCTATAATGATTGTTGTTTGGTATGGTACTCAATAGTGTCATTTTTTTTGTAGTTGAGCCACAGTGTCTGTTTTTCGGTAGGTGCTCTGTAGTGGCTGTTGCTGGATACTGTGCTTTATTGTGACTGTTGTTGGGTGGGGTGCTCTATACTGACTGTTGCTTGGTAGAGTGCTCTACAGTGACTGTTGTTTGCTAGGTATACTATAGTAACTGTTGTTGGGTGGGTTGCTCTATTGTGAGTATTATTGGGTAGGTTGCTCTATACAGATTGTTGTCAGGTAGGGAGCTGCATTGCAACTGTTGTTATGTTGGCTCTCTACATTAACTGTTTTTGGGTATTACTCTCCATAGTGACTGCTTTTGGTTGGGTGCTCAATAGTGACTGTTGTGGGGTAGGGTGCTTTATAGTGATTTTCTGGGTAGGGTGCTCTATAGTCACTGTTGCTCGGTAGAGATCTCTATACTGAATTTTTTTGGGTAGAATCCTCTATAGTAACTGTTGTTGCATAGGTGCTCAATAGTGACTGTTTATGGGTAGCGTGCTCCATATTTACTGTTCTTTGGTAGGTGCTCCATATTGACTGTTGTTGTTTAGGGTACTTTATAATGAAACTTGTTGTGTGGTTGCTGTATAGTGACTGTTGTTAGATATGTGCTCTATAGTGACTGTTGTTGGGTAGTGTACTCTACAGTGACTGTTGTTGTGTGGAGATCTCCAATATGACTGTTGTTGCATAGGGTGCTCTATAGTGATTGTTGCTGGGTAGGGTGATTTATAGTGACTGATGTTGCAAATCGTGCTGTATAGTGACTATTGCTGTGTAGGTCCTCTATAGCGACTCTTGTTGACTGTAGTGCTCTATAGTTACTGTTGCCGTGTAGGGTGCCCTATAATGACTGTTGCTGTTTAGAAAGCTCTATACTGACTGATGTTAAATACAGTGCTCTATAGTGACTGTTGCTGTGTAGGGTGCTCTGTAGTCACTGTTTCTGGGTAATGTGCTCTATAGTGACTGTTGGTTGGATAGAAACTTCTATAGTGATTGTTGTTACTTGGGTGCTTTATAATAACTGTTGATGAATAGTTGCTCTATAGTGACTGTTGTTGGTTAGTGTACTCTATAGTGACTGTTGTTAGGTGGAGTTCTCCAATTTAACTGTTGTTGCATAGGTTGCCCTACAGTGATTGTTGCTGAGTAGGGTGATGTGTAGTGACTGATATTGGCTAAAGTGCCCTGTAGTGACTGTCGGTGAGTAGGGTGCTCTATTGTGACTGTTGTAGAGTAGGGACTTCTATAGTGACTGTTGTGTAGGGTGCTCTATAGTGACTGTTGCTGGGTAGGGTGCTCTAAAGTGACTGTTGTTGGGTGGAGTGCTCTAGAGTGGGTATTGTTCTGTAGAGTGCTCTATACTTACTGTTGTTGGTAGAGTGCTCAATAATTACTGTGGTGAAGTAGAGTGCTCCACAGTGACTGATGTTTAGAACGTGATATGTAGTGAATGTTGCTGTGTAGAGGGCTCTATAGTGACTCTGCTGTGTAGGGTGCTCTATAGTGAGTATTTTTGGACAGGTGCTTTATAATGAACGTTTTTAAGTGGGTCTTTCAAAGTGACTGTTGTTGGGTAGAGTGCTCTATAGGTGACTGTTGTTGGGTTGATTCATTTATAGTGACTGTGGTTGGGTAAGGTTTCCTATAGTGACTGTTGTTTGAAATGTTCCTCTATAATGACTGTTGCTGGGTAGAGTGCTCTATAGTGACTAATGTTGGTTTGGTGCTCTATAGTGACTGTTATTGTGTAGTGTGCTCCATAGTGACTCTTGTTAGGTAGGGTGCTCAATAGTGACTGTTGATAGAGTACTTTATAGTGACTGTTCTTGAGAAGGTGTTTCTTAGTGACTGTTGCTGGGTAGGGTGTCTATATTGACTGTTGTTGGTTAGGTACTCTAAAGTGACTGTAGTTGGGTAGGTGCTCTACAGTGACTGTTGTTTAGGTGCTCTATAGTGACTATTATTTGGTATGTTGCTCATAGTGACTCTTGATAGATACGTTGTTCTATAGTAAGCACTTTTTAATAGAGTGCACTATAGTGACTCTGTAGGGTAGAGGGCTCTATAGTGACTGTTGTTGTGTAGGATGCTCTATACTGACTGTTGTTGGATGGGGTTCTCAATAGTGACTGCTGTTGGGTAGGGTGCTATATAGGTGACTGTTATTGGGTGCAGTGCTTCAGAGTAACTATTGTGCAGAGTGATCTATAGTGACTGTTGTTTTTTGGGTTCTTTAGAGTGACTTTTTTTGAGTAGGTTACTCTATAGTAACTACCACTAAGAAGGTGCTCTATAGTGAATAATTTTGGGTAGGATTCTCTATAGTGACTATTTTTTGTAGGGTGCTCTATATTAACTGTTGTTTATTAGGGTGCTCTATAGTGACTCTTGTTGGGTAGAATAATCTATACTGACTGTTGTTAGGTACGTGCCCTACAGAAACTGTTGCTGTGTAGGGTGCTCTATACTGACTGTTTTTGGGTGGGGTGCTCTATATTGACTGTTTCTGGGTAAAGTACTCTATTGTGACAGTTGTTGTGTAGGTGGTCTATAGTGACTGTTGCTTGGTAGAGTGTTGTATAGTAACCGTGGTTGGGTAGGTGCTCTACAGTGACTGTTGTTGGGTAGGTACTCGGTAGTGACTGTTGTGTAGTGTGTTCATAATGACTGTTGTGGGATGCAGTACTCTATAGCAACTGCTGTTAAATAGAGTGACTTACTTAAGTCACTCTAATTGCTGAGTAGGTGCTCCATAGTGACTTGCTGGGTAGGGTGCTTTATAATGAGTTTTACTGGGTAGGTGATATGCAGTGACTGTTGTTTGGTAAGTGATCTATATTGACTGTTGGGTAGGGTGCTCACAGTTACTGTTGTTAGATGCAATACTCTATAGAAACTCTTTGGGTAGAGTGTTCTATCATGACTGTTGTTGGGTATGTCCCCTGTAGGTGACTGTTGTTGGTTGGATTGAGTTATAGTCGCTGTTGTTGTGCAGAGTGATTTATATTGACTGTTGTTGGGTACAGTGTGCCATAGTGACTGTTGTATAGAGAGCTCAATAGGTGACTGTTGGTAATTGAAGTTCCTCATAGTGACTTTTCTTGGTAAGGTGCTCTAAAGTCAGTGATGCTGAGTAGAATGTTCTATAGTGATTGTTGGTTTGGTTTAATCCTCTGTAGTGACTGTTGTTTGATAGGGTGCTCCAGAGAGACTGTTGTTGGATATAGTGCTCTATGGTCACTGTTGCTAAGAAGTGTGCTCTATAGTCACTGTTGCTGAATAGGATGCTTTATAGTGACTATTTTTGATTAGAATCCTCTATAGTAACTATTGTTGAGTAGGTGTTTTATACTGACTGTTGCTGGTTAGGGTGTTTTATAGTGAATGTTGTGTGGTGCTCTATACTGACTGTTGTTAAGTAGTGTGCTTTATAGTGACTCTTGTTGGATAGATGACCGATAGTGAATGTTTTTGAGTACTGTATGTTATAGTGACTGTTATTGGATGTAGTTCTCCATAGTGACTATATTTGCATAGGGTGCTCTATAGTGATTGTTGCTGGTAGGTTGATCTATAGTGACTGACGTTGGGTAGAGTGCTCTATAGTGACTCTTGCTGTGTAGGGTGCCTTATTGTGACTGTTGCTGTGAAATGCTCTATAGTTACTGTTGGAGGATAGGGTCCTCTATACTGACTGTTGTTGGTTAGGTGCTCTGCAGTGACTGTTGCTGTGTAAAGTTCTCTATAGTGACTGTTTTGGGGTGGGGTGCTCTCTAGTGACTTTTTCAGTGTAGAGTGCTCTATACTTACTGTTTTTGTGTAGGTGCTCTATAGTGGCTGTTGCTGGGTAGGGTTCTCTATATTGACTGTTTTTGGGTCGGTTCTGTATGGTGACTGTTGTTGCTAGGGTGCTCTAAATTGACAGTTGTTGTGTAGGTGCTCAATACTGACTGTTGCTGCATAGGGTGCTCTATAGTGACTGTTATTAGGTGGAGTGCTCCATGGCGACTGTGCAAAGTAGGGTGCTCTACAGTTACTATCACTGGGTATGGTGCTCTTTTGTGATTACTGTGGGGTAGGTGCTTTATAATGATTGTTGGTTAGGTGCTCTATAGTGACTCTTGACGTGTAGAATAGTTTATGGTGTCTGTTGTTGTGTAGAGTGTTCTATAGTGACCTTTGTTGTGTAGGGTGCTCCATAGTGACTGTTCTTGACTAGAGTGCTCTAAAGTGACTGCTATTGGAGATAGTGCTCTATAGTGGCTGTTGTGTAAAGTGCTCTATAGTGACTGTTTTTGGGTATGGTGCTCTATAATGACTGTTGCTGGGTAGAGTGCTTTATAGTCAACTTTTTGGGTAGGGTGCTGTATCGTGACTTGCTGAGAATGGTAATCTATAGTGACTGTTGTTGTGTGGGGTTCTCCCTAGTAACTGTTGCTGGGTAGAGTGCTCTATAGTGATATTTGCTGGGTACGGTGCTCTACAGTCACTGTTGTTGGGTACGTGCTATATAGTAACCATATAGTAAATGTTGCTTGGTAGGGAGGTCTAGCGTGACTGATTTTGGGTAGGAATTGTATAGGTAGTGTTGGTGGAGTGTTTTGCTGGGGTGATCTAAATTGACAGATGTTGTGTATGTGCTCTACAGTGACTGTTGCTTTGAAGAATGCTTTATAGAGACGTTTGTTGTGTAGAGTGTACTATAGTCATTGTCACTGGGCATTGTGATCTACAGTGACTGTAGCCGAATAGGGTGCTCTTTAGTGACTATTGTTGGGTAGGTGCTCTATAGTGACTGTTGCTGGGTCGACTGCTCTATAGTTACAGTTGCTGGGTGGAGTGCTTTATAATGGCTGTGGTGGAGTATGTGATCTATAATGATTGTTGTTTCATAGGGTGCTCCATAGAGACTGTTGTTTGGTATAGTGCTCCATGGCGACTGTCTTAAGTAGAGGGCTCTATAGTGACTGTTGTTTTTAGAGTGCTCTAGATAATGGCTGTTTTTGGGTAGGGTGCTCTATAGTGACTGTTGTTGGGTAGAGTGCTCTACAGTGAGTGTTGTGGGGTAGAGTGCTTTTTAGTGACTGCTGGTGGGTAGAGTGCTGTATAGTCACTGTTGTAGCAGAGGTGCTCTATACTGACTGTTGTTGTGTAGGTGCTCTATAGTGACAGTTTTTTGGTTGGGTTCTCAATAAAGACTGCTGTTGTGTGAAGTGCTCTCTAGTGACTGTTGCTGGGCAGGGTGTTATATACTGAATGTTACTGGATCGGATGCTCTATAGTGATTTTTGTCGAGTAGAGTTCCCTATAGTGAATGTTGCTTGGTAGGGTGTCCAATAGTGACTGTTGCTGGGTAGCATGCTCTATAGTGACTGCTGTTGGGTAGGGTGCTCTGTAGTGACTGTTGCTCGGTGGGATGCTCTATAGTGACTGTTTATGGGAAGACTACTTTATAGTAACCATTGTTGGAAGGGTGCTCTATAGTGACTGTTACCTGGTTGAGTACCCATAGTGACTTTTTGGGTAGGTGCTCCACAATGACTGTTTTTGGGTGGGGTACAATATAATGGCTGTTGTTGGGTGGAGTGCTCTATAGTGACTGTTGCTGCTTTGGGTGCTCTACCGTGACTCTTGCTGGGTAAGGTGCTCTTTCGTGACTACTGTTGGGTAGCTGCTTTATAGTGACAGTTGTTGAGTGGAGTGCTTTACATTGACTGTTGTCAGTTAGGTGCTTTATAGTGACTCTTGTTGAATAGAATATTCTATAGTTACTCTTGTTGGGCAGAGTGCTCTATAGTGACTGTGGCTGGGTAGTGAGTGCTGCTGGGTAGGCTTTTCTATACTGACTGTTTTTGGGTGGCGTGCTTTATATAGACTGTGGCTGAGTAGAGTGCTCTATAGTGACTGTTCTTGTGGAGTTACTCTATAATGACTGTTTTTGGGTGGGGTGCTTTATATTGACTGCTGTTGGATAGGTGCTCAATAGTGACTGCTGTTCGGTAGAATGCTCTATAAAGGCTGTTATTGGGTATAGTGCACAATAGTGAGAGTTCTTGGGTGGAGTCCCCTCTAGTAACTGTGGTTGGTTAGAGGGCTCCATAGTGACCTTTGTTTGGTAGTCGCTCTGCAGTGAATGTTGTTGAGTAGGGTACTGTAAAGTACTTACCCAGCAACAGACACTATAGAGCACCTTACACAACAGTCACTATAAAGCACCTATTCAACAACAGTCATTATAGAGCATTCTGACAACAACAGTCACTAAAGAGCATTCCACCCAACAAAAGTCACTTATAAAGCACTGTACCCAATAACAGTCAGTACAGAACACCCTACCCAGCAATAGTAATTATAGAGCACCTACCCAACAGTGGTCACTATAAAACACCCTATCCAACAACAATCACTATAGAGCACCTTACTCAAAAACAGTCACTGTGGAGCACCCAATGCAGCAAAAGTCTCTATAAAGCACCCTACCAAGCAACAGTCACTATAGAGCACCATACTAAAAAACAGTCACTATAGATCACTCCACACAACAGTCCCTATAGAGCACCATGCACATCATCAGTATAGAGCACCCTACTCAACAATAGGCAGTATAAAGCTTCTACCCAAAAACAGTCACTATTGAGCACTCCACCCAAAAAGAGTCACTATAGAGTACCTGCCCAACAACAGTCACTATAGAGAATTCTATCCAGCAAGTGTCACTATAGAGCACTTGACCCAACAGGAGTCACTATAGAGCACCCTACCCAGCAACAGTCACTATAGGGCACCATATTCAACAGCAGACACAATAGAGCACCCTACCAACAACAGTCACTATAGAGCACCATATGCAACAAGAGTTTCTGTAGAGCACCTACTCAACAGCAGTCAGTATAGAGAGCCTACCCAACAAAAGTCACTAGATAGCACCTATTCAACATCAATCACTATAGAGCACATACCTAACAACAGACACTATACAGAACTCAGCCAGCAGAAATCACTATAGAACACAATTATCAAGAACAGTTACTGTAAAGCACACTTTTCTACAAAGTCACTATAGAGCACCTACCGAACAACATTCACTACAGAGCTTCCTAACCAAAACCAGTCACTATAGATCACCCACCCAGCAATGTCAATAGACCCCCTACCCAAGAACAGTCAGTATTGAGCACTCTACCAAACAAAAGTCACTATAGAGCACCCTACCACACACAGTCACTGTGGAGCCCTCAACCAAAAAACAGTCACTATAGACACTCTACGCAACAGCACTGACTATAGAGCATCCTACACAAGAGCAGTCAGTATAGAGTACGATAACCAACATCAAGCACTATAGGTCACCCTATTCAACAACTCTCACTGCAGAGCACCTACCCAACAGCAGTCACTGTAAATCCCTATACACAGCAGTCACTAAAATGCACTCTATCCAATAGCAGTCAGTAATGAGCACCCTACCCAACAACTCTTACTATCTAAAGGTCTCTACCCAATGAAAATCACTATAGAGCACTCCACAAAACAACAGTCACTATAGAGCACCCTACTCAGGAACAGTCAGTATGGAGCAACTACCCAAAAACAGTAAGTATAGAGAACCCTTCCGAACAATATTTAGTATAGAGCACTGTACCTAACAAGTCACTATAGAGCCCTCTACACAACGGATATTATACAGCACTCCACCAAACAACAGTCACTTTAGAACTTTCTACCCAACAATATTTAGTATAGATCACCTAACCAACAACAGTCACTATTTAGAGCACTCCACCAAACAACAATCACTATGGAGAACATACCCAAAAACAGTTACTATAGAAAGTCTACCCAAACACAGTCACCATAGTTTCGCATTCAACAAGAGTCAATATAGAGCAATGTACCCAACAACAGTCCCTTATAGAGCACTCTAATTAACAACAGTCACTATAGAGCACCTCACACAACAGTCATTATAGAACACCCAACCCAACAACAGTCAGTATAGAGCGGGATATCCAACAACAATTATTATAGGGCACCTACCCATAAACAGTCGCTATCTTGAGCACTCTACCCAATAAAACCAATAGAGAGCTCTCTACCCAGCAACAGTCACTAGAGAACACCTACCCCACAACAGTCAATATAGTGCACCCTAACCAACAACAGACAATATAGAGCACCTTCCCAACAATAGTCAACATAGATCACTCTGCCCAACATGCACAATAGTGCACTCTACAAAATAGTCAATGTAGAACACTCCACCCAAGGACAGTCACCTAAAGAGCACTCTAACCAACAACAGTCACTATACAGCACCACAGAAAACAAAGGTCACTATAGAGCACACTACCCAACAATAGTTACTATAAAGCACGATATCCAAAAACAAATTCTATAGAGCACCTAACCAACAACAGTCACAACAGAGCACCTGCCCAACAATAGTCATTATACGACACCTACCAAACAACAGTCATTATAGGGCACCTACGCAACAGTCACTATAGAGCACTCTACGCAACAACAGTCACAAAAGAACATCATAAATAACAAGTCAATATATAGCACCATATTTAACAAGAGTCACTATAGATTACACACCGAACCATAGTCAGTAGAGAGCAAGTTACCCAAGTCACTGTAGAGCATTCTACCAAACAACAGTCGCCATAGAGCACTCTACACAAAAACAGTCTGTATAGAGAACTCTACCCAAAAATAGTCACTTATACAGCACTCTATTCTATAACAATCACCATAGAGCACCCTACACAACAACTGTCACTGTAGATCAACTTTCCAACAACAGTCACTCTACAGCCCTCTAAACAACCACAGTCACTATAGAGCTGTCTACCCAACAACAGCCAGAATAAAGAACTCTATGAAACAACAGTCACTATAGAACACCATACCCAAGAACAGTTACTATATAGTACTCTACCAAACAACAGTCACTATAGAGCACCCTACCGAAAAACAGTCACTATAGAGCAGTGCACCCAACAAAAGTCACTCTAAAGCCCTCTGTCCAACAAGTCAGTATAGAGCACCATACTCAAAAACAGTCAATATTAACACCCTACCGAACAAATGTCACTATAGAGCACCTCAACCAACAAGAATAACTATAAAGTACCTACCAAAAAACTGTCACTATACCGCACTTTATCCACCATAAGTCAGTATAAAGCACTTAACACAGCAACAGTCACTGTAGAGCATGCTACCCAGCAACAGTCTGTATAGAGCACTTTACTTAACAACAGTCACCTATAGAGCACTCTAGCCAACAAGAGACACTATCGAGCACACCATCCAAAATCAGTCACCATAGAGCTATACCCAAAAATGTCACTGTTGGACACCTACCCAAAAACAGTTACTATATATCACCTACCCATCAACACTCACTATAGAGCCCTATACCAAACAACAGTCACTATAGAGCACTCTACACAGAAACAGTCACTATAGAGCATGCTACCCAACACCAGTCACAATAGAGCCTGTTACCCAAAAAAAGCCACTATAGAATACTTACCCAGCAACACTCACTATAGTGCACCCTACCAAACAACAGTCAATATAGAGCACTTACCCAACAACAGTCACTCTAGAGCACTCTGACCGAAAACAGTCATGATAGGGCATGCTACACAATAGTCACTATAAAACACTCCACACAAAAGTCACCCATATAGCACTCTACCTAACAATTCTCAATCTACAGCTTCCCACCCAACAACAGTCACTACGGAGCACTCTACAAACTAACAGTCACTATGGAGCACAATATACCACAACAATTACAATAGAGCACCTGCCCAACAAAAGTCACTATATATAGCATTCTACACAACAGCAGTCACCATAGAGCACCCCACCCAGCGGCAGTTACTATAGAGCATCCTACAAAACCACAGTCACTATAAAACAGCTTACCCCACAAAAGTCACTATAGAGCCCTCTACTCAAAATCAGTCACTATAGAGCACCCAACGGAACAAGAGTTGCTGTACAGCACCCTACACAAAAACAGTCACTATAGAGTGCCTGCACAACAGCAGTCACCATAGAGCCCTTTGACAGAGAACGGTCATTATAGAGCACTCTACCTAACCACAGTAAATATAGAACATCATACACAAGAATAGTCACTATATTGCACTGTACCCAGCAACAGTCACTATTGAGCACCCTATCAATCAATAGTCACTATAGAGCACTCTTTTAAACAACGGTCAATATAGAGCATCCTACCTAACAAAAGTCACTATAGATCAAACTACCAATCAACACTCACTATAGAGCACTCTACCCAACAGCAATCACTCTCAAGCACTCTACCCAACAAGAGTCACTATAGAGCACCCTACCCTACAGTCACTATACCCAACAACAGTCACTATAGATCACCCAATACAGCACCAGCCAGTTAAGAGCACCCTACCCAACAACAGTCACTATAGAGCACTCTACTTAAAAACAGTTTCTTAAAAATGCCCTACTTAACAACAGTCACTATAGAGCACTACCCAATAACTGTCACTACAGTGCACCCTACTGAAAACGGTCACCATAAATCCCTTTACCCAACAGCAGTCACCTCAGAACACCTACTCAACAAGTCACTTTAGAACCCTTTACTCAAAAACAGTCACTATAGAGCACCCTACCTATCAACAGTCACTATAGGGCATTCTACCCAACAACAGTCACTATAGAGCACTCTACACTACAACAGTCATTAAAAACTCCATCCAAAAACAGAAACCTATACAGCACTCTACAGAACAACAGTCACCATAGAGCACCTAACCCAGCAACATTCACTATAGAGCACTGGACACAACAACCGTCACTATTGAGAACCCTACACAACAGGAATCAGCATGCAGCACTCTATTCAACAAGAGTCACTATAGAGTACTTACTGAAAAAAAGTCACGACAGAGCACTGTACTCAGCAAGAGTCATTGTAGAGCACTTCACAAAGAAACAATCACTGTAGAGCACCATACCCAGTTACACTCAGTATAGAGCACCCTGCTTAGCAACAGTCACTATGTAGCACTCTACCAAAAACAGTCCCTAATAAGTACCTACCCAACCACAGTCACTATCAAGACCATACCCAACAACAGTCAGTATAGAGCAACCCAGCAAACAGCAGTCACTCTACAGCAGCCCACCCAACTACAGTCACTATAGAGCACCCTACTTAACAACAGTCTCTATAAGCACTCCACCCAACAACAGTCATTATAGAGCACCCTAACCAGCAACAGTCAGTTTAGAGCACCTTACAGAACAACAGTCACTGCATAGCACTTTTTAAACAACAGTCAGTATAGAACAATCCACCCAACAACAGTCACTATAGAGCATCTACCCAATAACATTCACTCTAGAGTACCTACGCAATCACAGTCAGTATAGAGAAACTACCCAGCAACAGTCACTGTAGAGCACCTCAAAAAACAACAGTCATTATACAGCACATCACTTAACAACAGTGACTACAGAGCACCCTACCCAACAACAGTCACTAAAAATTACTCCACCAAACAACATTCATTATAGAGTACCGAACCCAGCAACAGCCAGTAGAGCATTCTACACAACAGTCACTATAAAAAACCCACCCACCAGAGTCACTGTAGAGCACCCCACCTAAAAAGTGTCAGAATACAACACCTACATAACAGTCACTATAGTGGATACTACCAACAACAGTCACTGTAGAGCAGTCTATCCAACAACATTCAGTATAGCGCACTCTACTTAACAACAGTCACTATAGAGGACCTACCAAATGACAGATACTAAAAAGCAAAATAACGAAAAACTGAAACTGTAGAGCCCTTTACCCAACAACAGTCACTAGAGAGCACCAATTAGAAAACAATTACCTTAGAGCTCTTTTCTCAACTACAGTCACTATGGAGCACCCTACCCAACATTATTCACTATATAGCACCTACCCAACCACAGTCACTATAGAGAACCTACAAAACAACAGTCACTATAGAGCACACTACCCAGAAAGAGTCACTATATACCACCTACTCAACAATAGTCACTATAGAACACCCTGCCCAAAAACAGTCACAAAATAGCACCTACTTAACAACAGTCTCTATAAAGCAACCTACAAAACAACAGTCAATAGAGAGCACTCTACTCAAAAACAGTCACTATAAAGCCCTCTACACAACAATCACTATAGAGCACTCTAACAAACAACAGAATCCTATAGAGCTCTCTTGCCAACTGAAATCACTGTATAGCACCTCACTTAACAAAAGTCACTATCTAGAGCCCTCTACCCAACAACAGTCATTATAGATTACCTACTCAACAAATTTCAGTATAGAGTTACTTTTCCGACAACAGTCACTGTAGAGCACTCCAACCAACAACAGTCATTATAGAGCACTCTACACAATAGTCACTATAGAACACTCCAACCAACAACAGACACCTATATAGCACTCTACCCAACAACATTGAATATAGAAAACCCAACCCATAGTCACTATAGAGCACCCTACCCAACAACAAACGCTATAAAGTACCTGAGTAACAACAGTCACCATCTAGAGCACTATACCCAAACACAGTCGCTACAGAGCACCCTAACCAACAACCGTCACTGTATAGCATTCTACCCAATAAAAGCTATTATAGAGAACTCCACATAATTGTCCCTATAGAGCACCTTACACAACAGTCACTATAGAGCACCTACCCAACAACAGTCAGTTTACAGCACCCCACCCAACAACTGTCTGTATAGATCAGTTTCCCAATAACAGTCACTATAGGGTTGTCTACCCATCAGCAGTAAGTATAGAGAACTCTTCCCAACAACAAACACTACACAGAACCTACCCAAAAACAGTATAGGACCCAATATGCAACAACATTTACTATACAGCACCGTACCTACAAGAACCACCGTAAAGCACACTACCTAACAAAAGTCACTATTGAGCATCTATGGAACAGCAGAGACTATAGAGCACCTAGCCAACAGCAGTCACTATAAAGCACCCCACCTAGCAACATTCAATATTGTGCACAACATGCAACAACAGACACCATGGATCACTGTACCCAAGAACATTCACTTTAATGCACCCTACCCAACAGCAGTTACTATAGAGCACTTACCCAACAACAGTCACTATATGTCACTTGGTGAACAACAGTCACTATAGAGCAAGGTACCCAAGAAGTCACCATAGAGCAGTCTACCCAACAGTTACTATACAGTACTCTACATAACTACAGTCTCTATAGAGCCCTCTACCCAACAGCAGTCACTATAGATAGAGCAACCTAACCAGCCACAGTCAAACAGAGCACCTATTTTACAATTGTCACTATTGAGCACCCTACCCAACAACAGTCACTATAGAGCATGCTACCCAGCAACAGTCACAATAGAGCACCCTATGCAGAAACAGTCACTATGGAGCCCCTACCCACCAACAGTCACTATAGAGCACCTACCCAACAACAGTCACTATTGAGAACACTATGCAACAACAGTGAGTATTAAGCACTCTACACAAGAGTCACTATAGAGCACAACACACAATAACAGTCAGTATATGGAGCCACCTACACAAGAGTCACTGTAGAGCATTCTAACCAACGATAGTCACTACAGAGCACTCCACCATACAACAGTCACTATAGAGCACTCTGCAAAATCACTATAAAACACTCACCCCAACCACAGTCACTTTTTAGCACTGTACCCAACAACAGTAATCATAGAGATTCTCACAAGACAGCAGTAACTATAGAGCACCCTACTCAACAACAGTCACTAGAAAGCACCCTACTAAACGACAATCACTGTAGACAACCTACGCAAAAACAGCACTATCAAAAGCAGTCTACCCAAAAACAGTTACTATGGAGCACCATACCAAACAACAGTCACTATAGATCACCTACCCAACAACAGTAAAGAGCAACCTTCCAAACAAGAGTCACCGTAGAGCACTCTACAAAACATAAGTCACTGTAGATCAGTCCACCCAGAAACACTTATAGAGCTTTCTGCACAATAATAGTCAGTATAGAGAACCTTATTCTACAATTTCACTATATGGCACCCTACGCAACAACAGTCAGTATAGAGCATCCTATCCAACAAGAGTCTCTTTAGAGCACCTACCCAACAACATTCACTATAGAACACCAGCTTAACAAAAGTCACTATAGAGCCCTTTCCCAAAAAATGTCAGTATACATCACCTTATGCAACAACACTCCATATAAAGCAACTACCCACCAACAGTCACTATAAAGCTTGCTACCCAACAACAGGCACTATAGAGCAGTCTACCGAGCAACAATCACTATAGACCACCCTACCCCAGAACAGTCACTATAAAGAACTCTACCCAACAACAGTCATTATAAAGCACCCTACACAACAGTCACTATAGAGTACTACACTCTACCACAGTCACTATAGAGCAACCTACCAAACAACAGTTACTATTGAGCACACTACCTAACAGCAGTCACCATAGAGCACCTACCTATCAACAGTCGCAATATAGCATTGCAGCCAACAGCAGTCACTACAGAGCACTCTACATAGCAGAAGTCACAATAGAGCACCACATTCAGCAACAGACTGTATATAACACCCTACACAGCAGAAGTCACTATAGAGCACCCAGCAAACCACAGTCACTAAAGAGCACTCAACCTAACATCAGTCACTATGGAGCACCTACTAAACAACAGTCACTAAAAAGCATTTTCTCAACAACAGTCAGCATAGAGAACTCTACATAGAACACCCAAACCAAAAACAGTCACTATAGAGTTGTCTACCCAACCACAATCACAATAGAGTACCCTACCCGAAAACAGACAGTATAGAACATCCAACCAAAAACAGTTTTTATACAGCACCCCATTTAGCAACAGTCACTATAGAGCTCCCTTCCAGAAACAGTCAGTATAGAGCACCCTACCCTACAACAGTCACTATAAAGAATCCTACCAACAACAGTCACTATAGAGCACCATACCTAACAACAGTCTGCATAGAGCACCAAGTCATCAACAGTCACTATAGAGCACATACTAACAACAGTCTGTATAGAGCACTTTACCGTATCACAGTTGCAAAAGACCACCGTACTCAAGAGCAATCACTATAGAACACTCTACACAAGAGTCACTATATAGAACTCCACCACACAACAATCACCTATAAAGCCCTCTAACCAACAGCAGTCATTATAGAGCACCCCAACCAACAAGAGAGATTATAGACAACCTATGAAAAAACAGCAACTATACAGAGCCCTACCAAGCAACCATCACTATAGAAAATATACCCAACAACCTTCAGTATAAAGTAATCTACACCCCAACAGTCACTATAGAGCATGCCATTTAGCAACAGTCACTATAGAGCACCTACACATGAAAAGGCACTAAAAAGAATCCTACCCATCAACAGTCTCTATGGATCACCCTACCCAAAAACAGTCAATGTAGATTCCTACCCAACAACAGTCACTATAAAGCACAGTACCTAGCAACTGTCACTATAGAATACTCTACCCAACAACACTCACTATAGAGCACCCTACCTAACAATTGTCATTATAAAGAACCTACCGACAAACAGTTACTGTAAAGCCATCTACCTATCAGCAGTCACTGTAGAGCACTCTACACAAAAACAGTCACGATAGAGGACTCCTACCCATGAATATTCACTATAGAGCACTCTACCAAGCGACATTAACTATAGAGCACCCAACCCAGCAACACTCAGTATAGAGCACTCTAACCAAGAACAGTCAGTATAGGGTTCCCTACCCAACAACAGTCACTATAGAGCATGCTACCCAGGAACAGTCACTGCAGAGCTCGCTACCCAACAACAGTTAATATTAGGCACTCCAGCCAAAAAATGCTCACTATAGAGAACTTATCCAACAACAGATTGTATAGAGCACCTACCCAACAACAGACACTATGGATCAGTCTGCAAAACAACAGTCACTGTAAAGTGTCATATGCAACAACAGTCCCTATAGAGCTCTACATCCTGCAACAGTCACGATAGAGCTGTAACTCCACAACAAACACTATAGAGCACCCTATTCAACAACACACCCCGTAGAGCACCCTACAAAACAAGTCATTATAGAGCAGCCTACCCAACAACATTTAGTATAGATCACCCTACCCAACAACAGTCAATATAAAGCACTTTACCCAACAACAGTCACTTTAGAGCACTCTACACAACAGCAGTCACTATACAGCATTCCACCCCACAACAGTCACCTATGGAGCACTCTACCCAACAAGAGTAACTATAAAGCAAAACATCCAACAGTCAGTATAGAGCACCTAGCCAAAAACAGTCACTATATAGCACCCTACCCAGCAAAAGTCACTATAGAACACCATACTCAACAATAGTCACAATATAAAACCCCACCCAAAAACAGTCACTATAGAGCACCCCTCCCATCACCAATCACTATAGAGCACCCTACCCAGAAGCAGTCACTGTAGAGTACCGTACAAAACAACGGTCACTATAAAGAATTATCCCAATGACATTCACTATAAAGCACTCCAGCCAACATCAGTCACTATAGAGCATTTATTTTACAACAGACTGTATAGAGCACGTCTTCAACAACACCTTAGAGCACGTTACCGAACAATAATAACTGTAGGTCACCTGACGCAACACTAGTCATTTTAGAGCGCTTCACTCAAAAACAGTGACACTATATAGAGAACCTACACAACAACAGTCACTATAGGGAAGCCTATGCACCAACAGTCACTATAAAGCACTCCACCAAGAAACAGCCACTATGGAGCACTCTAGGCAAAAACAGTCACTATAGAGAACCCAACCCAACAACAGTCACTATAGAGAACCTAGAAAACAGCAGACCATAAAGAGCACCTACCCAACAACAGACACTATGGAGCAGCCTACAGAAAACAGTCACTTTGTGGTACAGAATGCAACAATAGTCACTATAAAGCACTTCTCCACACAACTGTCACTATAGAGCACATACCCAGCCACAGTCAGTATAGAAATCCCTATGCAGTAACACTCACTATAGAGAACTGCACCCAACAACAGTTACTATAAAGCACCCTACCCAAAAGCTGTCACTATATAGCACCTACCCAACAGTGGTCACGATAGAGCAACACACCAAATAACAGTCCATATAGAGCACCTACCAAACAACAGTCAGTATAGAGCACCATACCCAAAAACAGTCTCAATGAAGCACCTTACCCAGCAACAGTCACTATAGAGCACTGTATTCAAGAACAGTCACTATAAAGAACTGTCCACAGCAAGAGTGATTATAAACCACCCTGTGCAGCAACAGTCACTGTGTAGCACCCTACGCAACAGTTACTATACAGCACCCTACCCAACAACAGATAGTATCATACATGTCAAAAAACCACAGTCAATATAGAGCAACCTACGAAACAACAGTCACTGCAGTGCATCCTACACAACAGCAATCACTACAGAGCACTCTACACATCAGTCATTATAGAACACTCCACACAAAAACAATCACCTATAGAACTCTATACCCAAGAGGAGTCACTGTAGAGCACTCTCATCAACAAGAGACCTTAGAGAGTACCCTACACCACAACGGTAACCAGAGAGCACCTACTGAACAACAGTCACAACAGAGCACCCAACACAACAACAGTCACAAGAGACCAACAATCGAACAACGGTCACTACAGAGCACCATTCCCAACAATAGTCACTATAAATCAACCTGCTAAACAACAGTCGGTATAAAGCACCTGCCCAAAAACAGTCCCTATAGAGCACAAAACAGAACAACAATCACTTTAGAATACCTACACAACAGTCAATATAGAGCACTCTACCCAGCAACAGTCAATGTAAAGTACGCCATTTAACAACAGTCACTATAGAGCATCCTACCCAGCAACAGTCACTATAGAGCACCCTACCCAGAAACAGTCTCTATAGATCACCCTACTTAACAGCAGTCAGTATAGAGCTTTCTACAAACAAAAGTCACTTTTGAACAACATACCCAACAACAGTCTCTATAGAGCACCTACCCAGCAACAGTCACTAGAGAGCAGCTATCCACGAACAGTCACTATGAAGCAAAGACTCAACAGTCACTATACTGCACTCTACCCACCAACAGTTACTATACAGCACAGTAACCATTAACAGTCACTATGTGCATTCTACCCAACAACAATCACTACAGAACACCTATCAAAGAACAGTCACTTTGAAGCACCATAACCAAGAACAGTCACTATGGAGCACTCTATCCAACAACAGTCACTATAGTACACTCTACACAACATGAGTCAGAATAGAAAACTCCACAAAAAACAATCACCGATACAGCACTCTACTTAACAACAGTCATTATATAGCACCTACCAATCAATAGTCAGTATAGAGAACTCAACTTAGCTACAGCCACTACAGAGAACCTACCCAACAACAGTCACTATAGACTACCAAACAACCGTCACTATGGAGCACTTTACCCAACAACAGTCACTATAGAGCACTGTACCAAGCAACAGTCACTATAGAGCACCCTCCCAAAAAATTGCCAGTTTAGAGCACACTATAAACAACAGTCACTATATAGTACCCTACACAACAGTCGCTGTAGTTAAAAAACCCAATAACTGTCACTATAGAGCACCTACCCAACAACAGTTACTATAGAAAAACTACCCAGCAACAGTCACTACGAAGCAGCTACACGAAAACATTCACTGTAGACTAGTTTTCTGAACAACCGACACTATGAAGCACAACAGCCAACCGCAGTCACTATAAAGCACCTACACAACAGTCACTATAGGGGAGGTGGGGGAAGATGGCGCTCTAAAAGCAACTCACGATTGCAGCTCTCAGTCAAGACGCAGAGGGTGAGTTCACACTGCTTTTCCAGACGAATCTTTATAGCCCACAGAGTGGGGGAAAAGCCCAGGTGTAGAATGGAAGCAGGATCCAGCACAGCAATATTCGCTGGTGCAGACAGGCAGCTGGCGCCCAAGCACAGTGGCACGATGCACAAAACACACGGGTTTGGGCATCCCGTTAAACTGGCAATTGGCGACTTGGGAGAGCAGATTGCCATGTTCATCTGATTGAACGGGATTTGGATGGTGAGACAGACCAGGAGATTTCTGGGAGGTGAACTGTGAAAAACGCAGCGGGTCACTGCACGTAAAATTACACAGATCCCGGTGCCCTTTCGGCCGGCGGCTGAGACACCTGGGAGAGAGTCAACACTACAACTTAAAAAAAAAGCAGAAAGCAAAAAGGCTCAGAGGCAGGGAACCAAGTGATCAGGCTTGACGGGTCTCACTCCACAGGGACAAGCAATACGGCGATTCAGAGCACTTCAGGTTGAGAGTTGCATCGCAGGCACAGCTGAACCCACGGCTGTGCAACTCGGTGGGGAAAGGGCGTCCAACATTGCCGAGAGTTTCCGTCCCTACTGAAGTACCCTCCAATTGCTGACACAGTCAGCCGATGCCGAGACAAACCACCATAACAGAGAGACTCCGCCAACAGGGCAGGGCCCACATCAGCAGGGTGGAGCCTATGTCAGCAGGGCAGAGCCCAAAACAGCAGGACGGAGCCCACAGCAAAAGGGCAGACCTGACAACTGCAGAACGGAACCTTGGCAGTGAAATAGTGACTAGACTGCCTCCTAGCTGGGCAGGATAGTGCAACGAATACACACAAAAAAAGCCCTAACTCCACGAGACAAAGCATCTGAGAAAAAAAAGGGGTTTCATGAGTTCTGCCACAACAGACATAAACGTACTTGCCTAGCAATACTGAATAAACAACCGAGCTCAGAGCTCAGCAATTGAGCTCCTATAAAGTACAAACCATCTCCTCAAGCAGTTCTCTGACCCCAGTATACCCAAAGAATCACCTCAAAAATTACTGATCAGACTGACATTTGGCGGGCATCATTCTGGGACAAAGATAGAAGAAACTGGTAGCATCCCTCACTGTTCCGCAGATGCTACAGGAGTACCCTAGGAAATCATGGCCCGGAGTGCACCTCACCAGTCTTACAGCAGAGGATCTAGACTGTTAGAAGGAAAACTAAGAAACAGAAACACTTTATCATCAACAATCTGGGCCTTTACCCAATCAAAAAGTCAACAACTACTCAGACGACAGTTGCATAAATGCACAAAGATGGGAAGAAACCAGCGAAAAACGGAGGAAAACACCCGAAACCAGAACAACTCACCACCAACAAAAAATCAAAACTCCTCACCAGTAAAAGAACACAGCTGAACGGAGAATGAGAGTGGTGAAATGATGGAATCAGACTTCAGAAGGTGGGTAATGAGAAACTTTTGTGAGCTAAAAGAACATGTTCTAAATAAGTGCAAAGAAACTAAGAACCTTGAAAAAGATTTGAAAAAAGATTTGAGGAAATGATAACAAGAATGGACAACTTAGAGAGAAATATGAATGAATTGAAGGAAATGAAAAACACAACACGAGAACTTCGTGAAGCATGCACAAGCTTCAACAGCCGAATTGACCAAGCAGAAGAAAGGATATCAGAAATTGAAGATCGACTCAATGAAATAAAATGAAAATCCAAGATTAGAGAAAACAGTGCAAAAAAAAATGAACAAAG
>CM052665.1:21437534-21479937 GCA_028533165.1 Leontopithecus rosalia
ATCTCACACCAGTTCGAATTGCGTTCATTAAAAAATCTAGAGAAACCGATGCTGAAGAGAATGTGGAGAAATAGGAACACTTTTACACTGCTGGTGGGAGTGTAAATTAGTTCAACCATTGTGGACGACAGTGTGGCGATTCCTCAAGGACTTAGAAATAGAAATTCCACTTGACCCAGCAATCCCATTACTAGGTATATATCCAAAGGACTATAAATCGTTCTACTATAAGGACACATGCACACGAATGTTCATTGCAGCACTGTTTACAATAGCAAAGACCTGAAACCAACCCAAATTTCCATCTATGATAGACTGGACTGGGAAAATGTGGCACATATACACCATGAAATATTATGCAGCAATAAAAAATGATGAGTTTGTGTCCTTTTTAGGGACATGGATGAATCTGGAGAACATCATTCTCAGCAAATTCACACAAGAACAGTAAAGGAAACACCGTATATACTCACTCATAGGTGGGTAATAAACTATGAGAACACATAGACACAGGGAAGGAAGTACCACACACTGAGGTATATTGGGGGAAATAGCGGAGGGATGGGGAGGTAAGCGAGGGAGGGATGGCATGGGGAGAAATGCCAAATATGGGTGAATGGGCAGAAGGCAGCAAAGCACCCTGCCAAGTGTGTACCTATGCAACTATCTTGCATGTTCTGCACATGTACCCCAAAACTTAAAACGCAATAAAAAAAAAAAAAAAGTCACTATAGAGTATCCTACACAACAGCAGTCACTATATAACACTCAACACAACCGTCACTATTAAGCATCACACCAAACAGCAGTCATTATAGAGTACCTATCAAAAACCTGTCACTGCAGAGCCCTCCACCCAGCAACAGTCAGTATAGAGCACCCCACACAACAACAGTCACTAAAGATTACACTCTTCAGCAACAGTTACAATAGAGCTCCTACACAATAGAAACTATAGAGCACCCTACCTAACAACCGTCACTCTACAGCACCCTATCTAACAACAGTCAGTATAGAGCACCCTACCCAACAATAGTCAATACAGTGCACCCTACAAAGAACCTTCAATATAGAGAATGCTACCCAACAGTAGTCACTATAGAGCACCTCCACAATAAGGGTCATTATGAAGCACCCTGCCCAAAGACAGTCCCTCTAAAGAACCTACCCAACAACAGTCACTATAGATCATTATAACCAGTAACATTCACCTTAGAGCACTCTGCATAATAGTCACTATGAAACACTCCATCCAACAACAGTAACCTATAGAGCACTCTAGCCAACAACAAACACTATGGAGCACCCCACAGAACAACATTCACTATAGAACATAATAACCAACAATACTTACTATAGAACACCGTACCCAAATCAGTCACAATAGAGCACCTACTTCACATCAGTCACTATAGAGCCCTCTACCCCAAAACATTCAATGTAGAGCACTCTTGTCAACAATAGTCACTGCATTGCACTCTACCCAACAACAGTCACTATAAAGCACTTTACACAACAGCAGTCACTATTGTGTTGTCCACTGAACATGGGTCTCTGTAGAGCATAATACAAAACAACAGTCACTATGGAATACACCATTCAGAAGAGTCACTACTGAGCACTTCAACCAGCTATAGTCACTACAGAGCACCCAACACACCAATTGTTATTATAGGTCACCCTATGTAACAACAAACGTTATAGAGCACACTATAAACAACAGTCAATACAGAGCACCCTACAAAACAACAGCCACTGTAGAGCTCCTACGCAACAACAGTAACTAAAAAGCACCTCAAAAACAACAGTCACTATACAGCATCTACCCAATAAGAGTCAGTATGAAGCACATACCCAACAACAGTCACTATAGAGCACTCTACCCAACCACAGTTACTATAGAGTACCGGATCCAACAACAGTCACTATGTGCACCCTACTCAATAGTCACTATAGAGCAGCTACCAAACAACAGAACAAAAGAGTGCTCTACCAAGCAAAAGTCACTGTAGAGCACCCCACCCAACAGCAATCACTATACAGCATCCTACCCAGCAACAGTCACTATAGCACATCCTACCCAGCACCATTCACTATAGAGCACCCTACCCAACAACAGATACTGTTGAGCACTCCACCCAACAGCCGTCAATATAAAGCACACAACTTAACAACTGTAAGTGTAGAGAACATAATCTACAATAGTAACTATACAGCACCTACACAACAACACTCACTATAGAGCACTTACCCAACAACACACACTATAGGGCACCTAGTACACAACAGTAACTATAGAGCACTCTACCCAACAAGAGTCAATGTAGAGAACACTTGTCAATAACAGTCAGCATAGAGCACTGTACAAAAAACAGTCACTTCAAAGCCCCCTTAAAAACAACAGTCTCGTTAAAGCACTCCACCAAAAAACAGTCACTATAGAGCACTAGACCCTACAACAGTCACTGTAGAGCACTCCAGCAAGCAACAGTCACTATGGAGCACCAAACACAGCAACTGTCACTGTAAACAACTCCATTTAACAACTTACGCTCTTGAGCACTGTACAAACAACAGTCAATACAGAGAAGCCTACCAAACAACAGTCACTGTAGAGCTCCTACCCAACAGCAGTCACTATAGAGCACCTGAAAAACAACAATCACTATACAGCATCTATCCAATTCCAATCACTATGAAGCACCTACCCAACAACAGTCACAATAGAGCACACCGCACAACCAAAGTTACTATACAATAGTGCATCCAAGAGCAGTCACTATGAGCACCTTACCCAACAGTCATTATAGAACACCTACCAAACAACAGTCAATGTAAAGCACCAGACTCAACAACAGTCAGTATAGAGCACCTACCCAACAATATTCAGTATAACCACCCTACCCATCAAGTCACTATAAAGCACCTTCCCCAACATCAGTAACTATAGATTACCTCCACAGCAACAGACACTTTAGAGCCGTCCCTCCAATAACAGTCTCTATATAGAGAGCCCCTACCTAACAAGAGACACTATTGAGCACCCTACTCAACAAAAGACAATATAGAGCACCCTACACAGAAACAGTCACGACAGAGCACCCTGCCCAACAACCATCACTATAGAACACCCTACCGAATAACATTCACTATATTGCGCTTCACCCAACATCAGTCACTATAGAACATGTACTCAACAACAAACCCTATAGAGCCACTGCTCAACAACAGGCACTAGAGAACACCCTTCCCAGCAACAGTCACTATAGATCACCCTACAGAAAAACAGTCACTTTAGAGCATTTCTCTCAGCAAGAGTCACTATATATAAAGCCCCTGCCAGACAACAGACACTATAGAGCACACCACCCAATAAAAACACTATAGAGCATTTTACAGAACAACAGTCATTATAGAGCACCCTACATAAAAGCGGTCACTATAGAGCACTCTACAAAACAACACTTGCTAAGGAACACCCTAACAAACAACCGTCACTATAGAGCACCCTACTTAACAGCTCTCAGTATGGAGCACCCTACCAAACAACAGTCAGCACAGAGCACCCTACCCGACAGCATTCATTATAGAGCACTCTACCCAAAAACAGTCACGATAGAGCACTCTACACAACCACAGTCACTATAGATCACTCCTATCAACAACAGTCACTATAGAGCACCACACACAACAGTCAGTATAGAGCCTCTACCGAATAATACTAACGATAGAGCAGCATTGCCAGCAACCCTCACTATAGAACACATACCCAATGACAGTCACGATAGATTGCCCTAACCACCAAGAGTCAGTTTAAACCACAGTCACTATAGATCACTCCTCCCAACAACAGTCATTATAGAGCACCCTACCCCGCATGAGTCATTAAATAGCACCTTTGTAACGAAGGTTACTATAATGCACAATACCAAACAACAGTCACTATACAAATCTTATTCAAGAACATTCACTATAAAGACTATAACCTAAAACAGTCACTTCAAAGCACCCTGCTAAGCAACAGTCACTATGAAGCACCCTACCCATCAACAGTCAGTATAAAGCACTCTACCCAACAGGTGTCTCTATAGAGCACCCTATCCAGCAACAGTCACTATGGAGCATCCTACGCAAAAACAGTCACTGTAGAGCACTCCACCCAACAAAAGAAACTACAGAGCACCCTACCTAACGATAGTAAATATAGAGCACCTTACACAACTAGAGTCACTATACAGCACCTACCCAACAACAGTCACTATAGTGCACCCCACCAAACATTTACCATAGAGCACTCTACACAACAGTCACTATAGAGTATTTTTTCAACTACAGTCATCTATAGAGCACTCTTTCCAACAACAGTCAACAGATATCACCACACCCAACAACAATCAGTAGAGAGCACGTTCCCAACCACAGTCACTATAGAGCTTCCTACACTGTAACAGTCACTGTAGAGCACCTATGCAGCAACAGTCACTTTAGTGCACCATACCCAACAACACTCAATATACAGCACCTTACACAGCAACAGCCACTATAGAGCAAGCTATCCAACTAAAGTCTCTATAGAGTATGCAACCCAACAACAGTTATTATAGAGCACTTTGCACAACATCATAAACTGTAGACCACCCTACCAAAAAACATTCACTACAGAGCACCTACTCAACAACATTCACTCCAGAGCACCTATCCAACAACAGTCAGTATAGAGCACCCTACCAAAAAACAGTCACTAAAGAGCACCTATCCAACAACAGCCACTATACAGAACCAAACCAACAAGAGTCAATATAGAGCATGCTAACCAGCAACGGTCACTAGGCAGCACCCAACTCAACACTCACAATACAGCACCCCACAAAAGAGCAGTCATTATAGAACACCTACAAAACAACAGTCATTATTGAACACCTACCAAAGAACAGTCACTATAGAGAACTCTACCCAAAAACAGTCAGTATAGAGAAATGTACCCAACAAATGTCAATATAGAGTACTCTTGTTCACAGCAGTAACTACAGAGCACTCTACTCAACAACCGTCAATGTAGAGCACTCTTGCAACCACAGTCACTATGGAGCACTCCACCCAACAAGGGTCAGTAGAGAACGCTCTACACAACACCAGTCAGTATAAAGTAATCCAACCAACAAGAATCAGTATAGAGCACTATACCCAATAACAGTCACTATGGAGCATCCCACCAAACAACAGTCACTATTGAGCACCCTACCCAAAAACAGTCACTATTTAGAGAACTGTACAAAACTAGTCACTATAGAGCACTCTACCCAACAACAGTCACTATAGAGCACCTACACAAAAGTAGTCACTATAGAGCCCCCTACCCTGTACCTGTCACTGTAGAGCATTTACCCAACAACAATCACTGTAGTGCACCCTGACCAACCACAGTCTATATAAAACACCCTGCCCAACAACAGCTAGTATAGAGCACCCTACCCAACCAAAGTCACTATAGAGCAGGCTACACAGAAACAGTCATTATGAAGCACTTTACACATCAGTCACTATAGAGCAACCTACCTAAGAATAGTCGGCATAAAGAACCTACCCAACAAGCATCACTATAGAGCAGATAGCCAACAACAGTCAGTAAAAAGCATTCTACAGAACAACAGTCCCAATAGAGCACCTAACCATCAACAGTCACTATAGAGCACTCTACTCAACAAGATTCACTATAGAGAACTCTACACAACAGTCAATATAAAGCACTCTTGGCTCAACCGTCACTATAGAGCAATCTACCCAACAGTCACTATAGAGCACCCTACCCAACAACAGTCACAATAGAGCACCTAATCCACAACAGTCGTTATAGGGCCCTTTACCCAACAACAATTAATTTAGAGCCCTCTTGAAACAAAAGTCACTATGGAGAACTCTACCCAACAACAGTCTCTATTGAGCACGCTATACAACAGTCAGTATACAGCACCTCACACCAAAGGAGTCACTATAGAGTTATCCACCCGATAAGAGTCACAGTAGAGCACTATACCCCACAACAGTCACTAAGAAACACCCCACCCAGCAACAGTCACAATAGAACACCCAATGCAGTAATGGTCACTATAGAGCATCTCACTTAACAAAAGAGGGTATAAAAACAACAGTAAATATAGAGCACTTTACCTAATAACAGTCGCTACAGAGCTTTTACCTAGCAACAGTCACTACAGAGCACCTCCCCAACAACAGTCACTATAGAGCATTTACCCAATAAAAGCCACTATGGAGCACCTACAAAAAACAGTCAGTATAGAGCACTCTAGTCAACATTTACTATAGAGTACCGTATCCAACAAGAGTCACTATGTGCCCCCTACCCAACAGTCACTATAGAGTACATACCCAACAACGATCACAATAGGGTACTCTACCCAGCAACAGTCACAATAGAGCACCGCACCCAACAATCACTTTAGAGCACCCTACCCAGTAACACTCACTATAGAGCACTTACACAGCAACAGTCAGATTAGATCACCCTACTCAACAACAGTCACTATAGAGCACTGTACCTACCAACAGTCAGTATACAGAACCCTACAAAGCAAGAGAAATTATAGAGTGCTCTACTCAACAACAATCACTATGGAGCACCCTACCCAGCAAGAGTCACTATAAAACACCCTACCCAGTCACGTCACTTTAGAGTACCCTACTCATCAACAATCACTATAGAGTACTTCAACCAACAACAGTGATTATATCGCACCATACACAACAACAGACTATAGAGCATTCTACAGAACAACACTCAATATAGAGCACTTCCCCAAAAACAGTCACTATAAAGCACCCAACCAAACAAAAGTCGCCATAGAGTACCTACCCAACACCAGTCGCTGTAGAGCACTCTATACCAGTCAGTATAAAGGACCCCACCCGACAAGACTTACAATAAAGAACCCTACCAGGCAACAGTCATTATAAAGAACCCTACCCAGCAAAAGTCAATATAGAGTACTCTAGCCAACAACAGTCACTATAGAGTATACTTGTTATCAAGAGTCAATATAGAGCCCCTACCCAAAAACAGTCACTATAGAGCACCTTAGACAACAACTGCCACAATAGAGCACCTAACCAAGAGTTGTTTCTAAAGGGCACACTATGCAGCACCCATCACTGTAGAGTACTCTACTCATCAATAGACTATAAAACACCATACCCAGCAACAGTCACTATAGAGCACATACCCAACAATGGTCAGTTAGAGCACCCCACCAACAACAGTCACTATACAGCAACAAACCCAAAAGAAGTCACTATAGAGCACCCTACACAGTAACAGACAATATAGAGCTTCTACCCAACAACAGTAACCATGGAGGACTCTACCAAACAACAGTCACTATAGAGCACTCTAACCAGGAAGAGTCACTGTAGACAGCCCCAACCAATAACAGTCAGTATAGAGCATGCTACTCAGCAACCGCACCTATAGAGCAACCAACCAACAAGGGTCAATATAGAGCACTCTACCCAACAACAGTCATAATACAGCACCATACTCAACAACAGTCACTATAGAGAATCTGTCCAACAACAGTAACTATAAAGCACTCCAACAAACAATAGTCACCTATAGAGCACTCTACGAAATAACAGTCATAGAGCACTCTACACAACAATACCCACTTTAAAGTCTCCACTTAACAACAGTCATTTATAGAACACTGTACCAAACAACAGTCATTATAGAGCACCCCACTCAACAACAATCACTATAGTGCACCTACACAACAACAGCCACTATAGAGCACCCTACACAGAGAGAGTCACTATAGAGGACGTACCCAAAATCAGTCACTAGAGAGCATTTTACCCATTTACTGTCACTATAGAGAACCCCACCCACAAAAGGGCTATAGAACACACTACCCAGCAACAGTCACTATAGAGCATCTAACCAACAATAGGCACTGTAGGGCACCCTACCCAAACACAGTAACTATAGAAGACCATACCCAACAACAATCACTCTAGAGCATTCTACACAGCAACAGTGACTATAGAGGACCCTACACAGCAACAGTAACTGTGGAGCACTCTACCCAATATCAGTCACCATGGAGTACTCTACCCAGCTACAGTCACTATAGAGCATCCAACATAGCAGTCAGTATAGAGCACCGCACTAAACAACAATCACTGTAGAGCAGCCTCCCCAACAAGAGTCACTATAGAGCACATACAGAGAACAGTGAATATAAAGCACCTACCAAACAACCTTGAATATAGAGCACCTTACACAAGAACAGTCACTAAAGAGGACACGACCGAACAGCACTCACTAAAAAGCACCTATGGAACAACAGTCACTATAGAGCACCTAGACAACAACAGTCTTTATAAGGCACATATAAAACAACAGTCACTATAGAGCACCATACCCAACAACAATCAGTATACAGCACCATAACCAACAACAGTCAGTATAGAGCACTTCACCCAACAACAGTAACACAGGAATACAATGCCACACACGCATTCCGCAGTGCAGACACCTCATACAGGCACACCACTCATTACAAACACACACTGCACAGTGAACACATCTCACAAAGACACACACTGCTGACCACACACACTCCACAGAGCACACACCTCACAAAGACAACCACCACCCACCACATAAACACACACAAACTGCACAGTGCACACATCTCACACAAACACACACCACTCATCATACACACACACTGCACAGTGTAGACACCTCACACAAACACACCCCACAGTGAAAACATCACACCCAGACATAAGACTTTTCACACACACAACACATTGCACTCACTTCACACAGAAACACACCACCCACTGAACATTATTCAAAGTTCAGACACTCCACATAGACACACACCTATTACTGCACACACTCCACTGTGCATACACCTCAAACAGACACACACCACTTAATACACACACTTCACATCCAAACTCAACATAGCACAAACATTACACAGACAAAAAAACTCAACACCCACACCATCTCCTCCGTGCACACACCTCACACAGACACACATCACTCATCAAACACACACCACAGTGCACAAACCACACACATACACACAACGAACCCCACACACCATCCACAGCACACACATATTACCCAGAAACACCCCATGCACTCCAAACACTCCACACAGAATCCACAGTGCCAATAACTGAGACACAACACTCCCTACAGCACACACTCCAGAGTACACACACCTCAAAGATAAACACAGCACACACCACACCAATTCCACAAACTCACACTATAATGCACACACATCACATAGAAACCAATCACCTGAAAACTTATCCACAATGGAGACACCTCACACAGTCACACACCAGTCACCACACACACTCAACACACACAATGAGTACACACATTTTAAACAAACACACACCACTCAGCACACACTTTACAGTGCATACACCTCACATAACACACCCCACACAGCACACACACTCCAGAGTGCAGGCACCTAGCACAGACACACACCACTTACCTCACACACTGCACACAAACTCTTCACTCTGCATACATCTCACACAGACACACACCACTCTTCCCACGCATACTGCACAGTGCACACACCTCAGAGAGGCACACATCACTCACCACACAGAGACTCCATGGTACAAACACCTCACACAGTCACACACCAGTCACCACACACTCTCCACATAGATACTGTACAGGGCACACACCTGAAACTGACAGGCACCACTCACACATCAAAGAGTGCACACAACTCTCACAGACACACCACTCACAGCACACATAACACTCCACAGTTTACACATTTCACGAGACACACACTAATAACACACACACTTTACTGTGAAGGCACCTCACACAGACACAAGACTGACCACACACTACTCAGTAAGCATACCTTTAACAGACACACTGCACTCACAACACACACATTCTGCAGTGCACAAACCTAACACAGGCACACACCACTAACGAAACACACACTCCACAGTTCACACAACTCACACAGACACACAGTAGTCACCACACTCACACTCCATAGTGCACACACCTTATACAAACACCACTTACGACACACACACTTCATATTAAGGAAACCTCATACAGACACACGACTGACCACACACATAAAAATGTATATACATGTCACACAAACACACAACACTTACTACACACATATTCCAAATTGCAGAATTCGAAATTCACACTGTGAAGTGAATACAAATCACAAACCAAAACCCAGTGAGCACACACACTCTCCAATCTACACACACCTAACACAGACACATTCCATTTACGACACAAACATACACAATCTGCACAGAGCATACACTTTACATCGACACACCCCACTCACCAAACACACAATCTGAAGTGTACAAACCTCGCACAGCCACACACAACTCGCCAAACACAGAATCCACATGGAAGACACCAAACACAGACATGCCACTTACCACACACACTGCACCGTGCACTCACCTCACAGAGACACACACCACACACTGCACACTCAATCCAAGTGCAGATTTTACACACAGACACACACTACACACCACACACACTCACACACTCCATTGTGCATGTATCTTGAACACCACTTAATACACACATTACACGCACATACTCCACATAGAACAAACCTCACCCGGACACAAAACTCAACACACACACACTCTCCACAATGAAAATTTCTCACACAAAAAAACTCATCACACACACACTCCACAGTGCACACGACTCACAAATACACACAATGCAACACACACTCTTTTTACAATGCACACTCTTTACACGGAGACACACCACGCATTCCACACACTCCACAGACAATCCACTGTGCACTCAAACATACACCACTCAACACACTCACACACACTCATGTACACACACCTAACAAAGACATGCAGCATGCAACTCAGAACTCCACAAACACACAACACAATGCACACACATCCCACAAACAAAAGCCAATCACCTGACACCTTATTCACAATTCAGACACATCACAGTGTCACTCACCAGTCACCACACACTCAACACACACACTCAGTGCACTCATTTCACACAGACACACACCACTCAGCACATCTGCTCTACAGTGCACAAACCTCATACACACCCACTGTCGAACACAAACACATTTCATAGTTCACAGTCCTCACACAGACACAAACCACATACCATGCACAGAGACTTCACAGTGCACAAACCTCAGACACACACTATTCATGACACACACTCTTTAGAGTGAAGACAATTCACACAGATACAAGACTGACCACACGCACTACACAGTAAACACACCACACACAGACACACGCCACTCACCACACACATATTCCGCATTGCAGACACCTCGCACAGGCACTGGACTCATCAGAAACACACACTGAACTGTGTGCACACCTCACAAAGACACACATCATTGGCCATACAAACACACACAAACTGCACAGTGCACACACCTCACACACACCACTTACCATACACAAATCATACACAGTGCAAACACCACACACAGACAGACAATACTCACCAAACACACACTCCACAGTACAGACACCTAACACAGACTTATCAGTCACCACACAGACTATGCAGTGCACTCAACTCACACAGACACACACCACTCACTGCACACACAATCCAAAGTGCTGACGTTTCACACACACACAACTTTCCAGACACACAAACTACAAGTTGCACACCACTCACATAGACACGCACCACTCACCACACACAAGCACTCCACACTGCACACACCTCACACATACACACACCACTCATAACACACAATTCACAGTGAAGACACCTCATACAGAAACTACAGCTCACCAACACTACACGGTAAACACACCTAACAGACGCACAGAACTCTCACCAATCACACATTCCATAGTGCAGACAAATCACAAAGACACACCACTCACGACAAACACACAATCCATAGTGCACACAATTGACACAGACACCCACCTCCGACTATGGACACACTCCACAGAGCACAAACTGCACACAGGCATATACCACACAAACACACTGCACACACTGCACTGTGGACACACCTAAACCAAACACACAACTCAAAATACACACAACCTACACAGTGCACACACCTCACACAGAAACAAACCACTCACCACACAAACACTGCAGCGTGCAAAAACCTCTCGCAAACACAAGTCACTTACCAAACTCAATATTAACAGCGAACCCACATCACAGAGACACACACCACTCACTGCACACAAACACTCCACACTGCACAAACCTCACAGTAACACATCAATTAGCACACAACCTCTCTAGTGTTCACACACCTCACGCAGATACCCACCACTTACCATGCACAAACTCTCCACAGGGCACTCATCTCACAGAGACAAACGCCACACAGCACACAAACTCCAGAGGGCACACAACTAACACAGACACACACCACTTATCACACACTACACACTCACAGTCCACTGTGAATACATCTCACACAGACACACACCACTGTTTACATGCATACTACACAGTGCAAACATTTCACTCGGCCACACACCACTATCCACACACACTCCAAAGTGCAGACACCCCATAGATACCAAACACCAAACACTCCACACATATACTCTGCAGTGTATCAAACGCACTCCACCCATATACACCGCAGTGCACACACCTTTAAAAGACACACACCACTCACACTTTAAAGAGTGCACACCACTCACCCAATCACACCACTCACCACACACATAACACTCCACAGTGCACATTTTTTACACAGACACATACTACTCACGACACACCCACTTTACTGTAAAGACACTTCAGAGAGTCACAAGACTGACCACACACACTACACAGTAAATACACCTCACACAGACACACAACACTCACAACACACACGTTCCACAGGGCACACACCTCACACAGTCACAAAACACTCACCAAACACACTCTCCACAGTTATTAGAACTCAGAAATATAAAGGCAATCACCACAAACACACTTCACACTGCACACACCTCAAACACAAACCACCCACGACACACACATTCCAAATTGAAAAAAACCTCATACAGAGACAGGATTGACCACACACACTATAATGTAAATACATTTTACACAGACATACAACAGTCACCAAACACATTCTGCAGTGCAAACAACTCACACAGGCACACCACACACCAGAAACAAAAACACTGCACAGTGAACACACCTCACAAGGACACACACCACTGACCACACAAACACACTGCACTGGGCACAAACCTTGCACAGACACACACCACTTAACAAACAAACACAGAAACTGCACAGTGCACACATCACACACAAACACACACCACACATTAAACACACACTACACAGTGTACACAACTCACACAGTCACACACCACTCACCAAACTCATAATCCACAGTGCAGACACCAAACACAGAGATACCATTTACCACACATAGGACACAGTGCACACACTTCACACAGACCCACACCACACATTGCACACACAATTCAAAGTGCAGACACTCCACACAGAAACACACCACTCACCACACACACCCCACACACAGTCCACTGCATACACCTCACACAAATATGAAACCAACCACACACACTACACAGTAAACACACCTCAAAATACACACACTCCAGCGTGTGGACATTTAACACAGACACACACCACTTACCACAAACTACACACTATTATTCCAGTCTGCATACATCTCACACAGACACACAGAACTCATCACACGCATACTACACAGTGCACACATTTTACACAGGCAGACACCACTCACCACACACACACTACACAGTGCAGACACCTCACACAAACACACACTAGTCACCACACATACTGTCCTCATGTACTCCACAGTGTACACACCTTAAACATACACGCACCACTGACACATTTAAGAGTGTACATATTTTACGCAGACACACACATTTTACAGTGAA
Source organism: Leontopithecus rosalia (assembly GCA_028533165.1). Classification (NCBI taxonomy): domain Eukaryota; kingdom Metazoa; phylum Chordata; class Mammalia; order Primates; family Cebidae; genus Leontopithecus; species Leontopithecus rosalia. The sequence continues at coordinate 21,451,530 of CM052665.1, forward strand.
GACACCTCACAAACACACAAGGCTGTCCACACACACTTTACAGTGCACACACCTCACACATACACACAACACACCACACACACACTCCAGAGTGCACACAACTTACCCAGAGACAAACTATGCACCCCACACACTCCAAACACAATCCACAGTGCATATAACTCAGACAAACACCACTCACCCAACTCACACACACTTCAGAGTACACACACATCACAGAGAAAGCACGCACCACACAACTCCACAAACACACACCACAATGTACACACATCACACAGACTAACACCAATCACCTGACATTTTGTACGCAATGGAGACACCTCACACTGTCACACACCAGTCAACGAACACTCTCATCACACACTCAGTGCATAGAAGTTACACAGACACACACCACTCAGCACACTCACTCCACAGTGCACACACCTTATACAAACACACACTGTAAAACACACACATTACACAGTACACACATCTCACACAGGCACGCACCACTCACCAAAGACACTCCACAGTTCACACAACTCACACAGACACATAGCAGTCACCATACACACACACCATAGTGCACACACCCCACAATGGCACACAGTACTCAACATACACACACGCTTCCCAGTGCACACACCTCAAACAGACACACACTACTCAAGACACACACATTTTACAGTGAAGACACCTCACACAGACACAAGATTGACAAAACAAATTACTTTGTATACACACCTCACACAGGCACACAACACTCACCACACACAGATTTCGCAGTGCAGACACCTATCACAGGCACACAACTCACCAGAAAAACACATTCCACAGTGTGCATACCTCACAAAGACAGACACCAATGAACACACACACTCCTCAGTGTATAGAACTCACACAGAAATACTCCACTTACCACACAAACACACACAAACTGCACAGAGCACAAACCTCACACAATCACATACAACTCACCATACACACACTACACAGTGCACACACCACACATAGACAATACTCACCAAACACACACATGACAGTGCACACACCTAACACAGACATACCACTCAACTCACACACTACACAGTGCACTAACCTCACACATACACCCACAAGGAACACAGACTTTCCAGAATGGAGAAACCTTGCACAGACACACACTACTTACCAAAGACACTGAACACTCACACTCTGCTATGCATATATCTCACACAGAAACACAAATTTCATCACACACATAATAAACAGTGCACAAACCTCACCCAGGCACACACCACTCACCACACACACAATCCACATTGCAGAAACCTCATGCAGACACACTACAATCAACATACACACATTACACAGAGCATACATCACACAAAACTCACCGACAAAACACACACTCTACAGTTCACAAATCTCAAACAGACACACAGCAGTCACAACACACACTCTGCATAGTGCACACACTTCACAAACACAGCACTCAAGACACACACACTCCTCATTGAAGAAACCTAATACAGACACGACTGACCAAAACAGTTCAATGTGAACACATTTCACACAGACAAAAGTCACCACACACAGTCCGCAGTGTGGATATCTCACACAGGCATGACACTAACTACAAACACACACTGCACAGTGAACACACCTCAAAGAAAACACACCACTGACCAGACACACACACTGCACAATGCACACTTCTCACACAGACACAAACCACTCACCATATAAACACACAAATCGCACAGTGCACACACCTTACACAAACACACGAAACTCACCAGACACACACACTATACAGTGCACACACCACACTCAAACACATAAAACTTACAACACACACTCCACACACACTCCACTGTGCATTAGACTCACACAGACACACACCCTTTAATAAACACAATTCACACACACACTTTACATAGCACAAACCTCACGCAGAGACAAAACACAAAGCACACGTTCTCCACAGTGCACACACCTCACACATACACACAACTCACCAAACACACTCCCTCCACAATGCACACAACTTACACAGAGATACACCAGGCACTTCACAAACCTCATACACAATTTACAGTGCACATACCTCAGTAATACTCTACTCGCCACACGCACACACACTCCAGGGTACACACACCTCACAGAGACACAGAGCACGCACCACATAAACTCCACAAAAACACATTACAATGCACACCTATCAGAAGACAAACACCAATCACGTGACACATTATCGACCATGAAGACACACCACTCTGTCACACACCAGTCACCACACACACTCAACACACACATTCGGTGCACACATTTCACACAGACACGCACTACTTGGCACACACACTCCACATTGTTCACACCTCACAAAAACTCACACGGTAGACTACACACACTGCACATTGTACTCAGCTCTCACAGACACAAACCTCATCACATTCACAAAGACTAAATAGTGCACATATTTTACACAGACACACACTACTCACGACACACACACTTTACTGTGAAGACTCATCACACAGACACAAGACTGACCACGCACACTTCACAGTAAACACACCACACAAGTCACAGAACACTCACGAAACACACATTGTGCAGTGCAGACACCGCACACAGGCACACAACTCACCAGAAACATACACTGCACACTGTGCACACCTCATAGACACATGCCACTTAACACACAAACTCTCCACAGTGCACACTCCTTACACAATGACACGCCATGAACTTCACGCACACCACACTTAATCCAGCTGGCACATAACTCAAACATACACCATTCACCATACTCACACACACTCCAGAGTACACACCTCACAAAGACACACAGCACACAACACACAAACTTTATAAACACACACCACAATGAACACACGTCACATAGACAAACAACAATCAACTGACAACTTATTCACAATACAGACACCTCACACTATCACATACCAGTCATTACACACACTCAACATACACACTCAGTGCACCCATTTCACACAGACACGCACCACTCAGCACACACAATCCAGATTTTACACACCTCACACAAACCCACACAGTGAAACACACACACTACAGAGTGCTCTTACCTCACACAGACACACACCACTCACCACGAAAACACAAACTGAAAGTGTCCACACCACTCACAGACACACACCCCCCACGAAACCCACAATCCACATTCCAGACATAAAACACAGATGTACCACTTAAACACACACTACACCGTGCACTCACCATTCACAGACACACACCACCCACTGCATACAGAATCTAAAGTGGAGACACCACACACAGACACACACCACTCAGCACACACACTCCATACACACTCCACTGTGCAAACACCTTACACAGACACACACCACTTAATATGCACAAATCACATACTCGCTTCACATAGCTCAAACCTCACACAGAGACAAAACTCAACTCACACATACTCTCCACAGTGCACACACACATCACACAGACACACTCCACTCATCACAAACACATTCCACAGTGCACACACTTCACACATACAGACAACTCACCACACAAAGACACTCCACAGTGCCCACAACTTACACAGTCACATCATGTAATCCACACACTCCACACTCAATCGACAGTGCACATATTTCAGACATGCTTCACTCACCACACTCACACACACTCCAGAGTACACACACCTCAAAGAGACACACAGCAAGCACAACACAAACTCCACAAAAAAACACCACAATGCACACACATCACACAGACAAACACCAATCACGTGACATCTTATCCACAATGGAGACACCTCACAGTGTCACACACTACTCACCATACACTTAACACACACACCCAGTGCACATATCTAATACACAAACTACTCAGCACAAACACTCCACAGTGCACACACCTCACACAGACACACAGCACTCAGCATACACACAGTCCACAGTGCAGACACCTCAGGCAGACACTACTCACAGCACATGCACTTTACTGTGAAGACACCTTACACAGAGTCAAGACTAACCACACACACTACACAGTAAACACACCTTACACAGAGATACAACACTAATCACACACAAATTCTGCAGGGCAAACACCTCATGCAAGCATATGTCTCACCAGAAACACACACAGCACATTGTATACAGCTCACAAATACACACACCACTTACCACACACAGACAATTCAGTGCGCACACCTTACTCAGAAACGCACCACTCACCAGACAAACAAACATAAACTGCACAGTGCCCACACTTTATGCAAACACACACCACTCAACAAATGCACACTCTCCACAGTGCACACATCTCACACAAACACACACCACTCATGACACATATACTTTACAGTGTTGAAACCACACATAGGCACAAGAATGACCACACACACTGCACAGTAAACAAACCTCACACAGACGCAAAACACACGACACACATTCTGCAGGGCAAACACCTCACAAAAGCATATGACTATCCAGAATCACACACTGCACAGTGCATACAGCTCACAAAGACACAAACCATTAACCACACACACTCTTCTGTGTGCACACCTCACACAGACACACACCATGCACCAGAAAAACACACACAAACTGCACAGTGCACACACCGTACACAAACACACACCACTCACCACATGCACCCTCTCCACAGTGCACATACCTCACAAAGACCCACACCAATCACGACACACACACAGTCTACAGTGTAGAAACCTCACACAGACACAAGACTGTCCACACACACTACATACAAAACACACCTCACACAGACACAAAACACTCACCACACACATATTCCACAGTGCACATACCTCATACAGGCACACACCACTCACCCAACATGCACTCTTCAGTTCACACAATTCACCCAGACACATAGCCATCACCACACACACACCATATTGCACATACGTCACACACACCACTCACGACAGAGACTGCATATTGAAGAATCTTTATACAGTCACACGACTGACCACACACACTAAAAAGTAAATACATATCACACATACACACAACACTCACCACACACACATTCTGCAGGGCTGACACCTCACACTGGCACACCATTCACCACAAACACACACTCCACAGTGAACACATTTCACAAAGACACACATCAGTGACCACACACACATTCCGCAGTGCACACACCACACAAATACACACACCACACATTACACTAAAGTTGAACAGTGCAGATACCTCACACAGGGAGATGACTCATCGGAAACACACACTACACAGTGCTCACACCTAACAGAGACACAGAACACTCACCACACACACATTTCACAGTGCAGACATCTCACACAGGCACACCACTCACCACAACCTTTCACTGCACAGTGCACCCACCTGAAGCAAAGATACACCTCTGACCTCACACAGGCACTCCATCATGCACACAGCACACAAAGACACACAACAGACACCACAAAAAAGCACACACTGCACTGTGCACACACCTAAACCAAACACACCACACTCTAAATACACTCAGACTACACAGTGCACACACGTCTCACAGACACACAAGATTCACCACATGCACACACTCCACAGTGCACAAAACTCACAGAGATACACACCAGTCACCACACAAGCACTCTGCACAGTGCAGAAACCTCAAACAGACACAAGTTTCTCACCACACACTGTTCACAGTGCACAGACCTCAAACAGACACACACTATTCATTGAAAACACACTCCACATTGCTAACACCTTACAGCACAGAAATCAATCAGCATGCACACACTTCCTGTGCACAAACCTCACGTAGACACACACCATTTATTTCGCAGTGTCACTGTACACACACCTTACACAGACACACAACACGCAAAACGCACATTCCAGAATGCAGACACCTATGACAGACACACCAATTACCACACATACTGCACACTCACATTCCACTGTGCACACCTCTCACACAGACAGACACCAGTCATCCAACACATACTACAGAGTGCCTACACGTCACACCGGCTCACACCACTCTTCACACACACACTCAACAGTGCAGACACCTCACACAGACCCACACACACACACTCCACACATATATTCCACAGTGCACGCACTTTAAACATACATGCAGCACTCACACATCAAAAGTGCACACAACTCACACACACACATCACTTATCACACACATAACTCCACAGTGCACACATTTTACACAGACAACAGCACTCATAAAAACACACTCCACAGTTCACACAACTCTCACAGACAAAAAGCAGTCACCGCACACACTCTCCATAGTTCTCACACGTCACACACACCACTCAGGACACACACACTCCACATAGAAGAAACCTCATACACACGACTGATCACACACACTACACAGTATATTTTACAAAGACACACAACACTCAGCACACACACATTCTGAAGTGCAGACACCTCACACAGGCACACCCCTCAACACAAACACACACTGCACACTGTGCACACCTCACAAAAACACCAACACTAACCACACACACAATCCTTAGTGCAAACACCTAACAAAGAAACACACCACTCACCTCAAAAACATGCACAAACCTCACAATGCACACACATCAAAGAAACACACACCACTTGCCATACACACACTACACAGTGCACATACTGCACACAATCAGATGATACTCACCTAACACACACTCCACAGTGCAGACACCTAACAAAGAGATATGAATCACCACACAAACTAGACAGTGACTTCAACTCACACAGAAACACAACAGTCATTGAACACACAATTTAAAGTTTATACAGTGAACACACACCACTCACCTCACACACACCTCTCTGCACACACTTCACAAAGACACATACCACTCCATAAATACATTCAACACACAGACTCCACATAGCACACGCATCACACAAACACAAAATTTACCACACACAAACTCTACAGTGCACACACCTCACACAGACACACACCACTCATAACATGTAAACTCCACAGTGAACAGACATCACACAGAATCACGCCACTGACCATACACATATTTTGCAGTGCAGACACGGCTCAGCAGAAACACGCAGTGCACAGTGTGCACACCTAATAGAGACACAGAACACTGACCACACACATTCCACAGTGCAGACACCTCACACATTTACACCACTCACCACAAATGCAGAATCCATAGTGCACACACTTGAAGCAGACACACGCTTATGACCACACACACTCTGCATTCCACACACTGCACACAGACACACACCACACACCACACAAACACACACACTGCACTATGCACACACCTAACCCAAACACACCCGTCTTCATACACACACTATGCAGTGCACACATCTCTCACCGACACACAAAATTCACCACATGCACACATTCCACAGTGCACAAAACTCACAGATACACACACCATTCACAACACACATATTCTGCGAAGTGCAAATCCTCACACCAACACAAGTCACTCACCACACACTCTTCAGTGTGCACACAACTCACGTTGACACACACCACTCACTTCACACACACACTCCACAGTGTTAACATCTCAAAGAGACACACACCAATCAGCACACACACCCCACCATGCCCACACCTCATGCAGACACACACCAACATTTACAAATACAGTTTACTGTACAGACACCTCACACAGACACACACCAGTCACCACACCAACTCCACACACATACTCCACAGTGCGCACACCTTAAACAGGCCTTCACCACTCACACATCAAAGAGTGCACAGAACTCACACAGACGCACCACTCACCACACGCATAACACTCCACAGTGCACCCATTTTACACAGACACACACAACTCAAAAAACACACTCCACAGTTCACACAAGTAACACACACAAAAAGCAGTCACCATACACACCCTTCATAGTGCACACAACACACACACATTACTCAGGAAACACACACTCTACATAAAAGAAACCTCATACAGACACACGACTGACCACACACACTACACAGTAAATACATTTTACACAGACACACAATGCTCACTGCAAACACATTACGCAATGCAGACACCTCACAGAGGCACAGCACTCACCACAAACAATCACTGCACAGTGAATGCACTTGACAGAGACACACATCACTAACCACACGCACACTGCACAGTGTAGATACCTCAAATAGAAACACAACACTCAACACACACACATTCCACAGTGCAGACACCTCACACAGGCAAACTACTAACCAGAAAAACACATTGCACAGTGCACACACCTCACAAATACACCAACACTGACCACACACACTCCTCAGTGCACACACCTCACACAAAAACACACCAATCACAAAATCACACACAAATTGCATAGTGCACACATTTATAACAAACACACACCACTCATCTTACACACACACTACACAGTGCACACACTGCACACAGAAAATACACACAATCACACACTCCACAGTGCAGACACATAACACAGAGATATGAATCACCACACACTACACAGTGAACTACCTCACACAGACACACACCACTCATCGCACACACAATTTAAAGTGCAGACACTCCACACACACACCATGCACCACACACAATCCTATGTGCACGCACCTCACACAGACACACACCACTTAATACACACACACTCCACATAGTACACACTTTACACAGACACAAAACTCACCCCACACACACTCTCCACAGTGCACACACTTCACACAGTAAATCGCCTCTCACCACACACACATTCTGCATTTCAGACACCTCAAACATGCACACGAGTCACCAGAAACACACACTGCACAGTGCGCAAAACCAACAGAGACACAGAACACTCAGCACACACATATTCCTCAGTGCAGGCATCTCACACAGGCACACCACTTACCCCAAACACACACTCCACAGTGCATACACCAGAAACAGACACACACCTCTCACCTCACACACACTTCATAGTGCACACACCACATGCAGACACAGAGCACACACCACACAAACACACTTTGCACTGTGCACACAAATAACCCCAAAACACCCCACTCTTTTGCTCACACACTACACAGTGCACACACTTCTCACAGACACCCAAGATTCACCAAACACATACTCCACAGTGCATAAAACTCACACAGACACAGAGCTCTCACCAAACGCACACTGTGGACAGTGCACAAACCTCATAAAGTCACAAGTCAACACACACATTTCACAGTGAACACATCTCACACAGGCACACACCACTCACCAAACACACACTCCACAGTGGACACACCTCACAAGGAAACAGACCAATCAGCACACACACACTTTATATCACACACACCTCACGAAGACACACACCACTTACCAAAGTGAACACACCTTGCACAGACTCAAAACACGCAACACACACACTCCAGTGTGCAGACACCTAGCACAGACACACCACTTACCACACACTGTACACTCACAATTCACTGTGCATATATCTCACAGTGACACACACCACTTATCACACGCATATTGCAAAGTGCACACACCCCACACAGCACACACCACTCACCACACACATGACAGTGTGCACGCACCTCACAAAAACACATACCACCCACTGCACACACAACCCAAATTGCAGACACTACTCACAGACACACAATTCTGACCACACACATACTCCAATGTGCACACACCTCACATAGACACAAATCACTCACCATACACATATTCATCATGCAAACACCTCACAGGAACACATAGCAATCACCGCACACTCTTCACCGTACACATACCTCAAGCAGAAACACACCACTTACCATGCACACAATCTCCACAGTGCCCAAACCTTACACAGACATACAGCACTCACCATACACACAAACTTTAGAGTGCAGACACCTAGCACTGACCCACACCACTTACCACACAAATTGCACACTCACTCTCCATTTTGAATACATCTCACACAGACACACACCACTCATCACACACATACTACAAAGTGCACACGACTCACACAGACACACAGCACTCACTATACACACACACTCCAGAGTGCAGATGCCCAGCACAAACCCACACAACTTACAACACACACTGCACACTCACACTCTACTGTGAATAAATCTTACACAGACACACACCACTAATCACACGCATACTACAAAGTGCACACAACTCACACAGACACCACTCACCACACACATAACACTCCACAGTGCACACTTTGTACCCAGAAACACACCACTCAACAAGCACACAGACTACACTTTGCACAACTCACACAGGCGCACAGCAGTCAACACACACATACACTTTATTGTGCACACATTTCACACCCATGCAACTCATGACACACACACTCCACATTGAATAAACCTCATACAGACACATGACTGACCACACACTACACAGTAAATACATTTTACACAGACACACAACACTCACCACACAGGCATATTCCACAGTGCAAACACCTCACACAGGCACACCACTCACCAGAAACACACACTGCATAGTGAACACACCACACAAAGACACACACCACTGAAAACACACACACAATCCACAGAGCACGCACCTCACACAAACATACCACTCACCACCAAAACACATACAAACTGCACAATGCACACACCTAACACAAACACACACAACTCATCATACACACACAGTAAACAGTGCACACACCTCACACAGACACTGCATGCAACAAAAGCACTCCAGAATGAAGACACCAAGCCAAGACACTTACCACAAACACTGCACACCCACACTCAACTGTGCATACATCTTAACAGACACACCACTCATCACACACATACTACACAGTGCACACCCCTCACACAGGCACACACCAATCACCACACACTCGACACAGTGCACTCACCTCACACAGTCTCACACACCACCCACTGCACACAAAATCCAAAGTGAAGACATGCCACCCGGACACACACTACTCACGACAAATACTTCACACACACTCCACTGGGTATACACCACACACAGACACACACCACTTAATACACACACTTCACATAGCACAAACCTTACACAGACAGAAAACTCAACACACACAGTCCACAGTGCACACACCTTACATAGACACACACCACTTATCAAACATACTCCACAGTGTACACACCTCACACAAACGTACATTGTAGAACAGACCCAATACACAATGTACTCACCTCACTCAGACACTCACAACATATCACGAGCAGAGACTCCACTGCACACACACGTCAGACACACTTTCCATGACACATACACTTTACAGTGGAGACACCTCACACAGACACTCAACACTCACCACACACATTCTGTAGTACAGACACCTCACAAAGGCACATGACTCACATACGCACACATTTTGTAGTGCACAAACCTCACAAAGACACACACCATTGACTACACACATACTACCCAGTACATGCACCTCACCCAAAACTCACTACTCACCACACAAACAGAGAAATGGCACAGTGCACACACCTCACACAAGCACACATCACTCACCGTTCACACACACAAAAATGTGCACACACCACACACAGACAATACTAACCAAACACATACGCCACAGCGCAGAAACAACACAGACATGTCACTTACCACACACATTACAGAGTGCAATCACCTCACACCAGCACACACCACTCACCACACACAGTATCCAAAGTAAAGACACTCCACATGGACACACACCAGTCACCACACTCACTCTACATGCAGTTCACTGTGAACACACATCAAACACACACCACTCAATGCACACATTTAATGCACACACTCTTTATAGCACACACATCACATAAAAAAACTCACCACACACTCTACAGTGCACACACCTCACACAGAAACACCCCACTCAATACAAACATGCAGCACAGTGTACACACCTCCCACAGATGCACAACACTCAACACACACATTCTGCACAGTGCACACACCTCACACAGACACACACCACGCAGTTTACAAACTCCACACATAATTTACAGTGTGCATAACTTAGTCAAACAACACTCATCACACAGATTCTCCACAACACACATTTCACAAAGAAACACAGCATGCACCACACAAATTTTGCACATACACACCAGAAGGCAAACACATTACACAGACACTCACCAATCACCACAGAGTATAGACAATGCACACAACTCAAACTGTCACACATGAGTCACCACACAAAATCAACACACACACTCAGTGCAAATATTTCACACAGACACACACCACTTTCCACACAATCCACAGTGCACAGCCCTCACAGAAACATACACTGCAGAACACACACACTCCACAGTGCACACACCTCACACAGACAAACGCAACTCTCCAGACAAATATCACAAGGTGCACACACCTCTGGAAGACTCACAGCACTCATCACACACACACTCCACACTGTACACACCTCACACAGACACACACCACACACCACACAAACTTCATAGGGCAGACACCTAGCCCAGACAGACACGACTTACCACACACACTGCACACTCACACTTTACTGTGCATACATCTCACACACACCACTCCTCACATGCAAACTGCACAGTACACACAGCTCACACAGGCACACACCACTCACCACACACACACTCCACACACATAATCCACAGTGCACACACCTTAAACAAACACACCTCTCTCACATTAAAAGGTTCACACAAATCACATGCACACCACTCACCACACACATAACACTCCACAGTGCACAAATTTCACACAGAAACACACTGCTTACAACACACACACTATACAGTGAAGACACCTCACACAGACACAAGACTGACCACACACACTATAAAGAAAACATGTTTCAAACAGACATACAACACTAAAAACACACATATTTCCCAGTGCACACACCACACACAGGCACACACTAGTCACCACACACTCCACAGTTTACACAGCTAACAGAGACACTCGCCAGGCACCACTCACACACTCCATAGTACACACACCTCTCACTCACACCACTCAGGACACACACACTTCACATTGAAGAAACCTCATACGACTGACCACACACACTAAAATATAAATACATTTCACACTAACGCACAACACTCACCACACACAAATTTCGCAGTGCAGACACCTCACGAATGCACAGCACTCACCACAAATACACTGCACAGGGAACACACCTCAAAAAGACACACACCAGTGACCACAGACACACTCAACAGTGCAAACACCTTACACAGACACACAGTAATCACCACACAAACACACACTTAGCAGGGGAAACACATCACAAAAAAAACCACCCTACATACACACACTACACAGTGCACACACCTCACACAAACACCAGTCACCAAACACACAATCCACAGTTCAGACAACAAAGACAGACATACCACTGACCACACACACTATGCCATGCACTCACCTCACAGAGACACACACCACCCTCTGCTAACACAATGCAAATTGCAGAAACTGCATACAGACACACACAACTCACCACACACACTGCACACCCTACACTGTGCATACACCTCATCCAGGCTCACACTGCTTAATACACATATTTTATGCACACATTCCACATAGCGCAAACCTTATAGGTACACAAAACTCAGCACAGATTCTCCACATTGCACCGACCTTGTAAAAAATACACCCCTCATCACACACACTCCACCGTGCTCACACCTTACAAGTACACACAACTCACCAGACACACCCTTCACAGTGCACACAACTTACACAGAGACACAGCATGCACTCTACCCATGCCACACAAAATCTACAGTGCACATAACTCAGACATACACCACTCGCCACACTCACACACACTCCAGAGTACACAGACCTCACTGACACACAGGATGCACCACAGAAACTTCAAAAACACACACCACAATGCACACACTTTACACAAACACCAATCACCTTAAACCTTATCCACAATGGAGACACCTCACACTGTCACACACCAGTCACCACACACACTCAACACACACTTAGTGAACACATTATACACAAACACACACCACTCAGCACACACACTGCACAATGCACACACCTCACACAAACACACTGTAAAACACAGACACTACACAGTGCCCACAGCTTAAACAAAAAGACGCCACTAAGAGCACACACACTGTACAGTGAAGACACCTCACACAGACACAAGACTGACTACATACACTAAACCATAAACACACCTCATACAGAAACAGAAGACTCACCACACACACATTCTGTAGTGCACACTTCAGACAAACACAAGACTCACAAGAAACATACACTACACAGTGCGTATTCCTCACAAAGACACACAAAACTACCACACACACTCATTTGTGCACATACTGCACAAAGACACACACCACACAAACAGAAACACTGCACTGTGCACACTCCTGATCCAAACACACATTACTCACCACACACACAGTACACAGTGCACACACCTTACAAAGACACACAAGATTCACCACACACACTCCACAGCGTACAAACTTCACACAGACACACAACTCAATTCATGCACATTTTGCACAGTGCAAAAACCTCACCCAGAGAGAAGTCACTCAGCAAACACACTCTTCACATTGCACACAACTCACACAGACACACACTACTTACGACACACACACTTTACTGTGAAGACACCTCACACAGACACAAGACTGACCATACACAATACACAGTAATCACAACTCACACAAAAACACGACACTCACCACTCAGACATTCCGCAGTGCACACAACTCACACAGGCACACCCCACTCCCCAAGCACACACTGTACAGTTCATAAAATCCACACAAACACACAGAAGTCACCACACACTTTATAGTGCACACACCTCACACACACACCACTCATGAAACACACACTCCACTTTGAAAACACCTCATACAGACAAATGACCACAAAGACTACACAGTAACTACATTTCACACAGACACAAAACACTCACCAAACACATATTCTGCAGTGCAGACACCTGAGACAGGCACACCACTCACAACAAAGATGCACAGCACAGTGAATGCACCTCACAAATTGACTATTGAACACCCTACCAATAACAGTCACTAAAGAACACTTCACCCAATAAGTCTCTATAGAGCACCTACTCACCAAACACAGTCACTATAGAGCACCCTATGCAGTAACAGTCACTATAGAGCACTCAACCCAGCAACAGTCACTATAGAGCACCCTACCAAAAAACAGTCCCTAAAGAGCACCTAACCAACAACAGTACCTATCGAGCATCTACCCAATAAGAGATACCACAGAGCACGTCACCCAATAAAAGTCAGTATTGAGCACCTACCAATCAACAGTTGCTAAAGAGAACCCCATTCAACTACAGTCACTATAAAGAACCCTTCACAAAAAAGTAGTATAGAGGACTCCACCGAATAACAGTCACTATAGGGCCATTGACCCAACAACAATCACTATGGAACACTCTACACAACAACAGTCACTACATACCACTCTCCCCAACAACAGACACTATATAGCACCTACACTACAAGAGTCATTATAGATCATTGACCGAACAAGAGACACTATAGAGCCCTTTACCCAAGAACAGTCACTATAGAGAAGTCCACCCAACAACAGGCACTATAGAGCATCCCAAAATAACAACAGTCACTATGGAACTACCTGCCCAGCAGCCGTCACTATAGAGCACCCTCCCCAACAACATTCACTATAAATCACTGTACCATCAACAGTCACTAGAGAGCATCCTGCGAAACAACAGTCACTCTAGAGCTCCTAACCAACAGTCACTATAGATTACCTACCCAACAACAGTCACTATAGAGCACCTACCCAACAACAGTCACTATAGCTCACCATACCTAACAACTGTCACTACAGAGCACCTTACCCAAAAACCATCACTATAAAGCACATAGCCAAAAGTCAATATAAAGCATACCACTCAACAAAAGTCACTACAGATAACCCTACATAACGACAGTCACTATTTAGAGCACTCTATGCAACAACAGTCTCTATAGAGCACCCAACTCAGCAACAGTCTCTATAGAGCACCCAACTCAGCAACAGTCATTATATAGCACCCACCCAACAACAGTCACTTTAGAGCCATCTACAAAACAACAGTCACTGTAGAGGACCTAACCAACAACAGTCACTGTCGAGCACCCCACGAAAAAACAGTCACTATAAAGCACCTACCCAATAGTCACTATAAAGCACCATACCCAGCAACAGACACTAGAGAGCACTATACCCAACATCAGACTCTTGTGAAGTGGAGTTCTCTATAGTGACTGTTGTATAAAGTTCTCTACAGTAACTGTTGTTGGTTGAAGTTCTCAATAGCGACTGTTGTTTGCTAGAGTTATCTTTAGGTGACTGTTGTCATGTAGAGTGCTCTATAGAGACATTTTTTGTATAGGGTGCTCTATACTGACTGTTACTGGATAGGTGCTTTATGCTGACTATTGTTGGGTAATGTGCTCTAAAAAGACTGTTGTTGGGTACGGTGCTCAATAGTAAATGTTGTTGGGTAGAGTGCTCTATATTTACTGTTTTTAGCAGGTGCTCTATAGTGACTCTTGGTGTGTAAGTGATATTTAGTGAATGTTGTTAGATTGGTACTTTGTACTGACTATTGCTGGGTAGGTCCTCTATAGTGACTATGGTTGGGTGGGTGATCTATATTGACTGTTGTCAAGTTCCTGGTCTATGGTGACTGTTGTTGGTCAGGGATCTCCATAGTGACTGGTTTTAAGTATAGTGCTCTACAGGTGACTGTTGTGGGTGGACTTCTTTATAGTGACTGTTGTTTAGAATGCTCTGTAGTGACAGTTTTTGGGTAGTTGCTGTATAATGACTATTGTTGGGTACAGTACCCTACCGTGACAGTATTTTGGTAGATGATTTATAGTGACTGCTGTTGTGTAGAGTGCTGTATAGGTGACTGCTGTTGGCTAGAGTGCTCTATAGTGACTGTTGATGTGTAGCATGCTATATAGTAACAGTTGTTGTGTAGGTGTTTTATAATGACTGTTGTTGAGTACGTGCTCTATGGTTTCTGTTGTTGTTTAGGTTGCTCTGTGGAAACTGCGGTTGAGTTGAGTGCTCTATAGTGAATACTGTTGGGTGGAGTGCTCTATAGTTTCTAGTTGGGTGGAGTGTTCAATACTGACTGTAGCTTGGTGGAGTGCTCTTTATTGACTGTTGTTGGGTAGAGCGTTCTAGATAGTGACAGTTGTTTGACAGGTGCAGTATAGTAATTATTGTTAGATAGCATGCTCTATTGTGATGGTCGTTAGGTAGGGTGTTTTATTCTGACTGTTGTGTGGGGTGCTCTATAGTGACTGTTGTTATTCAGACTGCTCTACAGGTGACTGTTGTTGGGTGGACTCTTCTATAGTGATTATTGTGTAGAGTGCTCTATAGTGACTATTGTTAGGCAGAGTTCTATATGGTGAATGTTGTTGGGTACATACTCCATATTGTCTGTTGTTAGGTAGGGTGCACTATAGTGACTGTTGTTGGGTAGATGATATATAGTGATTGTTGCTGGGTAGAGTGCTCTATAGTGACTTGTTGGGTAGAGTGCTCTATAATAAATTTTTGGCTGAAGTACTCTATATTAACTGTTGTTGGGGAGGGAGGTTTATAGTGATTATTGTTGAATAGTGTGCTCTGTAGTGACTGCTGCTCGGTAGGCTGCTGTATAGTGACTGTTGTTGGGTAGAGTGCTATATACTGACTGTTCCTGGGTGGGGTAATCTATAGTTCATGTTGTTGTGTAGAGTTTCCTATAGTGACTGTTGAATAGTACTGTGCTCTATAGTGACTGTTTTTGTGTAGTGTGCTCTATTGTGACTCTTGATGGGTAGGGTGCATTATGCTGACTGTGGTTTGGTGGAGTGCTCAATAGTAACTGTTGTTTTGTAAATGCTCTATAGTTTGTGTTGTAGGGATGGGTGCTCTACACTGACTTTTGTTGGCAAGAATTCTTTATAGGTGACTGTTGTTTGGTGGAGTGCTCTAAATAGTGACTGTTTTTGGATAGGTGCTCTATACTGACTGTTATTGCGTAGGGTGCTTTATAGTAACTGCTGTCGCGTGGAGGACTCTTTACTGACTGTGGTGTAGAGGGATCCATAGCGACTTGTTGAATAGAGTGCTCTATATTGACTGTTGTTGGGTAGGGTGCTCTATATTAACTGTTGTTGCGTAGGTGCTCTATACTGACTGTTGTTGGTATCGTGCTTTATAGTGACTGTTCTTGGATATGGTGCTCTATTGTGACTGTTGTTGAGCACACTGCTTTACAGTAACTGTCTTTGGGTAGGTACTCTATAGTGACATTTTTGGTCGAGTGCTCTAAATACTGACTGTTTTAGTGTATGTGCTCTATACTGCCTGTTGTGTAGAGTGCTCTATAGTGACTGTGGTTGGGTAGAGTGCTCTATAGTGGCTGCTGTTGGGTAGGGTGTTCTATAATGTCATTTGTTGGGTAGGTTGCTCTACAGTGACTGTTGATGGGTAAGGTGATCGATAGTGTCTGTTTCTGGTAGAGTGCCATATAATGACTGCCCTTGGGTAGGGTGTTCTATAGTGACTGTTGTTGGGTAGAGTGAACATAGTGACTTTTTTAGGGTAAAGGGCTCTATAGTGATTGCTGTTGTGCAGGCGCTCAATAGTGACTGTTTTTGTGTATGATACTCTCTACTAACAGTTGTTGGGTACGGTGTTCTATAGTGAATGTTGTTGGGTAGAGGGCTCTATAGTGACTGATTTTGGAAAAAGTATTATGTAGTAATTTTTGTTGGGAAGGGAGCTCTATAGTGACTGTTTCTGGGTAGGTTACTTTATAGTGATAGTTGCTGTGTGATGTGCTCTATAATGTCTGTTGCTGCTTATAGTGGTTCTTAGTGACTGTAGCTGGGTAGGTACACTGAAGTGACTATTGTTTGGCAAGTGGCTCTATGGTGACGGTTTTTTGGTAGGTACTTTAGAGTAACTGTTTTTGTAGGTTGCTCTATAGATAGTGTTGTGTAGGGTGCTCTATAGTGACTTGTTGGGTAGGTGTTCTATAGTGACTATTGTTGGGTAGGGTTCTTTATACTGACTGGTGTTGGGTAGGGTGCTCTATAGTGACTGTTTATGGGTAGGGCGCTTTATAGTGACTGTTGCTAAGTAGGGTGTTCTATACTGACTAATGCTATGTAGTGTGCTCTATAGTAAATTGTTTGGAGGGGACTCCATAGTGGCTGTTGTGTAGGGTGCTCTATTGTGACTTTTGTTGTGTAGGGTGCTCTATTGTGACTTTTGTTTGGTAGACTGCTCTACAGTTACTGTTGCTGGGTAGGGTGTCCTAAGAAGTCTTTTGTTCTGTAGGGTACTCTATATTGACTGTTTTTGGGTGGAGTGCTTCATAGTGACTGTTGATGGGTAGGTTGCTAGATAGTGACTGTTGCTGGGTAGAGTGACATATAGTGACGGCTCTTGGATAGAGTGTTCTGTAGTGACTGTGGTTGTGTAGAGTGCTCTATAGTGCTTTTGGTTGTGTAAAAGGTTCTATAGTGACTGCTGTTGTGTAGGCACTCTATAGTGACTGGTGTGCACAATGCTCTATAATAACTGTTGTTGAATAGGGTTCTCTATAGTGATTTCTGTTGTGTACAGGGCTCTATACTGACTCTTGTAAAATATAATGTTTTGTAGTGACTGTTTTTGGGTAGGGTGCTCTATAGTAACCGTTGCTGGGTATGTTGCTCTATAGTGATAGTTGTTGAATGATGTACTCTGTAATATA
This sequence comes from Leontopithecus rosalia, assembly GCA_028533165.1. Classification (NCBI taxonomy): domain Eukaryota; kingdom Metazoa; phylum Chordata; class Mammalia; order Primates; family Cebidae; genus Leontopithecus; species Leontopithecus rosalia. The sequence goes on from CM052665.1 coordinate 21,471,275, forward strand.
TGTTGCTGGTTTTAGTGCCCCTTAGTGACTGTAGCTGGGTAGGTACACTATAGTGACTATAGTTTTGTGGGTGACTCTATAGGGACTGTTGTTTGGTAGATGCTCTATACTGACTCTTTTTTTGTAGTTTGCTCTACAGTTAGTGTTGTTGGTTATGGTGCTCTTTTATTGACTTATTGGGTAGGGTTCTTTATACTGACTATGGTTGGGTAGGGTGACCTATAGTGACTTTTTCTGGGTATGGTGATCAATAGTGATTTTTGCTATGTAGGGTTCTCTAAACTGACTGTTGATGTGTAGCATGCTCTATACTGACTGTTATGGTGTAGGGTGCTCTATAGTGACTGTTGTTGGCCAGGGTGCTCTATAGTTACCGTTGCTGCATAGGGTGCTCTAAAGTGAATGTTGTTGGGTGGGGTGTTGTATAGTGACTGTTTATTGGTAATCTACAGTGCCTGTTCTTGGATACAGTACTCCGTAGTAGCTGTTATTCAGTAGACTGCACTATAGTGATGGTGGTTGGGTAGAAGGCTCTATAGTGAGCGTTGTTGGGTAGGTGCTCTATAGTTTCTTTTGTTAGGTAGAATGCCATATAATGACTGTTTTGGGGTAGGGTGCCCTATACTGACTGCTGTTGGGTAGGGTACACTTAGTGACTGTCTTTGGGTTGGTGCTCTATAGTGACTGGTTTTCGCTAGGATGCTCTATAATGCCTGTTGTAAAGTGGAGTTCTCTAGAGGGACTTTTGTTGGTTAGGGTGCTCTATGGTGACTGCTGCTGGGTATGGTGTTGTATAGTGACTGATGTTGGGTAGGGTGTTCTATAGTGACAATTGCAAGGTATGGTGTACTATAGTGAATTCTGCTGGGTTGGGTGCTCTATAGTGAATGTTGTTGGGTAGGTGCTCTCTAGTGACTGTTGCTGTGTAAAGTGCGATATAGTGACTGTTGTAGAGTAGGACCTATACAGTGACTGTTGTTGGGTACAGTGCTCTATAGTGACAGTTGCTGGGTAGGTGCTCTATGGTGACTGTTTTTGGATATGTCCTCTATAGTGACTGCTGTTGGTATAGTGCCACATAGTGACTGTTGTTAAGCAATGTGCTACATTGTGACTGCTGCTGGGTAGGGGGCTTTATAGTGACTGTTGTTAGAGTTTAGTTCTGTATAGAGACTGTCACTGTGTAGGGTGCTCTATAGTGACTGTTGTTGTGTAGAGTGCCCTATAGTGACTGTTGTGGGGTAGAGTGCTTTTTAGTGACTGTTGCTGTGTAGGGTGCTCTATAGTGATTAGTGTGTGGTAGGTGCTCTATACTGACTGTTGCTGAGTAGGGGCTTTGTAATGATTATTTTCAGTAGGTTCTCTACAGTGACTGTGGCTGGATAGGTGCTGTCTAGTGACTGTTGTTTTGTAGGTTGCTGTGTAGGGACTGATATTGTGTAGAAAGCTCTAAAATGACTGTTTTTTTGTAGGTGCTTTATCCTGACTGTTGTGTAAAGTTCTCCAGAGTGATTGTTACTTTCTAGGGTGCTCTATCGTGAATCCTGCTCAGTAGGAAGCTCTATATTGACTATTATATAATAGGGTGCACTATAGTGCCTTTGTTGGGTCAATGCTCTATATTGAGTGTTGTTGGGTACCATTATTTCTAGTGACTGTTGGTTTGAGTGTTCTATAGTGACTGTTGTTGTGTAGAGTTATCTATAGGGTCTGATGTTGGTTAGAGTGCTCTACAGGTTACTATTTTTAGGTGGGGTGCTCTTTACTGATTGTTGGTGTCTAGAGTGCTCTATTGGGGACTGTTGAGTGCAGTGCTCTATAGTGACTGTTGTTATATAGAGGGTTCTACAGTGACTGTCATTTATTATATTGCTCTATTATGGCTGTTGTTGGTTAGAGTGCTATATAGTGATTGTTGTTGAATAGGGTGCTCTTTAGTGACTGTTGTTTGGTGGGGTGCTCAATATTAACTGTTGGTTGGTTGCTCAATTGGGACTGTTGTTTGGTAGAGTGTTCTTGAGAGTGACTGTTGTTGGGTACATGCTCTATAGTGACTGTTGTTGGGTAGCTGCTCTTCAGTGACTGTTGTTGGGTTTTGTGCTCTATAGTGACTTTTTGGGTAGGTGTTCTATATGGACTCTTGTGGATTAGGGTGCTCTATACTGACAGTGGTTGGCTAGAGTACTCCATAGATAACTGTTGATTTGTGGAGTGCTCTATAGTGACTGTTGTTGGGTAGAGTAATCTATAGTGACTCTTTTTGCATAGGGAGCCATATACAAATTCTTGGTTTGTAGGGTGCTATATACTGTCTGTTTTTGTGTTGATTGCTCTATGGTGACTGTTTTTAAGTAGGTGCTTTATCATTACTGTTGTTTGGTAAGGTGCTCTATAGTGACTGTGTTTGGGTAGGTGCTTTATAGTTACTGTTGTTTGTTGGGGTATTCTATAGTGACAGATGTTGGGTAGGGTGCTCTATGGTGACTGTTGTTGGGTACGGTGCTCTATAGTGACTGTTGTGTAGGATGGTCTATAGTGACTGTCATTTGTTGGAGTATTATACAGTGACTGTTGTTGGATAGGGTGTTATATAGTGACTTTCATGGTTAAGGTGCTCTATAAAAACTGTTTTTGGGTATGGTGCAATATAGTGACTGTTATTTCTTGTGGTGCTCTATAGTCACTGTTGTGTGGTAGAGTGCTCTATAGGCGACCATTGTTGGTTGGGGCACTCTATAGTTACTTTTGTTGGGTAGGGTGCTCTATAGTGACTGTTGCTGGATAGGTTCTCAATAGTGACAGTTGTGTCACGTGCTTTATAATGACTGTTGTTGGGAATGGTGCTCTGTAGTAACTGTTGCTCGGAAGTATGCTCTATACTGGCTATTAGTGGGTAGGTCCTTTACTGTGACTGTTGTTGAAAAGGTTATCTATAGTGAGTATTGTTTTGTAGCTTCTCTATAGTGACTGTTGTTGGGCAGGTGGTGTATAATGACTGTTGCTTTGTAGAATGCTTTATATTGACTGTTGTGTAGCTGGTCTATATTGCCTCTTATTGCTTGTGGTGTTCTGTAGTAACTGTTTTAGGGTGCTTTACAGTGGCTATTATTATGTAGGGTGCTCTATAGTGATTATTGTTGAATAGGTACTCTTTACTGACTGTTGTTAGGTAGGTTGCTTTGCAGTGACTGTTGTTGGGTACGTTGCCCTATAGTGACTGTTTTTGGGTAGAGTTCTTCATTGTGAGTTTCTGGGTAGGTGCTCAATAATAACTGTAGTTGGGTAGGTACTCTATATTGATTGTTATTGGGTAGGTACTATATACTGTCTGTTTTGGGGTAGGTGCTCTATTTTTACTTTTGTTAGGTAGGATGCTCTACAGTGACTGTTGTTGTTAGGGTGCTCTAAAGTGACTGTTTTTTGGAGGGTGCACTATAGTGCCTGTTTTTTGAGTAGAGTGTTCTATACAGACTGCTGTTGTGTGGGGATCTCTATACTGACTGTTGTTGGGTAGAGTGCTTTATAAGTGACTATTGTTGGTTGTAGTGTTCTATAGTGACAAATTAATAAAGTGCCATATTGTGACTGTTGTTGGGTTGAGTGCTCTGTAGTGACGATTGTTGTGTAGGGTGTTCTATACTGACCATTGTTACGTAGGAGGCTCTAGATACTGACTGTTATTATGTATTGTGCTCTATCATAACCCTTGCTTGGTAGAGTGCTCTATAATGACTGTTTCTGAGTAGAGCGCTTTATAGTGACTGTCATTGTGTAGGTGATCCATACTGACTGTTTTTGGGAAGGTGCTGTATACTGTCTGTCGTTGGGTGCAGTGCTCTATAGTGAATGTTGTTGGGTAGGGTGCTCTTGAGTAACTGTTGCTGGGTAGGATGCTCTAAAGTGACTGTTGTTGGGTACAGTGCTCTATAGTGACTGCTGCTGCATAGGGTGCTCTATAGTGACTGCTGTTCGTTAGTGTGCCCTATAGGTGACTGTTGTTGTGTGGAGTGTTCTATACTGACTATTGTGTAGAGTTCTTTATAGTGACTTCTTTTAAGCAGAGTGCTCTATACTGACAGTTGTTGGGTAGGTGCTCTATATTAACTGTGGTTGGGTAGGGTGCAGTATAGTGACGGTTGTTTTGTAGGTGATCTATACTGACTGTTGCTTGGTAGAGGGCTCTATTGTGACTGGTGTTGTGTATGGTAATCTATAGTGACTGTTGCTGAGTAGAGTGTTCTATGGAGACTATTGTTGGTTAGGTGCTCTACAGTGACTGTTGCTGGTTAGTGTGCTCTAGTCTGACTGTTGTTGGATGAAGTGCTCTATACATGACTGTTGTTGGGTGGCATGCTCTGTAGTGACTGTTTATTGTAGGGTGCTCTATTGTGACTGTTGTTGAATAGGTGCCTTATAGTAACTTTTGTTGGGGACGGTGCTCTACAGTGTCTGTTTTTGTGTAGTTAATTTATAGTACCCTACTCAATGGTCACTGCAGAGTGACTACCTATTAACAGTCACTGTAGAGTCCTCTACCCAGCAAGAATCACTGGAGAGAACTCCACCAAACAACAGTCACGACAGTGCACCATACTTGAAAACAAACTCTATAAATTATTCTACCGAACATCAGTCACTATAGAGAAGCTACCCAACAACAGTCACTAGAGAGTACCTCCCCAGCAACATTCACTATAGAGCACTCTACACAGCAGCAGTCTGTATAAAGCATGCCACCCAGGAACTGTCAGTATAATGCACACTACCCTGCAACAGTCAATATGGAGCACTCTACCCAACAACAGTCCCTATAGAAAACTCTACCCAGAAACAGTGACTATAGAGCACCTATTCAGACACTGTCAGTTTACCGCCTTCACCAACAACACTCAGTATACAGAACCTATCCAAAATCAGTAACTATAGAGCACCCTACACAGTAACAGTCACTATAGTGAACTCCACCCAAGAACAGTCACTATAGAGCACCCTTTGCAGCAATATTCACTAGAGAGTACCCTCTCAAACAGCAGAAATTATAGAGCACCCTACTAACAAGAGTCACTATAAAGCACTCTATGCAGCAACAGTCATCATAGAGCACCCTACCAAAAACAGTCACAAGCGATTACTACACAAAAACCTTCACTATAGATCACCAACCCAACAACAGTTAGTATAAAGCACAATACCCAAAAACAGTCACTCTAAAGAACTTACCCAACAACAGTCACTATAGAGCACTCTAACCAAAAACAGCCAGTATAGAGTACTCTGTACAATACTCACTGTGAAACACTCCATCCAACAACAGTCACCTGTGGAGCAATCTACCCAAATATAGTCACTATCGAGCACCCCACACTACAACAGTCACTATGGAGCATCCTATTCAACAACAATCACTATATAGAACTCCATTCAAGGAGTTCTCCATTCAACAACAGTCACTATAGTTTACCATACCCAACAACAGACTCTGTAGAACATTTTACCGAAAAACAGTCACTATAGAGCACCTACCCAACAAGAATCACTATAAAGCACCCAAACCAACAACAATCACTATAGAGTACCTACCCCAAAACCATAACTATAAAGTACACTACCCAGAATCAGTCACTATAGAAAACCCCAACAAATAACAGTCAGCACAAAGCACCCTATCAAGCAACAGTCACTATAAGGCACTCCTACCAACAACAGTCACCTATAGAACACTATACCCAGCAACAGGCACTACAAAGCACTCTACCAAAAATCAGTCACTATAGAGCACTCTACACAACAACAGCCAGTATAAGAAACTTCAACCAAAAACAGTCACCTATATGGCACCTACCCAATAACAGTCACGAAAGATCACTCTACACAACAGTTACTATGAAGTACCACATCCATCAGCAGTCACTGTGAGCACCCTACACAACAGTCACTGTAAAGCACCTAACAAACATCAGTCACTGTAAAGCACTTACCCAAAAACACTCACTATACATCACCATACCCAGCAACAGTCACTATAGAGCAGCTACACAAAAACAGTCACTATAGAACATTTACTCAACAGCAGTCACTATAGGGCACCCTACTCAGCAAAAGCACTATACAGCACAATACCCAACAATAGTCAGTATAGAGCACCTACACAATAACTGTCACTTAAGAGCACTCTACCCAACCACAGTTTATATAAGGCACCTACAAAACAAGTCACTCTAGAATATCTACTCAACAACATTCATTATGGAACACTCTATCTTACAGCAGTCACTATAGAGAACTCGACACAGCAACAGTAACTATTAATTACTCCACCCAATAGCAGTTACCTATGGAGCACTGTACCCAACAATGGTCAATATAGAGCACTCCAAACAACAATCAGTATAGAACACTCCACCCAACAGCAGTCACTATAAAGCACCTTACCCAAGAACAGTCACTAAAGAGCACCTACCCAACAACACTTACTAAAGAGCACCTACTTAAGAACTGTCACTATAGAACACCTACCCAACAGCAGTCTGTATAAAGTGCCATACCCAGCAAAAGGCACTATACAGCACTCTACCCAACAATGGTCACTATAGATCACCTACCCAACAACAGTCATTATTGTGCACTTTACCCACCAATGGTTAATATAGAGAACCTACCCAACAACAGTCACTATAGAGTACTTGACACAGCAATAGTCACAACTGATCACTCTACCCAACAACAGTTACTGATAGAGCACTCTAACAAACAATGGTCTTCATAGAGCACTCTGCACGAAAACAATCTTTATAAAACACTCCACCCAGCAACACTCACTATAAAGCATTCCACCCAAAAACAGTCACTATAGGGCACCCTATTCAACAACAGTCACTATACAAAACCTACCAAACAACAGTAATTATACACCCCACTACAAAAAATACAGTCACTTTAGAGCACTCTACCCAACAACAGTCACTGTAGAGCACCCTACCCAAGAATAGTCACTATAAAGCACTTTACCCAATAAACAGTCACTATAGAGCACTCTATTAAACAAAAGTCAGTATAGAGCACATGACCAACAACAATCACTATAGAGCCCTTTAGAGGAAAACGTTCACTATAGAGCACTCCATCCAACAACAATCACCATGGAGCACCCTAACCAAGAACAGTCACTATAGAGCACTCTGCAAAACTAGTTAGTATAAAGCACTCTACCCAAAATCAGTCACTATAGAGCATCCTACCCAAAAACAGTCACTATAAATAGCACTCTACACAACAAAATTCACTACAGAGGACTCCACCAAACAGCAGTCATCAAAGTGCACCATACTCTATAAGAAACTCTATAGAGAATTCTATGGAAGACCAGTCACTATAGAGCACCCTACCCAACAAAATTCTCAATAGAGCACCTACTCAACAACAGTCATTTTAGAGCCCTCTACAATAAAACAGTCAATATAGCACACTCTACGCAACAATAGTCACTTATAGAGCACTCTATCCAGAAGAGTCACCTTACCCAATAACAGTTACCTATGGAGCACTGTACCCAACAATGGTCAATATAGAGCACTCCAAACAACTATCAGTATAGAACACTCCACCAAACAGCAGTCACTATAAAGCACCTTACCCAAGAACAGTCACTAAAGAGCACCTACCCAACAACACTTACTAAAGCACTCCACCAAACAACAGTCATGATGGAGAACTCCAACCAACCACAGTCACCATAGAGCACTTTGCACAATAGTCAATGTTAAACACTAATCCCAGCAACAATCACCTATGGAGCACTCTTTCAAACAACAGTCACAATCAAGAACCCCACCCAACAACTGTCTTTTTAGATCACCTGATCAACAACTGTAACTATACAGCATTTCTCAAAAACAGTCACTATAGAGCACCCTGCCCTGAACCAGTCACTGTAGAGCACATACCCAAGAACAGTCAGTATATAGCACCCTTCACAGAAACATTCACAATAGAGAATTCTACCCCGCCACAGTCAGTACAGAGAACGTCACTCAACAAGTCATTATAGAGCACCCTACTCAGCAACAGTCACTATGGATCACCATACCCAACAACAGTCACTTCTGGGCACTCTCCAAACAAGAGTCACAATATAGCATTCTACCCAGCAATAGTCATTATAGAGCACCATAACCAACAACAGTCACTATAGAGAACTCTACACAACAAGAGCCACTATAGAGCACTCCACCCAACTACAGCCACCTATAGAGCACCCCATTCAACAAAAGTCACTGTAGAGCACCCTAGCCAGACACAGTGACTATAGAAAACGTATTCAACATCAGTCAATAGAGAGCACTCTATGCAGCAACAGTCACTAGAGAGCACTCCAACCAACAACAGTCACTATAGAGCACTCTGCACAATAGTCACTGTGAAACCCTGCACCCAGCAACTATTACCTATAAAGCACTCTACCAAACAACAGTCACTATGGAGAACCCCACCAAACAACAGTCACTATAGAGCATCCTAACCAAAAAGAGTCACTATAGAGCACCATACCCAAGAATAGTCACTATAGAGCACCTACCCAAAAACAGTAAGTATACACCCCGCTACAAACAAACGGTCACTATAGAGCACTCTACCTAACAACAGCCATTATAGAGCACCCTACC
>CM052665.1:21480437-21507632 GCA_028533165.1 Leontopithecus rosalia
CTACCCAAAAACAATCACTATAGAGCAACTACCCAACAACAGTCACTATAAAGCCTGCTACCCGACAACAGTGACTGTAGAGCACTCTTGTCTACAACAGTCACTGTAAATCACTGTACCCAGAAACAGACTCTATAGAGCACTTAAACCTGTAACAGTCAGCATTGAGCACCCATCCTAGCAACAGTCATTATACAGCACCCTACTTCACAGCACACACTATAGAGCACCCTTCCAAGAACAGTCAATATAGAGTATTCTACCTAATAACAGTCAATATAGGTCTCCAAGCCAACAAAAGCCACTATAGGGCATTTACCCAACAACAGTCACTCTAGAGCATCTACTCGATATCAATCACTATAGAGCACCTATGCAACAACCGTCAGTATATAGCATTTTACCCAAAAACACTTACTATAGAGTACTGCATAAAACAACCATCACAATGAGCACCCTGAAAACAGTCAGTGTACAGCACCTACCCAACAACAGTCACTGTAGAACATTGTTGCCCACTAGAGTCTCTGTAGAGAACCCAACAAGAGGCAGTCACTATAGAGTACAGTACACAGCAACAGTCACTATAGAACACCTTCCCAACAACAGTCAGCAAAGATCACCCTACCGAACAAGAGTAACTACGGATCACCAAACCGACAAAAGTCACTATAAAGCACCTATCCAACAACAGTCACTCTAGAGCATCTACACAATATCAATAACTATACAGCACTTATGCAACAGTTGTCACTATAGAGCGCTTTACTCTAAAACAATTACTATAGAGCACTGCATCAAACAACAATCACAATGAGCAAGCTAACCAACAGTCAGCATACAGTACCTACTTATCCACATTCACGTTAGAACCCTCTTGTCCACAACAGTTTCTGTAGAGCAACCCACCAGAGACAGTCACTATAGAGAATGGTACACAGCAACAGTCACTATAGAGCACCTTCCCAGCAACAGTCAGCATAGATCACCCTAGGGAACAACAGTCAATACAGAGCACCCAACCCAAAAACAGTCACTATAGAGCACCCTACCAAAAACAGTCATTATAGAGAATCCTACCAAATACAGTCACTACAGAGCACCTAACCAACAGCAATTACAATGTCAAACTACAGAAAAACAGTCACCCTAAAGAATTTACAAAAAAACGGTCACTATAGAACACTCTAACCAACAACATTCACTATAGAGCACTCTGTACAATAGTCACTGTGAAACACTCTACTAAAAAACAATCATCTAAAGAGCTCTCGAAATAAAAAAAATCACTACCAAGCACCCCAACCAACAGTTACTATAGAGCACCCTACCCAAAAACAGTCATTATAGAGCAGGTATCCAACAATAGTCACTATATAGCAACCACTCAACCACAGTCAGTATAAAGCACCCTACTCAACAGCAGTTAGTGTAGAGCACCTAACCAAAAACAGTCACTATAGAGCATCCTTAGAAGAAAAAATCAGTATGGAGCAACTACCCAACTACTGTTACTAAAAGAATTCTACCCAAATACAATTACTATAGAGCTCTTTACCAAGCATCAGTGACTATGGAGCACCCTACATAGCAACAGTCTCTATAGAGCACCCTATCTAACAACACTTACTATAGAACACCGTACCAAAAACAGTCACTATAGGGAATCCTACCCAAAAACAGTCACGTTAGAGCACCTACCAAACAACAGTTACTGTAGAGCACCCTACACAACAGCAGTAACAATAGAGCACTTACACCAAAACAGTCACTATAGAGCCATCTACTGCACAGACACTGTAAAGCATTCTTGTCAAAAAAAGTCACTGTAGAACACTATACACAACAACAGACACTACAGATCACCCAACCCAGAAACAGTATTAAGCACCCCACACAGCAACAGTCACTAAAGAGCACCCTAATTTAAAACACACACTATAGAGCACACTACCAACAACAGTCAATATAGAGCATCCTGCCTAACAACAGTGACAATAGAGCTTCTACCCAACTGTCATTATAGAGCACCTACCCAACAACAGTCACTATAGAGCATCTACACAATAACAATCACTATAGAGCACCTAGACAGCAAAAGTCATTATAGAACACTCTACACAACAACACTTACTATGGAGTACCAAATCCAACAACAGTCACTATGTTTCTTCTATGCAACAGTCAGTAGAGATTACCTACCCAACAACAGTCACTGTAGATTACCCACCCAACAACACAGTATAGAGCACCCTGCCCAGCAACAGTCACTACAGAGCACCTATCCAATCAACAGTCACAATATGGGTACTCTACTTGGTAAAAGTTACTATAGGGCACTCCACCCAACAACAGTCTTTATAAAGAACCCTACCCAAAAACAGTCACTGTAGAGCACCTACAAAATGAGAGTCACTATAGACCACCTACCCAGCAAAAGTCAGCATAGAGCACCCTACCCAAAAACAGTCCGTATATAGCAACTACCCAACAACAGTCAGTATATAGCTCTCTACCCAAGAACAGTCACTATAGAGCACCCTACCCAGCAAAAGTCAATACAGTACACCCTAAACAGCAACGGTCACTATAGAGCACTCTACCCAATATCAGTCACTATACAGCACCCTTCCTGGCAACAGTCACCAGAGAGCATCCTACCCAGCAACAGTCAGTAGAGAGCACTCTGCTCAACAACAATCACTATGGAAAACGCTACCCTGCAACTGTCACTATAGAACAACCAACCCAGCAATAGTCACTATTGAGCACTCTACCCAAAAACGGTCACTATTAAGCACTCCACCCACAGCTGTCACCATAAAACACACTACCCAACAACTGTCACTATAGAGCACCTAACCTACAACAGCCATTATAGAGCACCTACACAACAATCACTATAGAGCACCAAACACAACCGTCACTATAGGGTACCCTATTCAGGAACAGTAACTATAGAGCACGATACCCAACAACAATCACTATAGAGCACTCCACCCTGCAACAGTCACCATAGAGCACCATACACAACAGAATCTATAGAACATTCTACAGAACAACCGTCACTATAGAGTACCTACCCAACACCAGTCACTATAGAGCACTGTAATCAGCATCAGTCAGTATAATGCACCTCACCCAACGACAGTCATTAAAGAGCACCCTACCCTGCAGCAGTCACTATGGAGCACCCCATCGAGCAACAGTCACTATTAAGCACTCTAGACGACAAGTCAGCAACAGTCTGTATAGAGCAACCTACCCAGCAACAGTCACTATAGAGCACACTACCCACAAGGGTCACTATAGAGCACTCTATCCAGCAACAGTCATTATAAAGCACTGTACACAACAGCAGTCAGTATAGAAACCCCTACACAACAACAGTCACTATAAAGCACTCCACTCATAAACAGTAACTTATAGAGCACTCAATGCAGCAACATTCACTGTGGAGCACTCTACAGAGCAACAGACCCTGTAAAGTCTCCACACAACAATCGTCACCTATAGAGCACTGTACCAAACAACAGTAATTATAGAGCACCCCCAACAATCAATATTGAGCATGTAGCCAACAACAGCCACTATAGAGCACATACCCAACAACTGTCAGTTTAGAGCACACCACTAACAGCAGTCACCATACAACACCTACCCAAGAGCAGTCACCTATAGATCAGTGTACCAAACAGAAGTCATTATACAGCAACCCACACAACAACAGTCACTAAAGAGCACCTACCCAACAACAGCCACTAGTGAGCACCTTACCAAGCAACAGTCAGTATAGAGCACATACCCAGCATCAGTCAATATAGAACACTATACACAGCAACAGTCACTATACAACATTCTACCCACCACAGCTGCTGTAGAGCATTCGTTCCATCAACAGTTACTATAGAGCACCTAACAAACAACAGTCACTATAGAGCACCATACCCAGGAACAGTAAATATAGAGGTCGCTACCCAAAAACAGTCACTATAGAGCATCCTATTTAGCAAGAGTGACTATAGAGCACCCTACGCAGCAACATTTCCTTTAGAGCACTCTAACCAACATGAGTCACAAGAAAGTACTCTACCCAGCCCCAATCACTATAGATCAGCCTATGCAAAAACAGTCAGTATAGAGCACTGCCCCAAATAAACAGTCATTACAGAGCACCTTATCCACCTACAGTCACTATAGAGTACATACCCAACAATAGTCACTATAAAACTCATACCCAACAACAGTCATTATAGAGCACCCTACCCAACAAAAGTTGATATAGAAGACGTACCCAAAAACAGTCAGTGTAGAGCCCTCTACTCAGCAAAAGTCACTATAAAGAACTCTACCCAACAACAGTCAGTATTAGAAGACCTTACCTAAGAATGGTCTCTATAGAGCACACGACTCAACAACACTCACTAAAGAGCACCTTCGAAACAACAGTCGCTATACAGCACCTAGCCTACAACAGTCACTATACAGCACATACCCAACAATAGTAAGTATACAGCACCCTACCCAACAACCGTCACTATAGATCACTTCACCCAACAACAGACACACAGTTACACAAGAGCAACCACACATTCCGCAGTGCAGACACCTCACACAGTCACACCACTCACCACAGACACAAACTACACAGTTAACACACCTCACAAAGACACACACCATGGTACACACACACTTCACAGTGCATACGCATTTTACAGTCAGACACCACTCAGCACACAAACACAAACTACACAGTTAACACACCTCACAAAGACACACACCATGGTACACACACACACTTCACAGTGCACACACCTTTCACAGTCAGACACCACTCAGCACACAAACACACACAAACTGCAGAGTACACACACCTCACACAAACACACACCACTTAACATACACACACAATACACAGTGCACACACCACACAGTGCACACACCTCACACAGAGACACACCACTCACCACATACACAATCCACAGTGCAGGCACCAAACACAGACACAAAACATTCAGTCTAAAAACTCCACACATAATCCACAGGGCACATACCTCAGACACACACCACTCATCACACAGAAAATGCACAGCACACACCTCAAAGAGACACAGCACACACCACACAAATTTCGCAAACACAAAGCACAAGGAACAAACATAACACAGTCAAACACAAACCACTTTACACCCTATCCAAAATACAGGCATGTCATACTGTCCCACCAGTCACCACACACACTCAGTGCACACATTTTACACAGACACACACCACTCACCACACACGCATTTCACAGTGCACACACATCACACAGACACACACAACTCACCATTTACAAACTCCACACTGCACACAACTCACACAGACACACCACAAAAACACATACACTACACTGTGCACACACCTAACCCAAACACACACCACTCACCATGCACAAAACCTACATAGTGCACGCACCTCACACAGACACACAAGATTTACCACACACACTCTGCAGTGCACAAACCTCACACAGTCAAATGCCACTCACCACAAACACTCTGCACAGTGCAAAAACCTCACACAGACACAAGTCACTCACCACACATATCCTTCACAGTGCACAAACTTTACACACACACAAACCACGTAATGCAAACACACTCCAAAGTGCACACACCTTACAGGGACACACAACAATTAGCACACACACTCCAGCATGCACACAACTCACCCGGACACACACCAGTTACTGCACACGCACTCTCCACAGTGCACACACCTCACACAGACACACACCATGCAACACACACACTCCAGAGTGCAGACACCTAGCACAGATTCACACCAATTTTCACATGCACTGCACACTTCCACTCCACTGTGCATACATCTTACACAAACACACACCACTCATCACAAGCATGCTACACAGTGCACACAAGTCACACAGAAACACACCACTCACCACACACACAATTCATATTGAAGAAACTTTATATAGAAAAACGACTGACTCCAAACACTACACAGTAAATACATTTTACACAGACACACGACACTCATTACACACACATTTCGCAGTGCAGAAACCTTGCAGAAGTACATTACTAACCACAAACACACACTGCACAATGAACACAACTCATAAAACACACACCACTGACCACACAAACACACTCCACAAGGCAGACAATTCACGCAGAAACATACTATTCATGACAAACACACAAACTGCACAGTGCACACATCTCACACAGAGAGACAATACTCATCATACACACACACTACACAATGCACACACCTCACACAGACACTCACCACTCACTGCACACAAAATCCACAGTGCAGACACCAAACACAGACATACTACTTACCACACACACTACACAGTGCACTCACTTCACACAAACACACACCACCCACTGCACAATCCAAAGTGCAGACACTCCATACAACACACACCACTCATCACACACACTCCACACACACTCCCCTGTGCATTCACCTCACACAGACACACACCAGTCAATACACACAATTCACACACACACTCCAAATAGCACAATCCACACAGGGACACAAAACAACACACAAACACTCTCCGCACTGCACACACCTTACAGAGACACACACTACTCATCACACACACTCCACAATGCACACACCTCACAGGATCACACACCTATTAGGACACACATGCCAATGTGTACACAACTAACGCAGACACAAACCATTTATCACGTACACACTCTCCACAGTACACAAACTTCACACAGACACACACCATGCAACACACACACTTCGGAGTGCAGACACCTAGCAAAGGCACACACCAATTACCAAACTCATTGCCCACTCACACTCCACACTGCATTTGTCTCACACAGACCCAACCATCATAACACACATACTACACTGTGCACACACATCACACAGGCACACAGCAGTTATCACACACCCACTTCACAGTGTAGACATCTCACACAGACACACACCAGTCACCACACACACGCCACACACATAGTCCACAGCGCAGACACCTTAATCAGACATGTAGCACTCACACATTAAAGAGTGCAGGCAACTCACAGAGGCACATGTGACTCAAATACACATTTCACAGTGCACAAATCTCACAGTGGCACACAGCACTTCCCAGACACTCCAGAGTTTACACAACTCACACAGACACAAAGCAGTCACCACACACTTGTTCTGCAGTGAAGACCCATCACAGAGGCACATCCCTCACCAAAAACACACACTGCAAAGTGAACACACTTCAGAAAGACACACACCACTGACCACACACACTTCACAGTGCACACACCTCACACAAACACACACAAACGGCACAGTGCACACAACTCACAGAAACACACACCATGAACCATACCCACACATTACACAGCGCACACACTTCACACAGAAACACATCACTCACCAAACACAGAATCCACAGTGCTGACAACAAACACAAGTATACCACATACCACACCCATTACACAGTGCACTCACTTCACAAAGACACACACCACCCACTGAATGAACAATCCAAATTGCAGACTTTCTACACAGAGAAACACCACTCTCCACACATCCACACAAACTCCACTGTGCATTAACCTCACAAAGACACACAACACTTAATACACACAGTTTATTCACACACTCCACGTAGCACAAACCATACACAGACACAAAACTCAAACACACATGCTCTCCACAGTGCACACACCTCACACAGACACCACTCATCACACAAACACTTTACAGTGCACACACCTCACATACACACAACTCACCACACACACCCTTTACATTGCGCACCACTTAAACAAAAACCCACCATGCACTCCACGCAGTCCACACACAAATCACAGTGCACATACCTCAGACAAACACCATGCACCACACTCACACACACCCCAGAAACTGCACACCTCACAGAGACACACAGCACCACCACACAAATCCACAAACACACACCACAATGCACACACATCACAGAGAGAAACACCAATCACCTGAAACTTTATTCACAATGCAAACACCTTAGACTGTCACACACCAGTCACCACAAACACTTAGCAAAATGTGCACACTCAGTGTACACATATTGCACACTCAGTGTACACATTTCTCACAGACACACACCACTCAGTCACCACACACACTCAACACACTCAGTGCACACATTTCACAAAGACACAGACCACACTGCACACACAATCCACAGTGTACAAACCTCACACAAACACACACTGTAGAATGGATGCACACTCCACAGTGCACGCACCTCACACAGACACACCGCACTCATAATACAGATAAACTTTACAGTTTACACTCCTGAAACAGACACACATTACTCATGTCACACACTTAACAGTGAAGACACCTCACACAGAGACAAGACTGACAACACACAATACACAGTAAACACACCTCACACAGACAGACAACACTCACCACACACACATTCCGCAGTGCAGACACCTCACACAGGCACAGGACTAACCAGAAACACACACTGCAGAGTGCACACACCTCTCAAAGAAACACACCAGTTACCACACACACTGTCATTAGTGCACACACCTCACAAAAAACACACCACCCTAACAAAAAACACACACAAACTCCACAGTGTGCACATCTCACACAAACACACACCACTCATCATACACACAAACTACACAGTGCACACACCACACCCAGACAGACAATACTCAGCAAACACACTCCACAGTGGAGACAGCTAACACAGACATACCAGACACCACACACACTGCACAGTGAACTCACTTTACACAGACACACATCATTTATCTCACACAGAATCCAAAGTGCAGACACTCACACAGACACCACTCAACACATATTCCACACACACTCCACTTTGTACACACCTCATGAAGGCACACACCACTTAATACACACACTTAACACACACACTCCATATAGCAGACACTGACTATCGTGTAGACGGCTCTATAGTGACTGTTTTTGGGCAGAGTGCTCTATAGTCACTGTTGTTGGGTAGGTGCTCTATATTGACTCTTGTTGGGGAGGTTGTACTTTAGTGACTGTTGTTGAGTAGGTTTTCTGTAGTGACTGTTGATGGGAAGCGGGCTATATTGTGACTGGTGTTTGGCAGAGTGATCTATACTGACTGTTGCTGGGTGAAGTGCTCTATACTGACTTTTGCTGGGTAAAGTGCCATATACTGACAGTTTTTTGGTAGATACTCTATAGTGACTGTTTTTCATTAAGGTTCTCTATAGTGACTTTTGTTTGGTATGGTGCTTTACAGTGACTGTTGCTGGCAGGGTGCTCTACAGTGACTGATGTTGAGTAGGGTGCTCTATAGTGACTGTTGTTGGGCAGGGTGCTCTATAATGACTTTTTAAGTCGGTGTTCTATAGTGACTGTTGTTATGTGGAATGCTGTATAGTGACTGTTGTTGGGTAGGGTGCTCTGGAGTGACTGTTGTTGGGTAGGGTGACCTATAGTGACTGTTGTAGAGTAGGCGGCTCTACATAATGACTGTTATAATGTAGGGTGCTCTATAGTGACTCTTATTGGGTAGAGTGCTCTATAGAGACAGTTTTTGTGTAGAGGGCTTCATAGTGACTGTTGTTGAGTAGGTGCTCTAGAGTCACTTTTGCTTGGTAAGTACTCTAGAGTGACTGTTCTCGGGTAGATTGCTTTATAGTGACTGTTGCTACATAAGTTTCTTTATAGTGACTGTTGGCATGTAGCATGCTCTATAGTGTCTGTTGTTGCGTAGGGTGCTATGTAATTACTGATGTGTAGAGTGGTCTATAGTGAATCTTTTTGAATAGGTGTTCTACACTGACTTTTGCTGGGTAGAATGCTTCATAGTGACTGTATTTGGGTGGATGGTCTATGGTGACTGTCGATGAGTAGTGTGTTTCATAAGTGACTGTCAGGGGAGTGATTTGTAGCCACTCTTGTTGCGTAGAGTACTCTATAAAGACTCTTGTTATATAGAATGCTCTACATTGACTTGTTGGGGTGCTTGCTCTATACTGACTGTTGTTCGGTAGCTGATCTATAGTGACTGTTGTTTGATAGAGTGTTCCATATTGACTGCTGTAGTGTAGGTGCCCTATAGTGACAGTACTTGGGTAGGTGCTCTATAATGACTTCTGTTTGGTAGGTGCTCTATAGTGACTGTTGTTTGTTATGGTGCTCTATTATAGATGCTCTGGGGTAGGGTGCACTGCAGTGAATGTAGTTGGGTGAAGCAGTCTACAGTGTTTGTTGTTGGGTGGGTTGCTCAATACTGACTGTTGCTGGGTGGGGTGCTCTACAGTGACTGTTGTAGGGTAGGTGCTCTATAATGATTGTTTTAGTATATTGTGCTTCATAATGACTGTTCTTGCGTAGGGTGCTCTATAGTGACAGCTGTTGGGTAAGGTGCTCTATAGTGACTGTTTTTTAGAGTTCTCTATAAGTGACTGTTGTTGGGTAGGGTGCATATAATTACTGTTGTTGTGTAGGTGCTCTATATTGACTGTTGCTAGGTAGAGTGCTCTATAGTGACTATTGCAGGGTAAAGGGCTCTATAGTGACTGCTGTTGGGCAGGTGCTCCATAGTGACTCAACAGTCACTATGTGTAGGTGCCCTATAGTGACTCTGGTTAAGTAGGAGATCTATAGTGATTGTTGTTGTGTAGGGTGCTCAATAGTGACTATTTTGGGGTATTGTGCTCTGTAGTGATTGTTCTTCTGTAGGCTGCCACATAGTGAGTGTTGTTCGGTAGAGTGGTAGATAGTGACTAATGCTGGGTGGGGTGCACTATTTACTTTTGTTGGATAGGGTGCTCAATAGTGACTGTTGCTAAGTAGGCTACTTTATAGTGACTGTTTCTAAGTAGTGTGCTCTATAGTTTTGGTTGCTTGGTAGCATGCTCTATAGTGACTGTTGTGGGTAGGTGTTGTATTGTGACTGTTTTTGCATTGGGTTACTTATAGTGAGTGACGTTGACTTGATTTCTTTATATGTGACTTTTTTGATTGGAATACTTTATACTGACTGTTGTGTAGAGGGCTGTATTGTGACTTGTTGGGTAGAATGCTCTAAACTGACTGTTGTGTAGGGTGCTCTATAATAACTGTTGTTGGGTAGGTGCTCTATACTGACTGTTGTTGGGTACGTTTTTCTATAGTGACTCTTTTTGGGTACAGGGCTCAATACTGTATGTTGTGTAGAGTGCTCTATAGTAACTCTTTAGGGTAGGTGTTTTATACTCACAGTTGTTGGTTGGAGTGCTCTCAATAGTGACTGTTTTTTGGTAGGTGGTTTATACTGACTGTTGTTTGGTAGGGTGCACTAAAGTGACTGTTGTTGGGTGGAGTGCTCTATACTGACTGTTGTAAAGAGAGCTTTATACTGACTTTACCTGTAGAGTACTCTATAGTGACTGTTTTTCGTTAGAGTAATCTATACTGACTGTTGTTGGGTAGGTGTTCTATACTGACTGTTGTGTACGGTGCTCCGTAGTGACTGTTGTTGGGTATGGTATTCTATTGTGATTGTTGTTGGGTAGAGTACTCTATAGTAACCGTTTTACGTAGGTGCTCTATAGCGACTGTCGCTTGGTAGAGAGCTGTGTATAGTAACTGTTGTTCGGTAGGGTGCTCCATAGTGACTGCTGTTGGTTACAGTGCTTTATAATGACTTGTTGTGGAGAGACCTCTACAGTGACTGTTGTTGGGTAGGTGTTCTGCAACAACAGATGTTAAGTGTGGTTCTCTATAGTACCTGTTGTTGGGTAGAGTGCTCTATATTGACTGTTCTTGTATAGAATGCTCTATAGTGACTGTTGCTTAGTACAGTGCTCTATAGTGACTATTTTTGGGTAGAGGGCTTTATAGTGACTCTTGTGGGAAAGTGCTATATACTGATTTTGTTGAGTAGCATGCTCTAAAATAACTGTTGGTGGGTACGGTTTCTATAGTTATTGTTTTCAGTAGAGTACTCTGTAGAAACTGTTGTTGGGTAGGTACTCTATACTGACTTTGTTGAATTGTGTGCTCTATAATAAGTGTTGTTGGATATGGTGTTTTATAGTGATTGTTGTTATTAGAGGTCTCTATAGTGACTGTTGTTTTGTAGGGTCTCTATAGTGATTGTGGTAGAATAGGTGCTCTCTAGTGACTTATATTGTAGGTGCTCAATAATGACCATTGTTAGGTGCTCTACAGTGACTGTTTTTGGGTATGGTGCTTTATACTGACTGCTGGTGGCAGGGTTCTTTATATTGATTGTTGTTGGTAGGGTGCTCTATTGTGATTGTTGGGTATGGTGCTCTATAACGAGTGTTGATTGGAAGGGTGATGTGTAGTGTATGTTATTGGGTGGAGTGATCTATAGTGACACATTATGAGAAGAGTTCTTTATAGTGTCTGTTCTTGGGTAGGTAATCTATAGTGACAGTTGGGTGTAGTGCTCCGTAGTGACTGTGTTTGGGTAAGTGCTTCATAGAGAGTGTTGTTACTTACAATGTTTTATACTGACTGTTGTTGGGAAGAGTGCTCTATAAAAACTGTTTTTAGGTGGATTGCTCTATAGTGACTGTTGTTGGGTTTGTGGCCTACAGTGACTGTTGCTTTGTAGCGTGACTTAAGGAGATTCTTGTATAGTGAGCTGCTCTATAGTGACTGTTGCTGGGTCGAGTGCTCTTTATTGACTCTTGTTGGGTAGAGGGCTCTATAATGTCAGTTAAGTAGAGGACTCTACAGTGATTGTTGTTCAGTAGGTGATCTATAGTGACTTGTGTGGTGGCATATAATGACTGTTGTTGGGTGGAATGCTGCATAGTGACTTTTGATGGGTATGGTGCTCTATATTGAAGCTTGCTGTGTATAGTGCTCTTGATTGACTGTTGTTGGGTAGAGTTCTCTATACTGACTGTTGTAGGGTAGGTGCTCCTAAGTGACTGTTGTTGGGTAGAAACTTTTTAGTGACTGTTGTTTGGTAAAATGCTCTATATTCACTGTTGTTGGTAGGGTGTTCTATGGTGTGTGTTGTTAACTGGGTGTTCTCCAGTGACTGTTACTTGGTGGGGTGCTCAATACTGACTGTTACTTGGTTGGGTGCCCTATTGTGACTGTTGTTTGGTATAGCACTCTAGAGTGACCGTTGTTTACAAGAGTGCTCTACAGTGATTGTTGTTGGGTGGGGTCTCTATCGTCACTGTTGTGAAGTAGAGGCTCTATATTGACTGCTGCTGGTTAGTGTGCTGTGTGTAACAGTTTTCAGGTAGGGTGCTGTACAGTAACTGTTGTTGAGTGGGGTGTTCGCTATTGACTGTTGTTGCATAGAGTGCTTTATACATGACTGTTGTAGCATGGAGTGTTTCATGGTGACCATTTTGTAGACTGCTCTATATTGATGGTTGGTTAGATTACTCGACAGTTACTATTGTTGGGTAGGTTATTTAGACTGACTGTTTACGAGTAGGATGCTCTATAGTAACAGTTGTTGGGTAGGAGCGCTATAGTGATTGTTGTTAAGTAGTATTCTCTATAGTGACTGTATTTAGTAGCGTGCTCTATAGTGAATGTTGTTGGGTATGGTGCTCTCTAGTGTCTGTTGTTCTGCTGGTGCTCTGTAGTGACTGTTGCTGAATAGTGTGCTCTGTAGTGACTGTTGCTGGGTTGGGTGTTCTACAATGACTGTGTCTGGGTAGAATACTCTGTAGTGACTGTTCATTGGTAGGTATTCTATAGTAACTCTTTTTTGGTAGGGTGTTCTATAGTGACTGTTATTGAGTAGGGTGTTCTATACTGAATGTTGTTGGGTAGTGTGCTTTATATTAATTGTTGTCGAATTGGTGCTCTATACTGACTGTTGTTGGCTAGTATTCTCTTCAGTGCCTGTTTTTCATAGAATGCTCTATAGTGAATGTTGTTGGGTAGGGTGCTCTATGGTGACTCTTTTTGTGTATGGTGCTCCATAGTGTCTGTTGTTTCACAGGTGCGCTACTGTGTCTGTTGTTTGGTAGATAATCCATACTGACTGTTTCTGGATAGTGTATGTTATAGCGATTTTTGTTGGGTGGGTTGCACTATATTGGCTGTTGCTGGGTGGAGTGCTTTATAGTAACTCTCTCAGGTGGGTGCTCTATGGTAACTGTTTTTCGGTATAATGCACTATAATGTCTGTTGTTGGTTATGGTGCACTATAGTGACTGTAGTTGGGTCAAGTTCTCTATACTAAGTGCTGTTTTGTAGAGTCGTCTAGATAGTGACTGTTGTTAAGTCGGATGTTCTTTATTAACTGTTGTTGGGTAGAGTGCTCTTTACGAACTGCTCTTCTGTAGAATGCTCTATAGTGACTGCTTTTGGGTAGAGTGCTCTATAGTGACTTTTTGAAGAGGTCTTTATAGTGACTGTTATTGCATAGGTGCTCTATCCTGACTGTTGTTGGTTAGAGTGATATATAGTGACTGTTGTTGGGTAGTGTGCTCTATAATTAGCGTTGCTTGGTAGAGTGCTGTATACTGATTGTTGTAGGGTAGGTAATTAATAGTGACTGTTGTTGGGTGGGGTTCTTTACAGTGTCTCTTGTTGGGTAGGTGCTCCATAATTACTGTTCTTCAGTAGAATGCTCTATAAAGTTTGTTGTTGGTTATGGTGCACTATAGGGACTGTTGCTGTGTAGATTGCCCTAGATAGAGACTGATGTTGGGTAGGGTGCTCTATAGTAACTGTTGGTTTGTAGAGTGCTCTATATTTAATGTTGGATAGGTGCTCTATGCCAACTGTTATATAGGTTGGCTATACTGACTGTTTTTGTGTAGGTGCCCTATAGTGACTGTTGTTCAGTAGGTGCTCTAAAGTGACTGTTGTTGCATATTGCGCTCTATAGTAACAGTTGTTGGTAGGGTGCAAAATAGTGAAAGATGTTGGATAGGGTTCTCTATAGTGACTGTTGCCTGTTAGGGTCACATATACTGAATGTTGTTGGTAGGGTGCTCTATAGTGACTGTTGTTAAGTAGAAATTTGTATAGGTTACAGTTTTTGAGTGGAGTGCTTTATAGTGACATTTTTGGTTTAGTTCTCTACAGTGACCATTCTTGGGTACAGCCCTGTATAATGACTGTTGCTGGGGAGAGTGCTCTGTAGTAAATTTTGTTGGTAGGGTGCTCTATAGTAACTGTTGCTGGTTAGTTTGCTTTATATTGACTGTTGTTGGATGGGACTCTGTATACTGACTGATGCTCTGTAAAGTGCTCTATAGTGACTGCTGCTGGATAGGATGCTCTATAGTGACTGTTGCTGGTAGGTGCTCTATAATGACAGTTGTTTGTGGGGTGCTCTAAACTGATTGTGGTTGAATAGGTGCTCCATAGTGACTGTTGTTTTGGGGTGCTCTAAAGTGACTTTTATTTTGTAGCTGCTCTATAGTGACTCTTGATGGGTAGGATACTCTATAGTGAATGTTTTTGGGTAGAGTGTTCTATAGTTATTGTGGCTCAGTAGGGTGCTCTATAGTGACTGTGGTTCAGTATGGTGCTCTATACTTAATGATGTATGGTGGCGTGCTCTATAGTGACTGTTATTGGGTAGGGTGCTGTATACTGACTGTTGTTGGATAGGTACCCTATAGTGACTGTTATTGAGTGGGGTGCTCTATAGTGACTGTTGCTGGGTAGGGTTATCTATAGTGACTGTTGTTCGGTGTGGTACTCTATAGTGACTGCTGCTGCGTAGAGTATCCTATAGTGACTGTTGTTGGTTAGTCCTCTATAGGGACTGTTACTTAGTAGGATGCTCTATATTGACTGATTTTGGGTAGGTGCTCTAGAGTGACTCTTGATGGATAGATGCTCTATACATACTGATGTTGGGTGGGGTGCTCTATATTGACTGTTGTTGGGTAGGGTGCACTTAAGTGACTGTTGCTCGTTAGAGCGCTTTATATGTTATTTTTATTCAGTGGAGTTCTCTACACCTACTTTTGTTCTGTAGAGTGCTTTACATTAAACATTGTGTGGTGGAGAGCTCCACAATGACTGTTGTTGTGTAGGGTGCTTTATACTGACTGTGGTTGGGTAAGTGCTATATAGTGACTGTTGTTGGGTATAATATTTATAGTGAGTGTTGTTGGGTACGGAGGTCTATTGCAACTGTTGTTGGGTTGAGTGCACTATAGTGACTATTGTTGGGTAGGTGCTCTATAGTGAATATTGTTGATTAGAGTGGTTTATAGTGACTGTTGTAAGTTACATTCTTTATAAGGACTAATGCTGGGTATCGTGCTGTGTAGGTAACTGTTGGGTGGAGTGCTTTAAAGTGGCTGTTACTGTGTAGAGTGCTCTATAGTGACTGTTGCTGGCTATGGTGATCTATAATGATGGCTGTTAAGTAGGTGCTCTATAATAACTGTTTATTTGTAGAGTGCTCTATAGTGACTGTTGTTGGGTAAAGTGCCATATAATGGCTTCTGTTGAGTAGGTGGTCTATGGTGACTGTTTTAGTGTAGGGTGTTTTATAGTGACTGTCGTTTAATAAGTACTCTATAGTGACTGCTGTTAGGTAGGTGTTCTATAGTGACGGTTAGGTAGATGCTCTATAGTGACTGTTGTTTGGAAGGGTGCTCTCTAGTGACTGTTGATGGTAGGGTGATCTAAACTGAATGTTGTATATGGTGTTATACAGTGAATGTTACTGGGTACAGTGCTCTATACTTTTTGCTGCTAGGTGGGGTTCTCTATAGTGACTGTTTTTGAGTGCTCTATAGTGTCTTTTGTTGGGTAAAAGGCTCTGCTGTGACTGTTGTTGAGTAGGTGCTCTATCGGGCCTCTTTTTGGCAGGGTACTCTATACTGACTGTTGTTGGGTAGAGTGCTCTATAGGGACTTTGTGAGGTGTGTTCACTTTGCTGTGTGTGTTTCTGGTGAGTGGTGTGAATGTCTGAGGTGTCTGTGTGAAATGTATTTACTGTGTAATGTGTGTGGTCAGTCATGTGTCTATATGATGTTTCATCAATGTGGAGTGTCTGTCTAGTGAATTGTGTTTGTGTGAGGTGTTTGCACAATTTAGTTTGCTTGTGGTTACTGCTATGTGTCTGTGTCAGTTGTTTGGCTGTAAAGTGTGTGTAAGATGAGTCGTGTGTGCCTGTGTGATGTGTGTGCACTGTGGAGTGTGTGCTGACTGTTTTGTGTGTAAACCCTGTACACTGAGTGTGAGTTGAGTGTGTTTGATGACTGTTGTGTGACAGTGTGAGGTGTCTGTATTGTGGATAAGGTGTCAGGTGATTGGTGTTTGTCTGTGTGATGTGTGTGCATAGTGGTGTGTGTTTGTGGAGTTTGTGTGGTGCATGCTGTGTGTCTCTGTGAGGTGTGTGTACCCTGGAGTGAGTTTGAGTGTGGTCTCTGGTGTAAGTCTGAAGTATGTGCACTGTGGATTTTGTTTGGAGTGCATGGTGTACCTCTTTTTCAGGTTTGTACACAGTGGAGTGTGTGTGTGATGAGTTGTGTTTATGTGTAAGGTGTGTGCACTATGGATTGTGTGTGATAATTGCTGTGTTTCTGCGTAAGGTGTCTGCACTTTGAAAAGTGTGTGGGTGCTGAGTCTTGTGTCTAAGGTTTGGGCTATGTTGAGAGTGTGCATGCAGTGTGTGTATTAAGTAGTATGTGTCTGTGTAAGTTGTACATACAGTCGAGTAGGTGTGGAAGGGGTGTGGTGAGTAGTGTGTGTCTGTGTGTAGTGTCTGCACTTTGGAATGTGTGTGCAGTGGGTGGTGTGTGTCTGGGTGAGCTGAGTGCAATGTGTAGTGTGTGTGAAAAGTAGTATGTCTGTGTTTGGTGTCTGCACTTTGAATTGTGTGTGCGGTGAGTGGTTTGTGTCTGCCTAAGATGTGTGCACTTTGTAGTGTGTGTATATGATGAGTGGTGTGTGTTCCTGTGAGGTGTTTGCACTGTGCAGTTTATGTGTGTTTGTGTGGTGAGTGTTGTATTTCTGTGTGACATGTGTGCACTGTAGAATGTGTGTGTTGTGTGGAATGTGTTGGTGTGTTTCTGTGGGGTGTGTGCACTGTGCAGTTTTCGTGTGTTATTGTGGTGAGTGGTGTGTGTCTGTGTGAGGTGTGTAAACTGTGGAGTATGTGTGTGCAGTTAGTGGTCTGTGTCTTTTTTCGGTGTGTTCACTGTGCATTTCTGTTTGTGGTGAATCCTGTGCCTGTGTGAGGTGTCTGCACTGCGGAATGCGTGTGTGGTGAGTGTTGTGTGTCTGTGTGAAATGTATTTACTGTGTAGTGTGTGTGGTCATTCGTGTGTCTGTATGAGGTTTCTTCAATGGGGAGTTTGTGGGTCATGAGCTGTGTGTGTGAAATGTGTGCACTATGGAATTTGTGTGTGGTGACTGCTATGTGTCTGTGTGGGTGGTTTGAACTTTTGAGTGTGTGATTAGTCAGTGAAGTTTGCCTGTGTGAAGTGCGTGCACTGCGGAATGTGTGTGAGGTATGTGTTTTGTGTCCGTGTGAGGTGTGTTTACTGTGCAGTGTGTGGTCACTCTTGTGTGTCTGTGAGTTGTTTTCACTGTAAAGTGTGTGTATCATGATTAGTGTACATCTGTGTGAGATGTGTGCAATGTGAAATGTTATGTTTGCTGTGAGTTTTGTGTCTGTGTGACTTGTCTGCACTTATTAAGGTGTGAGTGGTGCGTGTCTGTTTAACGTGTGTGCACAGAGTAGTATGTATGTGGAGTGTATGGTGACTGTTGTGTGACTGTGTGGGGTGTGTGCACTGTGGAGTCTCTGTGCATATGTGGTGTGTGTGTGAGGATTGTGCACTGTGGACTCTGTGTGTTCTACAGTGTGTGTCTGCGTGAGGTGCGTGCACTGTGTAGTGGGTGTGCTTAGTGGTGTGTGTCTCTGTGAAATGCGTGAGCTGAGTGTGTGTGTTGACTGTGTGTGGTGAAAGGGCTGTGACAGTTTGAGGTGTCTGTATTTGAATAAAATGTCAGGTGATTGGTGTTTGCGTGATGTGTGTGCAATGTGGTGTGTTTGTGAAGTTTGTGTGGTGTGTGCTGTGTGTCTCTGTAAGGTGTGTTTACTCTGGAGTGTGTTTGAGTGCGGGGAGTGGTGTATGTTTGACTTATATGCCCGGTGGATTGGGTGTGAGGTGTGTGGAGTGCATGATGTGTCTCTGTGAAGGTGTGTGCATTGTGTAGAAAGTGTCAGTGGTGAGTTGTATGTATTTGAGAGGTGTATCACTGTGGTGTCAGTGTGATGAATGGTTTTTTGTGTGTGAGGTGTGTGCACACTGCAGAGTGTGTGTGTGTTGAGTTTTGTGTCTGTGTGATTTTTGTGCTATGTGGAGTGTGTGAGTGAATGTGTGTATTAAGTGTTGTGTGTTTGTGTGAGAAATACCCACGTTAAATTTTGTGTGAAGTTTGTGTGTTGAGTTGTTTGTGTCTGCGTGGAGCGTCTGCACTTTGGATTGTGTGTGCAGTGGTTTGTGTTTGTGTGAGGTGAGTGCACTGCGTAGTGTGTGTGGTAATTGGTATGACTATGTTTGGTGTCTACACTACGGATTGTGTGTTTGGTGAGTGGTGTGTGTCTCTGTGAGCTGTGTGCACCGTGTAGTGTATGTGTATGATGAGTGGTGTGTATTTGTGTGATGTGTATGCACTGTGCAGTTTGTGTCTGTTTGTGTTGTCAGTGGTTTGTGTCTATGCCAGGTGTGTACTGTGGAGTGTGTGTATTAAGTGGTGTGGGTTTTTGTGAGGTGTTTTTACTGTGCAGTGTGTGTTTGTAGTGCGTGATGTGCCTTTGTAAGTTGTCTGCACTGTGGAATGTGTTTATGGTGTTGTGTGCCTGTGTGTCTGATGTTGGGTGATTGGCTCTATAATGACTGTTGTTGGTTAGGGTGCTGCATACTTACTGTTGTTTGGTAGGGTCCTCTATATTAACTGTTGCTGGGTATGTACCCTATAGTGAATGTTGTTGGTTAGGTGATCTATAGTGACTGCAGTTGTGTAGGTGCTCTTTAGTGAGTGTTGTTCAGTGATGTGCTCTATAATAACTGCTCTTGGGTAAGTTACTGTAATAGTGACTTTTATTAGGTAGATTGCTCTATAGTGACTTTTACTGAGTAAAGGGCTCTACAGTGACTATTTTTAGGTAGGTCCTCCATATTGACTGCTGTTGAATAGGGTGCTCTATAGTCACTGTTGCTGTGTAGGGTGCTCCATAGTGACTGTTGTTGGGTAGGGTACTCTATAGTTACTGTTGTTGGGTAGGGTGCTATGCAGTTACTATTCTGGGTTAGGTGCTCTATAGTAACTTTTGCTGGGTATAGTGCTCTATAGAGACAGATGTTGGGTATGTGCTCTATAGTGACTGTTGCTGCTTAGGGTGCTCAATAGTGACTGTTGTAGGGACGTAGTCTATAGTGAATATTTTTTGGTGGGGTGCTGTATAATGACTGTTGTTTGGTACAGGGCTTTATAGGTGAATGTTGTTGGGTGGAGATTTTGTATTTGTTTTGGTTGTGTAGAGTGCACTCTAGTGACTGTTGTTGGTTATGTGCTCTATAATCACTGTTGTTGTGTAGAGTGCTCTATAGGTGACTGTTTTTGGGTGGAGTGCTACACAGAGACTGTTGCTGGGTACAGTTCCCTATAGTGACTGTTGATGGATATGGTGCGCTACAATGACTGTCGCTGTACAGTGTGCTCAATACTGACTGTTGCTGGGTGGAGTGCTCTATAGTGGCTGTTATTTGGTAGGTACTTTATAGTGACCGTTTCTGGGTGGGAAACTTTATAGTGACTATTGCTGGGTAGGGTGCTCTATAGTGACTGTTTTTGTTTAGGTGCTCTATAGTGACTATTGTTGGTTATGATGCTCAAGAGTCACTGTTGTTCGGTAGATTTCTTTATAGTGAATGTTGTTGGGTAGTTGCCCAATAATGACTGTTGTTGGGTAGTTTCTCTAGAGAGATTGTTTTTGCATAGGGTGCTCTACAGTGACTGTTGCTGAAAAGAGTACTGTATAGTGACTGTTGTTGGGTAGGTGCTTCTTAGTGGCTGTTGCCGGGTAGAGTGCTCTATATTGCCTGTTCTTAGGTAGGTGATCTATAGTGGCTGTTGTGGAATAGTGTACTACATAGGTGATTGTTATTGTGTGGAGTTATCTGTACTGACTCTTGTGTAGAGTGCTGTATAGTGACTGTTGTTGGGTAGAGTTCTCTATACTGAGTGTGTTTGTGTAGGTCCTCTATAAAGACTGTTCTTGGGTAAGATGCTCATAGCGATTATTGTTCCGTATGGTACTCTATAGTAACTGTTGCTGGGAAGACAGCACTATAGTAACTGTTGTTTGGTATGTGCTCTATACTGAGTGTAGTTGGGTAGCATGCACTATAGTGACTGTTGTTGGAAACATTGCTCTGTAGTGACTGTTATTGGGAAGGGTGCTCTATAAAAACTGTTGTTGGGTAGAGTGCTCAATAATGAGTCTTTGTGGGTAGGGTGCTCTATTAGTGATTGTTGTTGGGTGGAGTGTTCTATACTGACTCTTTTTGTGTAAAGTGTTCCATAGTGACTGCTGTTGTGAAGGATGCTCTATAGTGACTGTTGTTTTGTAAAGTGTTTGAAAGTAACTGTTGTTAAGTAGGGTGTGGAATCATTACAGTTGTTTGGTAGAGTGCTCTATAGTGACTGTTGTTGTGTAGGGTGCTCTATACTCACTGTTTCTGGGAAGAATGCTCTATAGAGACTGTTGTTGGGCAGAGTGCTCTATTGTGACTGTTGCTGGTTAGAGTGCTTTATAGTGAATGTTGTTGGGTACAGTTCTCTATACTGACTGTTGCTGGGTAAGGTGCTATTTAATGAATGTTTTTGGGTTGGGTTCTCAATAGCAACTGTTGTTTGTTTGGGTGGCCTATAGTGACTGTTGTTGGGTACGTGCTCTATACTGACTGTTATTGGGTGGGGTACTCAATAGTAACCGTTGTAGGAAGATGCTTTATAGTGACTGTTTTTGTGTAAAGTGCTCTATACTGACTAGTTTTAGATAAAGTTCTCTATAGTGACTGTTATTGCGTAGGGTGCTCTTTAGTTAGTGTGGTTGATAAAGTGCTTTATATTAACTGTTGATAGGTTTAGTGCTCTATAGTGACTGTTGTTAAGTAGGTGCTCTACAGTGACTATTTTTGGGCACGGTGCTGTATAGTGACTTTTGCTGGGTACGGTGCTGTATAGTGACTGTTGTGGGGTAGGTGCTCTATAATGACTGTTGCTTGTTATGGTGCTCTATAGTGACTGTTGTTGGGTACGGTGTTCTATAGTGATGGTTGCTGGGTAGGGTGCTGTATAATGAATGTTTTTGGGTCGAGTGCTTTATAGCAACGCTTGTTTGGTCAGTTGCCTATAGTGAGTGTTGTTGGGTAGGTGCTCTATACTGACTTTTATTTGGTAAGGTGCACTATAGTGACTGTTGTTCGGTGGGGTCCTCTATAGTGACTTTTGTTGTGTACACCACTTAATAGTGGATGTTGTTGTCTTGAGTGCTCTACAGTGACTGTTATTAACTATCATCCTCTATGGTGACTGTTGTTGGGTAGGGTGCTCTATGGTGCCTGTTGTTGGGTATGTGCTCTACAGTGACTGTTGTTGGTTAAGCTGCTCTATAGTAACTGTTTTTCAGTAGTGTGTGCTATAGTGACTGTTCTTGGGTTGAGTCCTCTGTAGTGTATGTAGTTGGATAAGGTGCTCAATCTTGATTGTTGCTGCATAGGGTGCTGTATGTTAACTGTTTTCGGTAGGTACTTTATATTGACTGTCGTTGGTAGGGTGCTCTATACTAAATTTTGTTTGGTAAGTTGCTCTATTGTGACTGTTGTTGGGTAGAGTGCCCTATAGTGACGCTTTTTGCATTGGGTGTTGTATAGTGATTGTTGTTGGGTAGACTGATTTATAGTGACTTCTTGTTGAGAGGGTTCTATAGTGACTGTTGATGGGTAGGTTCTCCATAGTGACTGTTGCTGGTTAGGGTGCTCTATAACGACTGTCATTGCAGAGTACGTCATAGTGACTGTTGCAGAAAAGGGTACTCTGTACTGAATGTGGCTGGGTACCCGTGCTCCATAGTGACTGTTTTTGGTAGGATGCTGTATACTGACGGTTGTTAGGTAGAGTGCTCTATAGTGAATGTTGTTGGGTATATTGCTCTATTGTGACTCTTGTTGTGTACGGTGATTTATAGTGACAGTTGTTCAGTCTGTGCTCTATAGTGACAGTTGTTGGGTAGGTGCTCTAAAGTGTCTGTTTCTAGGTAGAATGCTCTATAGTGACTGTTGTTGGGTAGAGTGCCATATAGTGCCTGTTTTTCTGTAGTGTGTCTTTTATGTACTGTGGCTTGGTACATTGCTGTATAATGACTGTTGTTAAGTAGAGTGCTCTATACTGACTGTTGTTGGGTGGAGGGCTCTAAATTGACTGTTGTTTGGTACGTGATCTATAGGTACTTTTGTTGGGTCAGTGCTCTATAGCTACAGTTTTTGGGTGGCATGGTGTATAGTGATTGTTGTTTCGTTGGGTGGTGTATGCTGACTGTTGCTTGGTACGGTGTTTTATAGTAACTGCTTTTTGGTACAGAGCTCTATAGTGACTGTTGCTGCATTGGCAGCACTATACTGACTGTTTTTGCGCAGGTTCTCTATAGTGACACTTGTTGGTAAGGTGCTCTATAGTGCGTGTTGTTCAGTAGGTGTTTCCTAGTGACTATTGTTTGGTATGGTGCTCTAAACTGACTGTTGTTTGTAGGGTGATGTATAGTGACTGTTGATGGATAGGGTGCTCTATAGTCACTGTTGCTAAGTAAGGTGCTCTATAGTGACTGTTGCTATGTAGAGTGCTATATAAATGACTTTGGCTTGCTGGTGAATTCTATAGTGACTGTTGTGTAGAGTGTTCTATTAAAATTGTTCTTCTGTAGATTGCTCTAGAGTGACTGTTGTTGTGTAGGTCCTTTATAGTGACTTATTTTGCATAGGGTGCTCCATAACGACTGTTGAACTATAGGTGCTCTATTGTCCTGGTTATTGTGTGGGTGATCCATAGTGACTGTTTTTGTGTAGGGTCCTCTATAGTGACTGCTGTTGGGTAGGCTTCTCTTTAGTGACTGTTGGTTGGTAGGTGCTTTATACTAATTATTGCTGGGTAGGATTATCTAGAGTGAAAGTTTTTGGGTGAAATGCTCTGTAGTGACTGTTTGTGGACAGAGTGCTGTATATTGACTGTTGTTTTGTAGGTGCTCTATGATGACTGTTGTTCAGTAGGTTGTCTATACTGACTGTTGCTTTGTGTGGTGCTCTATATTGACTGCTGTTGGGTACAAAGCTATATAAAGACTGATGATGGGTAAGTGCTATATAGAGACTGTTGTTTAATAGTGTCATATATGGTGACTGTTTTTGGATACTGTGTTCTGCAATGATTGTTTTTGCTACAGTGCCCTACAGTGACTGTTGTTGGGTAGGTGCTCTATAGTGATTTTTTGGGAAGGTGCTCTATACTGTTTTTGGGCAGGTTGCTCTATAGTGACTTTTCTTGGGTAGGTGCTCTATACTGAGTTCTGTCAAGCACGGTGTAACATACTGACTGCCTTTGAGTAGTATGCCCTGTAGGAACTGTTGTTGGGTGGGTTGCTCTATTGTGACTGTTTCTGGTTAGAGTGCTGTATAGGTGACTGGTTTTTTGTGGAGTTTTATATAGTGACTGTTGTGTAGAGTGCTCTATAGTAACTCTTGTTGTGCAGATTGCTCTATAGTAACTTTTGTTTTGTGCAATGCTGAATAGTGCCTTTTTTGGGTAAGGTACTCTATAGTAATTGTTGTTTGGTGGGTTTCTCTATACTGACTGCTTCTAGGGAGAGTGCTCTATAGTTACTGTGTTTGAGTTGGAAACATATAGTGAGTGTTGTTGGGTGTAGAGCTCTATAGCGACTCTTTTTGGTTAGGTTCTCTATAGCGACTGTTTCTGAGTAGAGTGGTCTATAGACAATGTTGTTTGGTAGGGTGCTTTATACAGACTGTTTTGGGGTAAGGTGCTCTGTATTGACTGTTGTGGAGTAAGGTTCTCTGTAGTGACTCTTGTTGGGTAGAGTGCTCTATAGTAACTGTTGTTGATTGGAGTGCTCTGTATTGACTGCTGTTGGGTAGGTGCTCTCTAGTGACTGCTGTTGGGTAGTTTTCTGTATAGTGACTGTTTTGTGGGTTAATCAATACTGACTGTTTTTGGGTAGATTGCTAAACATGTAACTGTTGTTTTGTGGAGTATTCTATAGTGACTGTTGTTGTGTAGAGTGCTTTATAATAACTGTTGTTGGGCAGATTACTCTATAGTAAATGTTGTTGGGTAGGTGCTGTTTAATGAATTTCTTTCTCTGGGGTAACCTATAATGACAGTTTCTTTGTATGTTCTGTATAGTGACTTTTGTTGGGTGGGTGCTTTATACTGACTGTTGTTGGGTAGGGTTCTCTATAGTGACTATTGCAAGGTAAGGTGATCTAGAGTGACTATTGTTGGGTGGAGTGCTATATACTGACTTTTGCTAGGTAAAGTGCTCTATAGTGACACTTGTTGGATAGTGTTCTCCATATTGACTCTTATTCGGTAAGGTGCTCTGGAGTGACTGTTTCTAGGTAGGGTGCTTTACAGTAACTCTTGGTTGGTAGGTGCTCAATAGTGACTGTTGTTCAATAGTTGATCTCTAGTGACTATTGGTTGGTAGGACTTCTATGGTGACGTTTTGTTGGTATATTCTCTATAGTGATTGTTGTAGCGTAGGGTACTCTATATTGAATGATGTTGGTAAAAGGCACTATAGTGACTGTTTTTGGGTAGGGTGCTCTATAGTGACTGTTGCTTGGTACAAGGCTCTATAGTGACTGTTGTTGTTATTGTGTTCCATAGTGACTCTTGCTGGGTAGGATGCTGTATGTTGACTGCTGCTGGGTAGGGTGCTCTATAGTGACTGTTGTTGGCTAGGTGCTCTATGTTGACTGTTTTTGGGTAGGGTGCACTATAGTGACTGTTGTTGGATTTGTGCCCTATAGTCACTGTTGCTGGGTAGACTGTTCTTTAGTGACTGTTGTCTGGTAGAGGGGTCTATATTGACTGTTGTTTTGTAGGTGCATTATACTGACTGTTTTTGAGTAGGTGCCCTATAGAGACTATGATTGGATACAAGCTCTATAGTGATTCTGGCTGGAAAGGGTTCTCTATAGTGACTATTATCGGTACAGTGCTCTACAATGACTGTTGTTAAGTAGGGTGCTGTATACTGACTTTTTGGGTAGGGTACTGTTTAGTGACTGTTGTTTAGTTAGTTGCTTTATTGTGACGGTTTTTTGTAGGTACTCTATAGTGACTGTTTTTGTAAAGGTTCTTTTTAGTGACTTTTGTTCGGTATGGTTCTCTATAGTGGGTGCTTTATAGTAGGGAGCTCTGTTGTTGAGTACAGTGCTCCATAGATTTGTTTTTGTGTAGGGGGTTCTATGGTGACTGTTGTTAAGTAGCATGCTCTATACTGATGGGTTGTGGTTAGAGAGCTTTATATTGACTATTGTTGCGTAGGTGTTCTATATTGACTGTTGTTGTGTAGGTGTTCTATACTGACTGTTGTCGGGAAGTGTGCTGTATAGTGACTTTTGTTTTATAGGGTGCTCTATACTGACTCTTTTTGGGTAGAGTGCCATATAGTGACTGTTGCTTGGTAAGGTGATCTAAAGTGACTGTTTTTGGGTAGCTGCTTTATAGTGACTGCTGTTGGTGGGGTGCTCTAAACTGAATATTGCAGGGTAGGTGCTCTATAGTGACTGTTTCTGGGTAATGTGCTTTATAGTGACTGTTGTTTGGTAGAGTGCTTTATAGTGACTGTTGCTTGGTAGAGTTCTCTACATTGAGTGTTGATTGGTAGAGTGCTCTTTGGTGACAACTGTTGTGTAGGTGCTTCATAGTAACTGCTGTTGAGTGGGATGCTCTAGAGTGACTGTTGTTGGCTAGGTGCTCTATAGTGACTCTCGATGTGTAGGATACTCTATAGTGACTGTTGTTGGGTACAGTGCTCTATAATGACTGTGTCTGTGTAGTGTGCTCTATAGTGACTCTGCATATGGTGCTCTCTACTGAATGTATTTGGGTGGCATATTTATACTGATTGTT
>CM052665.1:21508132-21577814 GCA_028533165.1 Leontopithecus rosalia
GGTGCTCTATAATGACTGTCGCTGAGTAGAATGCTCTATAGTGACTGTTGTTGAGTATGGTTCTCTATTCTGACTGTTGTTGGTTGGGGTTCTCTAAAGTCACTCTTGCTGAGTATAGTGCTCTATACTGAGTACTGTTGGATATAATTCTCCATAGTGACTCTTTTTGGGTTGGTGCTGTATATTTACTGCTGTTGGTGGGGTGCTCTAAACTGACGGTGGTTGGGTACGTGCTCTAGAGTGACTGCTGCTGGAAACGGTGCTCTATAGACTGTTTTTGGGTTGAGTGCTCTACAGCGATTGTTGCTGCATAGGGTGCTCTATAGTGACTACTGTTGCGTAGGTGCTCTATAGTGACTATACTTGTTGACTTGGGTGCTCTGTAGTGACTATTGTTGGGTAGGTTCTTTATAGTGACTCTTGATGGACAGGCTACTGTATTGTGACTGTTGTTGTATAGAGTTCTCTATATTTACTATTGCTGGGTAGGCTGCTCTATAATGACTAATAGGTAGGGTGCTCGATAATGACTGTTTTTGGGTGAAATGCTTTATACTGACTGGTGCTGGTGAGAGTGCTCTATAGTGACCGATGTTCGGTAGGTACTCTATAGTCACTTTGGTAAAGTTGGGTGCTTTATACTGACTGTGGTTGGGTAGGTGCTGTATACTGACTGTTGTTCAATAGAATGCTCTAAAAATCTGTTGTTGTGTATAGTACTCTATGGTGACTGTTGTTGGGTAGGGTGCTCTATGGTGACTGTTTTTGGGTAGGGTGCTCTTTAGTGACTGTTATTGGGTAGGGTAATATGTAATGACTGTTATTGGGTAGGAGCTATATAGTGACTGTTACTGGGAAAATGCTCTATAGTAATTGTTGTTGGGTGCAGTGCTCCATATAGATTATTGCTGGGTAGAGTACTCTATTGTGACTGTTGTTTTGTAGGTGCGCTATAGTGACTGTTGTGTAGGGTGCACATAGCAACTGTTGTTGGATGCAGTACTCTATACTAACAGTTGTTGGGTAGAGTTATCTATAGTGACTGTTGTTGGGTAGATGCTCCATAGTAACTGTTATTGGGTAGATGGTCTACAGTGACTGATGTTGGGGAGGTGCTTTATAGTGAGTGTTGTTGGGGAGGACGTTTATTCTGACTATTTTTGGTAGAATGCTCTATACTGACTTTCGTTTGTAGGGTGCTCCATAGGTTCTGTTGTTAAGTAGGGTGCTCTATAGTGACCGTTACTGTTTTAGGTGCTCCATAGTGACAGTTGCTGTGTGGGGTGCTCAGTACCGACTATTGCTGTGTGGGGTGCTCCATAGTGACTATTGTTGGGTATAGCTCTCTACTGTGACTCTTGTTGTGTGGAGTGATCTATAGTGACTGCTGTTGTGTAGGGTGCTCAATAATGACGGTTGTTGAGTAGAGTGCTCTATTGTGACTGTTGTTGACAAGAGTGCTCAACATTGAGTGTTGTTGGGTACAGGGCTCTATAGTGACTGTTGTGGAGTAGGTGTTCTATTGTGACTGTTGTTGATTAGGGTGATCTATGGTGATTGTTGTTTGGTGTGGTGCTCGATAGTGACTTTTGTTGGGTAGAGTGCTCTATAGGTGAATTTTGTTGAGTGGAGTGTTTCATAGTGATTATTGGGCATAGTGCTCTATAGTGACTCTTGGTATTGCTCTATACGGAATATTCTTGGATAGGCTTTACAGTGACTGTTTTTGGGTAGGGTTCTCTATAGTTCCTGTTCCTGGGTAGGTGCTCTATACTTACTGTTGTTGGGTAGCATTCTCTATATTGATTGTTGACAGTAGTGTGCTCTATGATGACTGTTGTTGGGTAGAGTGCTCTATAGTGACTGTGGCTGTGTAGGGTGTTTCATATTGTCTGTTGTTTTGTAGGTGCTCTATAGTGTCTGTTGCTGATGTGGTGATGTATAGTGACTCTTGCTGGATAGTGTGCTATATACTGAGTGTTGTTGAGTGGGGTGCTATATAGTGACCGTTGTTGGGTGGTGTGCTCTGTACTGACTGTTTCTGGGTAGCATGCTGTATACTGATTGTTGTTTGGTAGGTACTTTATAGTAACTGTTGTTGGGTGGAATGTTACATGGTGAATGTTTTTGGGTAGTTTGCTCTATGGTGATTGTTGTTGGGTAGGTGCTCTGGAGTGACTGTTGTTGCATATGGCGCTCTATAGTGAGTGTTGTTTGGTAGAGTACTCCACAGTGAAAGTTGCTCGGTAGGTGCTCTATAGTGACCGTTGTTTTGTAGGTTCTCAATAGTGACTTTTGTTGAGTTGGTGCTCTATAGTTGGTTGGGTAGTTGCTCCAACTGTTGTTGGGTTGGTGCTCTACAGTGACTGTTGTTGGGTAGGGTGGTCTATACTGACTGTTTTTTGTAGGGTGCTTAATAGTGACTGTCATTGGGAAGGTGGCTTTATAGTGACAGTTGCTTGGTAGGGTGCTCTATATTTACTGTTCTTGGTAGAGTGCTCTATAGTGACCATTGTTGTGTAGGTGCTCCGTAGTGAATTGTACTGGGTAGACTGCTCTATAGTGACTATTGTTTTTTAGGTGCTTTATACTGGTTTATACTGACTGGCTGTTAAGTAGGTGCTCTATAGTGACTATTGTGGGTAGAGTGCTCCATAAGTGATTGTTATTAAGTAGAGTTCTCTATACTGACCTTTGTTGTGTAGAGTGCTTTGCAGTGAGTGTTGTTGTGTAGAGAGCTCCATAGTGACTGTTGTAGTGTATGTGCCCTACTGTGACTGTTGTTGGGTAGTTGCTCTATTGTGACTGTTGTTGTGTAGGTGCTTAATAGTCGCTGTTGTTGGGTAGGTTCTCTATAGTCACTGCTGTTAGGTAGATAGCTCTATAGTGACTGGTTAGAATGCTCTATAGTGACTTTTGTTGGTTAGGTGCTCTATAAAGAGATTTTATAAGTAGAATGCTCTATAGTTACTGTTGTTGACTATGTGCTCTAGAGTGATTGTTGTTGGATAGCGTGCTCTATAGTGACTGTGGTTTCGTAGGTGCAGTAGAGCGACCATTGTTGTGTGGGGTGCTCTTTACTGACTCTTCTTTGGTACGTTCCCTATGGTGAGTTTTTTTGGTAGATTGCTCTATAGTGACTGTTCCTGCATAGGGCGCTTGAAAATGACAGTTTCTGGGGAGGGTGCTCTATAGTGACTGTTGTAGCATAGGTGCTCTACAGTGCCTGTTGTTGGGTGGGGTATTCTCTTGTGACTGCCATTGGGTAGATGCTCTATAGTGACTGTTATATTTTAGGGTGCTCTATTCTGACTGTTGTTATGTAGAGTGCTCTATAGTGACTATTATTGGGTATGG
This sequence comes from Leontopithecus rosalia, assembly GCA_028533165.1. Classification (NCBI taxonomy): domain Eukaryota; kingdom Metazoa; phylum Chordata; class Mammalia; order Primates; family Cebidae; genus Leontopithecus; species Leontopithecus rosalia. The sequence goes on from CM052665.1 coordinate 21,511,490, forward strand.
TGGTATATAGTGACTATTTTTGGGTAGGGTGCTCCATAGTGCCTTTTCCTAGGTTGGCTGCTCTTTAACAAATGTTGTTGCGTACAGTGCTCTATAGTGACTGCTGTTGGGTAGGATGCTCTATAGTGACTGTTTTTTGGTAGGGTGCTCTATAGTGACTGTTGTTGAGTAGCGTGCTCTATAGTGTATTTTGTTGTTTAGGGTGCACTGTAGTGTCTGTTTTGGGGTTGGTGCTCGATATATAGTGACCTTTGTTCAATGGAAGGCTTTAACGTGACTGTTTTTGAGTAGGGAGATCTATAGTGATGTTGATGGGTACAGTGTTCTATAGTGTCTGTTGTTTAGGAGTTGATCTATAATGTCTGTTTTTGGGTAACTGTTCTATAGTGAATATTGTTGGGTGGAGTGCTCTATAGTAAATGTTATTCTGAATGATGCTTTATAGTGACCATTGTTGCGTAGGGTGCTCTTTAGTAACTGTGATTTTGAAGGGTGCTCCATAGTGTTTTTTGTTGGGTTGGGTGCTATATAGTGTCTTTTGTTAGGTATGCGCTGTATATATAGTGACTGTGGTTGGGTGGAGTGCTCTAAAATGTCTGTTGTTAAGAAGGTAATCTATACTTACTGTTGTTGGGTAGGGTGCTCCATAATGACTGTTGTTCGGCAGAATGCTCCATAGTGACTGTTGTTGAGTAGTGTGCTCTATAGTGACTGTTGTTGAATAGGGTGCTCTATAGAGAGTGTTGCTGGGTATTGGCTTTATAGTGACTGTTTTCGGGTAGCTGCTCTAACGTGACTGTTGCTCCATAGGTTGCTGTCGAGACTGCTGTTTGGAAGGTGCTTTATGCTGACTGTTCTTGGGTGTGGTGCTCCATACTGACTTTTGTATAGAGTGCTGTATATGTGACTGTTGTTGAGTGAAGTGCTTTAGAGTGACTCATTGTCTTTAGTGCTCTATAGTGACTCCTGTTGGGTAGGTTGCTCTATAGTGACTCCTGTTGGGTAGGTTGCTCTATGTTGTACATTGTTGTGTAGGGTGCTCATAGTGAGTGTTGTTGGGTATCTTCTCTAAAGTAACTGTTTTTGGTAGGATGTTATAAAATGATTGCTATTGTGTACTTTGCTCTATAGTGACTGTCTTTGCGTGGGATGCTCTATATGGACTGTTGTTTGGTGGAGTGCTCTGTAGGTAACATTTTGAGTGAAGTGTTCTATACTGACTGTTGTTGGGTAGAGGGCTCTTTGGTGATTCTTTTTTTAGAGTGCTATAAATAGTGACTGTTGTTGGGGAGAGTGCTCTAGATAGTGACTGTTGCTGGGTAGGTGCTCTATACTGACTGTTTCCGGTAGAATGCACTATAGTGACTGTTGCTGGGTGAAGTGCTTTGTAGTGACTGTTGCTGTGTAGAGTGCTCTATTGTGACACTTGTTGGGTAGGTACTCTATAGTGACTGTTCTTGGGTGGGGTGCTCTATAGTGACTGTTGTTGGGTAGGAGCTGTATAGTGACTAATATTGGGTAGAGTGCTGTATAGTGACTGTTGCTGAGTTGGGTGCTCTATAGTGACTGTCGATGGTAGGGTGAACTATAGTGAATGATTTTGTGTAAGGTGCTCTGTAGTGACTATTGGTGGGTTAGGTGCTCTTTAGTGAATTTGCTTGGTGGGGTGCTGTATACTGACTGTTGCTGAATAGAGTGCTGTATAGTGATTGTTTTTGGGTATGTACTTTATAGTAACTGTTGCTGGGTAGAGGAAACATCAATAAATGTTCGGTAGGTGCTTTACCATGACTGTTATTTAGTAGGTGGCTCTAGAAAATTACTGTTATTGTGAACGGTGCTCTATAGTGAATCTTGCTGGGTAGAGTGCTCTATAGTTACTGTTTGTGTGTAGAGGGCTCTATACTGACTGTTGTTGGGTATTTGCTCTATGGTGACTGTTGCTGGGTAGCATGCTCCATTGTGACTGTTGTTAGGTGGGAGGGTCTACAATGACTCTTGTTTGGAAGATGTTTTATACTGACAGTTGTGGGTTGCGCTGCTCCAGAGTGACTTTTGCTGGGTAGAGTGCTCTAAAAGTGACTATTGTTGGGTGGAGATCTGTATAGTGATTGTTGTTTAGAGTATTTTATAGTGACTGTTGTTGGGTAAGAGCTCTATAGTGACTGTTGCAGGGTGGAGTGCTCTATAGTGTCTGTTGTTTTGAAAGTTGCTCTATAGTGACTGTTGATGGTTTGGTAATCTATAGTAAATGTTGTTGGGTAGGGTGCTTTATACTGTGTTGTTTTTTTGTGTGATTTAATGTAACTGTAACTAAGTGGGGTGCTGTATAGTGACTGTAGCTGGGTAGAGGCCTATATAGAGACTGTGGTTAAATAAGCACTCTATACAAAATGCTGCTGGGTAGATGGTTCTATAGTGACTGTTTTTTCGTAGGTGCTCTACCGTGACTCTTGTTGAGTAGCGAGCTCTAGATAATGACTGTTTTTAAGTTGGGTGCTCTATTGTGACTCTTGTGTAGAGTGCTCTATAGTGACTGTTTTTAGGTAGAGGGCTCTATACTGACTGTTCTTGGGTAGGTGATCTGTAGTGACTACTTTTGTGGAAGTGCTCTATAATGACTGTTGTTGGGTGGAGATCTCTACAGTGAATGTTGTTGTGTAGGGTTCTCCATACTGACTGTTGGTGGGTAGGTGCTCTATATTGACTGCTGTTGGGCAGCTGCTCTATACTGTCTATTGTTGAATAGAATGCTGCATAGTGACATTTGCTGGGTAGGGTGCTCTAAAGTGACTGTTGTTGAATAGGTGCTCTATGCTGACTGTAGTTGAGTACGGTGCTTTATAGCTACTGTTTTTGGTTGGAGTGCTCTATAGTGACTACTGTTGGTTGGGGTGGTGTATAGTTATTGTTGCTGGGTATGGTCCTCTATAGTTACTGTTGCTGGGTAGAATGCTGTATAAAAACTGTTGTTGCACAGGGTGCTCTACAGTGACTGTTTTTGGGTGGGGTGTTTTATAGTGACTGTTTTTGGTTAGGTACTTGATAGTGACTGCTGATGAATACTGTGCTCTATAGTGACTGTTGTTCGATGGAATGGTTTATAGTGACTCTTGTTGGGTAGGTGCTTTAAAGTGACTGTTGTTGGTTGCAGTGCTCTATAGTTACTGCTGCTGGTTAATGCTCTTAAGGTGACTATTGTTTGGTGGAGTACCTTAGAGTGACTGTTGTTTACAGTGCTCTATAGTGACGGATGTTGGGTACAGTGTTCTATAAGTGATGGTTGTTTTATGACTGTTGCTAGGTAAAATTTTCTAATCAGGACTATTGTTGGGTGGAGTTCTCTATAGTGACTGACATTTAGATTGCTTGATACGTGACTGTTGTAGATTAGAGGGCTCTATAGTGACTTTTGTTTCTTAGGTGCTTTATAGTGACTGCTTTTTCTTTGGTGCTCTATAGTGACATTTGTTGGGGAGGTGGTCTATAATGATTGTTATTGGGTAGGTGCTCTATAGTGATGGTTGTTTGGTAGTGTGCTCTATTGTGACTGTTGATGGTAGGGTGATCTATAGTAAATGTGGTTGGGTGGGGTGCACTATAATGACTGTTGCTGGTTTAATGCTCTATAGTGTTTCTTGTTAGGTGGGGTACTCTATAGTGACGCTAGCCTGGTAAGGTGCTCTATAGTGACTGTTTCTTGGTAGGATGCGATATAAGGGCTGTTGTTGCACAGGGTGCACTACAATGACTGTTTTTGCGTTGGGTGCTCTAGTAACAGTTGTTTGGTGGGTGCTCTATAATGACTGTTGTTTAGAGTGCTCTGTAGTGACTGTTGTTTGGTAGGCTACTCTATAGTGACTGTTGCTACATAGAGTACTATATAGTGACACTTTTTTGGGTAGTTTTCATGTGGGTTCCTCTATGCTGACTGTTGCTGGGTGAAGTGCTATATAGTGACTGTTGTTTGGTAAGTATTCTATAGTACCTGTTGTTTGGTGGGGTGCTCTATACTGACTGTTTTTGTGTAGAGTGCTCTATTGTGACTTTTGTTAAGTACGTGCACTATTGTGACAGTTTTTTGGTAGTGCGCTTTGTAGTAACTGTTGTTGGGTATGTGATGTGCAGTGACTGTTGTAGGGAAGGTGCTCTATAGTGACTTTTGTTCTACAAGGTGCTCTATAGTGACTGTTGATTGCTCTGGGGCTGCATAGTGCCTGTTACTAGTTGGGGTACTCTATACTGACTGTTGCTGTGTTGAGTGCTCTATAGTGACTGTTGTTGGGTTGGTACTCTATAGTGGCTGTTGTTTGGTATGTGCTCTACAGTGTCTGTTGTTCGGTTGGATGTATCATAGTGACTTGTTGGGAGGGATACTCGATCATGACTATTGTTGGGTAGAGTGCACTGTAGTGAGAGTTTTAGGTATGGGTGCTCAATACTGACTTTTTTATGGCACTATAGTTAATGTTGTTGGAAAGGTGCTCTATAATGACTGTTTTTGGGTAGGGTGCTCCATAGTGACTGTAGTTGGGTACGATGTACTATAGTGACTGTTGTTGGGTGAGGTCTTAGAAAGTGACTGTTGTTGGGTGGAGTGTTCTATAGGTGGCTGATTTTGGAGTAGTTTTTTACAGTGACATGTGCAGAGTGCTCTACAGTGACTGTTTGCGGTAAAAGTGGTCTCTAGTGACCGTTGTTTGGTAGGATGTAGTATAATGACTCTAGTTGGGTGGGATCCTTAATAGTGACCTTGTTGTGTAGAGTGCTCGACAGGTTACTGTGGTTGGGTGTAAGGTTTCATAGTGACTATAATGTAGAGTGCTCTATAGTGACTGTTGTTGGTTAGATTACTCTACAGTGACTGTTGCTGGGTAGGTTCTTTAGAGTGACTGTTTTTGTGTAGGGTGCTATTCAATAACTGTTGTTGAAAAGGTGCTCTATATTGACCCTCTTTTGGTAGGAGTTTTTATATTTACTGTTTTGGTAGGGTGCTCTACAGTGACTCTTGTGGGGTAGGGTGCTCCGTAGTGTCTCTTGTGGTGTAGGTTTGCTATAGTGTCTGTTGTTCAGTGGGATCTCCATAGTGACTGTTGGTGGATACTGTGCTCTATAGTGACTGTTTTCATGTGGGTTCCTCTATGATGACTGTTGCTGGGTGAAGTGCTATATAGTGACTGTTGTTTGGTAAGTATTCTATACTACCTGTTGTTTGGTGGGGTTCTCTATAGTGACTATTATTGGGTAGAGTGCTCTTTACTGATTGTTGTTGCTTAGGGTGCTCTATAGTGATTGTTTTTTGATAGAATGCTCTATAGAGTCTGTTGTTGGGTATGGTGCACTATGGTGACTGTTCTTTGGTGGATTTCTCAGTGGTGACTGTTATTGTGTAGAGTGGTACAGAGAGTGACTGCTGTAGAGTATGGTGCTCTATAGTGACTGTTGTTTGGAAGTGCTATATAGTAATTTAGTTGGGTTTAGTGCTCTATAGTGACTCTTCTTGGGTAGCGTGCTCGATAGTGACTGTTGTTTGGTAGATTGCTCTATAGGTGACTGTTGTTGGGTGGAGTGTTTTACCCTGACTATTTTGCAGAGTGCTCTATAATGACTTTTGTTTCTTTGAGTGTTCTATATTGACTTTTGTTGGGTAAGTTCTTTAGAGTGACTGTTTTTATGTAGCTTGCTCTATAGAAACAATTGTTTAGTAGGTGCTCTATCGTGGCTTCTTTTTAGTAGAATTCTCTATAGTGCCTGTTTTTGGTAGTGTGCTGTATAGTGACTGTTGGTGGGTAGTGTGCTCTTAGTGACTGCTGCTGGGTGTGGTGCTGTATAGTAACTTTTACCAGGTAGGGTATTCTAATGTGACTGTTGTTGTGTAAGTGCTCTATAGTGACTGTTACTGGGTAGTCTGCTTTACAGTGACTACTGTGGAGTAGGTGCTCTACAGTGACTGTTGTTGTCTAGGTGCTCTATAGTAACTGTTGGGTAGAATGCTCATACTGACTGTTGTTGGATGCGGTACTCTAAAGTAACTGTTGTGTAGAGTGCTCTATATTGAGAGCTGATGTGTATTTGTTCTATAGTGATTGATATTTTTAGATGCTCAATAGTGACTGCTGTTGGGAATGTGCTGTATATTGACTGTTTTTGGGTAGAAGCTCTATAGTGACTGTAGCTAGGTAAAATTCTCTATATGACTTGTTGGTAGTGAGCTCTATAATGTATGTTGTTAACCAGGGTGATCTATAGTGACTGTTGCTCTGTAGGGTGCTCAATACTGACTGTTGCTGGGTTTTGTGATCTATAGTGACTGTTGTTAGGTTTAGTGCTGTACAGTGACTTTTGTTGACAAGAGTGCTTTACATTGACTGTTGTTAAGTATAGAACTCCATAGTGAGTTGTGGAGTATGTGCTCCATTTTTTCTGTTGTTAATTAGGGTGCTCTATAATAACTGTCATCAAGTAGGGTAATCTCCGTTTTTGGATGGGATGCCCTATAGTGACTGTTATTGTGTAGAGTGCTCCATAGGTGACGTTTATTGGGTAGAATTTTTAGAATAACTGTTTTTGCATAGGGTGCTTTATGGTAACTGTTGTTGAATAGTTGCCGCATAGTGACTTTTGTTAAGTAGGATTCTCTATATTGAGTGCTTTTGCTAGGGTGCTCTATACTAACAGTTTTGGGGGTGTGTGCTCGAAAATGTCTGTTGTTTTGTAGATGCACTATAGTGTCCACTGTTCAGTAGGTTCTACATAGTTGCTGTTGCTGGATAGTGTGCTTTATAGTGACCGTTATTTGCTGGGGTATTCTATACTGACTTTGCAGCCTGGAGTGCTCTATAATTGCTGTTGTTTGGTACCTCTTTCATAGTAACTGTTTTTGGGTGGGGTGCTCTATGGTGACTGTTATTTGGTATGTTGTTTTATACTGACTGTTGTTGGGTAGGGTACTCTATAGTAACAGTTGTTGGGTAGGTGCTCTGTAGTGACTGTTGTTTGGTAGGATTCTCTATAGTGACTATTTTTGGTATGGTGATCTATAGTGACTGTTGTTTGGTAAAATGCTCTATAGTGACTGTTTTTGGTATGGTGATCTATAGTGACTGTTGTTTGGTAAAATGCTCTATAGTGACTGTTGCTGGGTAGGGCGCTCCATAGTCATTGTTGCATAGTAAAAAGCTCTATACTTAATTATTTGGGGTAGAATTTTCTATAGTAACTGTTGCTGGTTACGTGCTATATAGTGGCTTGCTGTGTAGGGTGTTCTATAATGACTGTTGTTGGGTAGTTGCTCTATACTAACTGTTGTTGGGTAAAGTGCTTTTTAGTGACTGTTGCTGGGTGGTTGCTTTATAGTGACTGTTGTTGAATACGTGCTCTATAGTGACTGTTGTTCAGTAGAGTGCTCTATAGGTGACTGTTGTTGGGTGGAGTTCTTTATACTGGCTGTTGTTGGGTATGGTTCTCTATAGTGACTCTTATAGATTACAGTCCAGTGTAATGACTGCTGCTGAGTAGAGAGCTGTAAAGTGACTCTTCTTCGTAGGTTGCTCTATAGTAATGGTTGTTGGGAAGGGCGCCTTATAGTGACATTTTCTGGGTAAGATGCTTTATACTGACTGTTGTTTGGAGTTCTGTATAGTGACTCTTGCTGGGCACAGTGCTTTATAGTGACTGCTGCTTGGTAGGCTGCTCTATAGTGACTGTTGCTGGGAAAGTACAATATAGTGACTGTTGTTGGGTGTGGTGCATTATAGAGACTGTTTATGGGTAGGTGCTCTATAGTGACTGTTTTGGTAGAATAACCTATAGACTCTGGTGTTGGGTGTGGTTCACTATACTGACTGTTTCTGGGTGTTCTATAAAGTGCCTGTTGTTGGGTAGTTGGCCATACAGTGACTGTTGTGTCATAGGCGCTTTTAAGTGTATGCCGTTTAGTAGGGTAGTATAGAGTACCTACCAAAAAACCGACATTATAGAGCACCCTACCCTACACAGTCAATGTAAAGCACCTATTCAGCAACAGTCACTTTAGAGCACTCTATACAACAACCGTCACTATACAACATTCCACCCAAGAGTCACTACAGAGCACCGACCCAACAACCATCATTACATATCAACTACCCAACAACAGTTTAAAGCTCTCTATTCAGCAACAGTCAGCATAGAGCACTCAAAACAACACCAGTTACTATAGAGCACTCTATGCAACAACAGTTACTACAGAACACCTTACCCAAGAACAGACACAATAGAGCATGCTAACCAATAACAGTCACTCTAGAGCACCATAACCAACAAGAGTCACTATAGAGCACTCCAGCTAACAAAAGTCACCATAGAGAACGCTATGCAGCAGCAGTCATTATAGATCACCCTATCAAAGTCTCTGTGGAGCACCCTGCATACAACAGTCTGATGGAGGACTCTAATAACAGTCTCTAGGAAGCACCTGCCCAACCAAGGACACTCAAGAGCACCTACCTAACAACTTTCACTATAAAACACGTACCCACCAACAGTCAATACAGCACATATCTAACAACAATCATTCTATTGAACTCTACCCAACACCAGTCACTATAGAGCACTGTACCCCAAATAAGTCACAATTTAGCAACCTCCCCAAAGAGTCACTAGAGTGCATGTACCCAACAACAATCACTATAGAGCACCTATTCATAAACAGTCATTTAAGAGCACTCTACCCAACAACAGTCAGTAAAGAGCACACTATTCAACAACAGTTACTATAGAAGACCGTATCCAAAAACTGTCACTATGGAGCACTTCACCCAACAACAGTCACTGTAGAAGGCCCTACCAAAAAAAGTCACTATAGACCACCCCACCTTTCAACAGTCACTATAGAATACCTACCAAAAAACTGTCATTGTACAGCCCTTTACCCAGTAATAATATAAATTACTTCACCTAGCAATGCACACTATGGAGCACCCTACCAAGAAACAGTTAGTATAGAACACCCTACACAACAACAGTCATTATAGAACACCATGCAAGTAATAGTCACTATAGGGCATCCTACTGAATAACAGTCATTATAGAGCACCTATGCAACCACAGTCACTATAGGGCACCTAAACAACAACAGTCACTATGGAGTACCTATCCATCAACAGTCACTATAGAGCCCTTGACCAAGCAACAGTCATTATATAGCACTCTCCCCAGCAACAGTCACTAGAGTACTGTATCCAACACCAGTCACAATAGAGCCAACTACCCAGCAAAAATTACTATAGAGCACCTACCCACAAACAGTGATTAAAGTGTACCCTACCCAACAACAGTCACCTATGGAGCACTGTAACCAGCTACACTCACTATAGAACACCCAACTCAACAGCAGTCACCATAGAACACCCCACAGTACGACAGTCACTACAGAGCATGATATTCAACAACAATCATTATGAATCACTTACCCAACAACAGTCACTATCTAAAACACTCTACCCTACAACAGTCACTAGAGAGCACCTCACCCAGTAAAACTCAGTATTGAGCACTTCACCCAAAAACAGACACTATAGAACACTGCACCCAACAACATTCACTATAACACAACCTACACAATAGCAGATAATATAGAGCACCTTAACAAACAACAATTACTATAGAGCACATACCCAACAAAAATCATAATAGAGCACCTACACAAAAACAGTCAGTATAAAGCACCTTCCCAATAAGAGTCACTATAGAGCCCTCTACCCAACAACAGTCACAATACAGCACTGTACCCAACAAAAGTCACTATAGAGCACTGTACCCAAAAAAATCAGTATCCAACAACAGTCACTATATATAACCTACCGTAAAACAGTCAGTATAGAGCAAGCTACCCAATAAGTCACTGTAGAGCACTCTAAACAACAAGAGTTTTTATAGAGCACTCTACACAACAGCAGTCTTTTTAGAGCATTTCACCTAACAGAAGTCAGTTGTGGAGCACTTTTTTCAACAAGAGTAACCAAAAAGTACCTCACCCAAAAACAGTCACTGTAGAGCCCACTACCCAGCAACAGTCAGTACAGAGCACCTATTTAACAATAGTCAAAATAGAGCACTTTAACAAACAGTAGTCACCATAAAGCAGCATACACAACAGTCACGATAGAGCACGCTAGCCAGAAAAGTTACAAAACAGCATATTACAATGCAGTAATAGTCACTATAGAGCACTCTATTCAACAAGTCATTCTACAGCACCCTACCCAGAAACAGTCTGTTAAGAGCGCATATCCAACAACAATTCCTATAGAGCACCTACACAACAACAGTCACTACAGAGGCCTCTACACAAATAAAGTCACTATAGAGCACTCTACCCAACAAGAGTCACTATTCAGCACCCTACCCAATAACTGTCAGTATCTATAGCCCTCTATTAACAACAGTCTGTATAGAGCACTCTACCCAAAAACAGTCACTATAGAACACTCTACAAAATTGTCACTATAGAACACGATATTTAACAACACTCACTTATAAATCACTTTACCCAACAACAGTCACTATAGAGAACCCCACACAACAACAGTCACTATAGAGCACCCTACTTAACTACAGTTGCTATGGAGCACCCTACCAAACAAAAATTACTATAGAGCACCTACCCAACAACAGACACTATCTAAAGCACTCTACCCAAAAACAGTCACTATGGAGCACCCGACCAAGCAACAGCCTCTATTGAGAACCCCACGCAAATACAGACACCATAGAGCACTTTATTCATGAACAGTCACTATAGCACACACTACCGATAAACAGTTACTATATATCTCCTTAACCAACAACAGTTACTATAGAACACATAACCATTAACAGTAACTATACAGCCCCTTACCCAGCAACAGTCACTATAAAGCACCCTAACTAACAACAGTCACTATAGAGCCCCTAAGAAAAACTGTCGCTATAGTGCACCTACTAAACAACAGTCACCATAGAGCACCTAGCCAATAACAGTAAATATAAAGCACCCTAATGAACAACAGTCACTATAGAGCACGTACACAACATTCAGTATAGAGCACCTACCGAAGAACAGTCACTATAGAGCATTCTACCCAGCAACGGTCACTATAGAGCACCCTACAAAACAACAGTCACTATAGAACACTCTACCAAACAGCAATAACTATAGAATATTCTACCCAACAGTCTCTACAGAGCACACTATTCAACAAGACACTATAGAGCACCTACACATCAACAGTAACTACATAGCTCTCTCTTCAAGAACAGTCAATATAGACCACTCTACCCAACAACAGTCACTATAGAACACTGTAACTAACAACAATCACTGTAGAAGACCATACCCAACAATAGTCACTATGGAGCACATTATTCAAAAACAGGCACTATAGAGCACCTACCCATCAACACTCTCTACAGAGCACCTACCCTTCAAAAGTCAATGTGGAGCACTCTACTCAGCAGCAATCACTATAGAGCACCCTCCAAAGAGCAGTCACTGTAGAGCACCCTACCTAACAACAGTCAATATAAAACACTCTACCCAGCAATAGTCACTATAGAATACCACACCCAAAAATAGTCACTATAAAGCACCCAACCCAACAACAGTCGCTATGGAGCACCCTACCCATTAACAGTCACTACAGAGCACCTACACAAGTATAGTCACTATAGAACACCCGGTCCAACAACAGTCGCTATAGAGCACCTACTTAAAAAGAGTCTCTATGTAGCAACATACACAACAACCATCACTCTAGAGCACCCCACTCATCAACACTCTCTGTAGAGCCGTGTACCCAAAACAGTCATTATAGAGCACTCCACTCAATGACCGTCACTATAGAGCACCTACACTTTAACAGCCAGTAGTGAGAACCAACCAAACAACAGTCACTATAAAGAACTCTACCCAAAAACAGTCTATATAAAGCGCCATACCCAACCAGTCACTATAGAGCACCTACCCAGGAACAGTCAGTATAGAACACCTTACCCAAAAACAGTCTATATAGAGCACGTTTACAGCAAAAGTCACTATAAAGCTCTCTACCAATCAACAGTCACTATAGAGCACCCTTGCAAACAACAGTCTCTACAGAGCACTCTACCCAAGAACAGTCACAATAGAGAATCCTACCCAAAAACAATCAGTATACAGCACCCTACTTAACAACAGACACTATGGATCACCCTACCAATAATTGTCTCTATAGAGCACTCTACCTAAAAACAGTCACTATGGAGCACCTACCCAACAACAAACACTATAGAGCTCCTACCCAACAATAGTCACTATAGAGCACCCCATTCAGCAACAGTCAATATTGAGCACCCCACCCAACAAGCGACATAAAGAGCTCTCCACACAACATTTACTATAGCATACCGTACGCAACAAGTTACAATAGAGCACTCTAACGAACAAAAGTCACTATAAAGCACTCACCGAACAACAGTCATTATACTGTACCTACACTACAACAGTCAGTATAGACCTCCTACCCAACAACAGTCACTGTGGTGCACTCTACTTAACAACATTCAATATAGAGTACTGTACTCAACAACAGTCATTATAGATAACCTACTGAACAACAGTTAATATTTAGAAAGCTACCCAACAAGTCACTGTAGTGTACTCTACCCACCCTACCTAACAACAGTCACTATGGAGCACCCTACCAACAACTGTCATTATAGAGCACTCTACCTAAAACAGTCACTATGGAGCACCTACCCAACAACAAACACTGTAGAGCACATACCCAACAATAGTCACTATAGAGCACCCCATTCAGCAACAGTCAGTATTCAGCACCCAACCCAACAAGCGACCTGAAGAGCTCTCCACACAACATTGACTGTAGCGTTCTCTACAAAACACAACATTCATTATAGCGTACGGTACGCAACAAGTTACAATAGAGCACTCTAACGAACAACAGTCACTGTAGAGCATCAACTGAACAACAGTCGTTATACTGTACCTACAATACAACAGTCAGTATAGGCCACCTACCCATCAACAGTCACTATGGTGCACTCTACTTATCAACAGTCACTATAGAGCACTGTACCCAACCACAGTCATTATAGATAACTTACTGAACAACAGTCAATATTTAAAAAGCTACCCAGCAAGTCACTGTAGAGTACTCTACCCACCAACAGTCACCATGGTGACAGTCAACAACAGAGCACTCTACACCACAACAGTCTCTTTAGAGCACTTCACCCAAAAGCAGTCACATATAGAGCACTCTACCCAACAACAGTTACCATAGAGCACCCCACCCAAAAACAGTCAGTATAGAGCACCCTATTCAGGGAGAGTCAGTACAGAGCATGGGTTCAAAAATAGTCACTATACAGCACCATACCCGAAAAGAGTCACTATAGAGCACTGTGCTTAACAACAGTCACTATACAGCACGCTACCTATCAACAGTCAGTATAGAGCACTTAATGCAGCAACAGTCACTGTAGAGCACTCTACCCAACAACAGTCAGTCTAAGGCACCATACTCAGCAACAGTCACTCTAGAGCACCATACTCAGCAACAGTCACTCTAGAGCACCCTATTAACAACAGTCCTTATAGAGCACTGCCCCCAACAATAGTCACTGTAGAGCACCTATTCATCAACAGTTACTATAAAGCACATACCCTAAAACAGTCACTATAAAGCCCTCTACCCAAAACCGTCACTATAGAACAATCTACACAACAAGGGACACTATAGAGCACCGTACCCAATAACAATCAGTATCTAGAGCCCCCTGTTAAACAACAGTCAGTATAGAACACTCTACACAACAACAGTCACCAATAAGCACTCCACAGAACAACGGTCACTATAAAGCACTCTACACAATAGTCAGTATAGAACACTCCACCAAAAAATAGTCACTTATAGAGAACTTCACACAAAAGCTGTCACTTACAGAGCACTCTACCCAGCAATAATCACTATAGAGTATCCCAACCAACAATAGTCACCACCCTACCCAACATCACTAACTATGGAGCATCCTATCCAAAAACAGTCACTCTGCAGTGTAACTACCTGACAACAGTAACTATGAAGCACCCATGCAACATGACTCAATATAGAGCCCCACCCAACAAATGTCAACATCAAGCACCCTACACAACATCAGACCGTATAGAGCAACTACCCAACAATAGTCACTTTAGAGCTCTCTCCCCAAGAACAGTCAATATATAGCACTCTACCCAACAACCATCACTATAGAACACCATACCCAAGAAAAGTTTGTATAGAGAACACTACCCAAAAGCAGTCACTATAAAGCACCTCCCCATCAAAAGTCAGTATAAAGCCCTCCACCCAACAACAGTCACCATAGAGCACCCTACACAACAGTCATCACAGAGCACACAACCCAACAACAGTAACTATAGAGCACCTAATCAACAACATTCCCTATAGAGCACCCCACTAAACAACACTCACTATAGAGTCCCTACTAAAAAATAGTCACTAAAGACAACACTATTTATCAAGAGTTATGATAGAGAACCCCATGCAGCAACAGTCACTATAGAGCACCCTACACAACAGTTTTTACTATAGAGCACTCTACACAATAACAGTCAGTATCTAGAGCTCCCTACCAAACAACAGTCACTATAGAGCACCCTACCCAAGAACAGTAACTATAGAACACTCCACCCAACAAGAGTCACCATAGAGCACCCTAAGGAATGGAAGTCAGTATCTACAGCCACCTTCCAAACAGAAGTAACTATGGAGAACTCCACACAACAAGAGTCACTATAGAGTACTCTACACAATAGACACTATAGAAGACTCAATCCAGAAACAGTCACCTACAGAGCACTCTATGTAACAACATTCACTATAGAGCACCAAACAGAAAAACAGTTTCTATGGAGCACTCTACTCAACAACAGTCACTATAGTGTACCCTATTTAACAACAATCACTATAGAGCAACTATGCAACAAGTCACTATCTACAACACTCTACCCAACAACAATCACTATAGAGCACCCCACCCAGCAAAAGGCAGTATTGAGCACCCCACCCAACAACAGACACTATAGAGCACTCCAACATCAACAGTCACTACAGCACACACTACACAATAGAGTACCCTATACACTATAGAGTACCCTAACAAGCAACAGTCACTATTGAGCAGCCTACCCAATATCTGTCACTACAGAGCACCTACCGAACAACAGTCACTATAGAACACAAAGTCTAACAAGAGTCACTATAGAGCACCTACTTAAAAACAGTCTCTATAAAGCAGCATACCCAACAACAGTCACTCTAGAGCACACCACACATCAACAGTCACTATAGATCAGCAACCCAACAATAGTCACTATAGAGCACCTACCAAAAAACATTCATTATAAATCACCTACCCAACAACAGTAACTATAGAGCACCTACCCAACAACAGTAACTTTGGACCACTCTACCCAATACCAGTCACTATTGAGCACCATACCCAGCAACAGTCATTATAGAGCACCCTAACCAACAACAGTCTCTATAGAGCACCCTAAAAAACAACCGTCTCTATACAGCACTCTCCACCACAGTCACTAGAGTGCACTGTACATAAGAGTAACTATAGAGAACTCCACTGCACAGCACTCACCTATAGAGCACTATACCCAAGAACACTCACTATAGAGCACTCTACTTAGGAACAGTCTCTATAGTGCATTCTACTCAACAACAGTCACTATAGCACACCCTACCCAAAATTCACCATAGAGCACACTACCCAACAACAGTCACTACCTATAGCATTCTTTCCAACATCAGTAAGTATAGAGCACTCCACCCAGCAACAGTCAGTATACAGCACCCACGCCAAAAACCCAACTGTGGGCCAGGCGCGGTGGCTCAAGCCTGTAATCCCAGCACTTTGGGAGGCTGAGACGGGTGGATCACGAGGTCAAGATATCGAGACCATTCTGGTCAGCATGGTGAAACCCCGTCTCTACTAAAAATACAAAAAAAATTTAGCTGGGCATGGTGGTGCGTGCCTGTAGTCACAGCTGCTCAGGAAGCTGAGGCAGAAGAATTGCCTGAACCCAGGAGGCAGAGGTTGCGGTGAGCCCAGAATGCACCATTGAACTCCAGTCTGGGTAACAAGAGCAAAACTCCGTCTCAAAAAAAAACCCAACTATGGTGTAGGGTGCTTTATAGTGACTGTTTTTCAATAGAATGCTCTATAGTGACTGTTGTTGCGTTTGGTGCTCTATTGTGACTGATGTTGGATAGAATGCTCTATAGTGACTGTTGTTGGGTAGGGTGTTGTATACTGACTATTTTTTAGTAGCGTGCTCTATTGTGACTGTTGCTAAGTAGGGTGCTTTATAGTGGCTGTTGTTAAGTGGGGTGCTCTATATCGACTGTTGTTGGGTTGAAAACTCTATTGTGATTGTTATTTGGTGGGTGCTATATAGTGACTGTTGTGAAAAGGGGTGATATATAGTGACTGTTCTTGGGTAGGTGCTTTATAGGGATTGATGTTGGGTAGAATGCTCTATAGTGACTGTTGTTGGGTGGGGTTCTCTATAACACTGTTGTTGAGTTGGGTACTTCATAGGGAATATTGTTGCATAGGGTGCTCTAGATAGTGACTGTTGTTATGTACGGTGCTTTATAGTGACTGTTGTTGGGTAGGGTGCTCTATAGTGACTGTTTTAGAATAGAGTGCTCTATGGTGACTGTTGTTGCGTATGGTGCTCAATAATGACTTTTGTTTGGTAGGTATTTTATCGTGACTGTTTTTGGGTAGGGTGACGTATAGTGACTGTTGTTTGGTACGGTGCTCTATAGTAACTGCTTCTGGGTACAGTAATCTATAGTGACTGTTGTTGCCTAGGTGCTCTATAGTGACTGTTGTTCGGTAGTTGCTTTTTTGTTACTGTTTTTGGGTAGGTACTGTATAGTGACTCTTGTGTAGGTGCTGTATAGTGACTATTTTCGGTAGGGTGCTCTGTAGTGACTGTAGTTGGTATGGTGATCTATCATGAATGTTGTTGGGTAGGGTGCTCTATAGTGACTGTTGCTGGGTATGATGCTCCATAGTGACTGTTGCTAGCTGGGGTGTGTTATAGTGACTGCTGTTGGGTGAATAGCTTTATAGTGACTCTTGTTGGGTAAATGTTTTATAGTGGCTCTTGTAGTGTAGGTGCTATAGAGTGTCTATTGTTTGGGAAAGGGCTCAATAGTGACTGTTGCTCAGTAGAGATTTTTATAGTGACTGTTGATTGGTAGACTGCTCCATAGTGATTGTTGTTGGAGCAAGGCCTCTAAAGTGACTGTTGTTGTGTAGGATACTCTATAGTGACTTTTGGGGTGGAATTCTCTATAGTGACTGCTGTTGGGTAGGGTGTTCTAGAGTGACTGTTGCTGGGTAGCTGCTCTATAGTGAGTGTTATTGGGTGGATTGCTTTATAGTGACTTATTGAGTAGGTGCTCTTTAGGTACTGTTTTTGTGTATGGAGCTGTATAGTGACTGTTGGGTGGAGTGCTCTGTAGTGACTCTTACTCCGTTGGGTACTTTATAGTGACTGCTGTTGTGGAGGTCCTCTATAGTGACTATTGTATAGTGGGGTGCTCTTTAGTGACTGTTATTGGTAGTGTGCTCTAAAGTGAATTTGTGAGGTGTGTTTACTGTGCTGTTTTTGTTTGTGGTGAGTGGTGTGCCTGTGTGAGGTGTCTGCACTGAGGAATCTGTGTGTGGTGAGTGTTGTCTGACTGTGTGAAATGTACTTACTGTGTAGTATGTGTGGTCGTTCGTGTTTCTGTATGAGGTTTCTTCAACGTTGAGTGTGTGTGCCGAGTGGTGTGTGTGAGTTGCGTGCACTATGGAGTGTGTGGTGACTGCTGTGATTCTGTGTGTTAGGTATGTAAACAGTGCTGTGTGTGTGTATGTGTTGTGTGGTGTGTATCTGTGTGCAAAGTGTGCACTGTAAAGTGTGGGTGTGTCAGAGATGTGTGTCTGTGTCAGGTGTGTGCACTGTGGAGAGCACCTTAGTCATGACTAGCGTGCCTTGTGAGGTGCCTTCACTGTTGAATGTGTGTTTGGTGAGTTTTCTTTGTCTCTGTTAAGTGTGTTCACTGTTTCGTGTGTGTGGTCAGTAGTGTTTCTGTATGAGGTGTCTTCACTGTGCAGTGTGTGTGTCGTGAGTGGTGTGTGTCTGTGTGAGGAGTGTGGAGTGTGGAGTGTGTGTTTCTGGTGAGTGTTTTCTGCCTTTTTGAGGTGTGTGCACTGTGCATTATGTGTGTCTGGAGAGTTGTGTGTGTCTGAATGAGCTGTGTGCACTGTGGAGTGTGTGTGTGTTCTACCATGTGTGTTTGTCTAAGGTCTCGGCAACATAAAGTGTGTGCAGTTAGTGGTGTGTTTCTGTAAAAATTGTGTGCACTGAGTGTGTGTGTTGAGTGTGTGTGGTAATCGTTTTGTGACAGTGTGAGGTGCCTGCATTGTGGATAGAGTGTGAGTTAATTGGTGTGTGTCTGTGTAATGTTTGTGCATTGTGGTGTGTGTGTGCAGAATTTGTGTGGTGCATGCTATGTGTCTCTGTGAGGTGTGTGTTGTGGAGTTTCTGTGTGATGAATGGTGTGTGTCTGAGGTATGTGCACTGTGGATTATGTTTGTAGGCCATGGACTCCGTGGTGTGTGTCTATGTGTGGTGTGTGCACTACTGAAGGTGTGTGCGTGTTGAGTGGTGTGTGTCTGCATGAGGTGTCTGCACTATGGAGTTTGTGTGTGATGAGTGCTGTGTCTGTGTGAGGCGTGTACACTGTGGATAGTGTGTGTAGTGTGTGTGGTGAATGGTGTGTGTCTTTGTGGAGTGTCTGTACTTTAGCTTGTGTGTGCAGTGAATGATGTGTGTCTGTTTGAGGTGAGTGCAGGGTGCAGTGTGTGTGGTGAGTGGTACGTCTGTGTAAGTTTTCGGCACTGTGGAGTGTGTTTGGTGAGTATTGTTTTTCTGTGTGTGGTGTGTGCACTATGTAGTGTATGTCTGTATGTTGAGTTGTCTGTGTTTGTGGGAAGTGTGTGCACTGTGCAGTTTGTGTGTGTTTGTGTGGTAAGTGGTGTGTTTCTGTGTGAGGCATGTGCACTGCGGAGTCCGAGTGGTCAGTGGTGTGTGTCTTTGTGAGGTGTGCACACTGTGCAGTGTGTGTTTCTGGTAAGTCTTGTGCCTGTGTGATGTGTCTGCACTGCGAATGTGTGTGTGGTGTGTGTGTGTGTCTGTGTGAAATGTGTTTTCTGTGTAGTGTTTGTGGTCACTCTTGTGTCTGTGTGAGGTGTCTTCACAGTAAAGTGTGTGTGTCATGACTAGTGTGTGTCTGTTTGAGTTTTGTGCACTGTTGAGTGTGAGTGTATGGTGAGTGTTGTGTGTCTGTGTCATGTGTGTACACTGTCTATTGTCCGCATTGTATGTGGTGTTTCTCTGTGTGAGGTGTGTGCACTCTGAAGTGTGTGTGCTACAGTGTGTATTTGTGTGAAGTGTGTGCACTGTGGAGTGTGTGTGCCTAATGCAGTGTGTCTGTGTAAAATATGTACACTGAGTGTGTTTATTGAGTGTGTTTGGTGACTGTTGTGTGATACTGTAAGGTGTCTGCATTCTGGATAAGAGTCATGTGATTGGTGTTCATCTGTGTGATGTGGGCGCATTGTGGTGTGGGTTTCTAGAGTTTGTGTTGGGTATGCTGCATGTCTCTGGAAAGTGTATGTACTCTGGACTGTGTGTGAATGTGGTGAGTGGTTTATGTCTGAGGTATGTGCACTGTAAATTGTATGTGAAATATATGGAGGGCATGCTGTGTCTGTGTAAGTTGTGTGCACTGTGGAGAGTATGTGTGTGGTGAGTTGTGTGTATGTGTGACTTGTGTGTATGCTGATTGCTGTGTTTCCCTGTGAAATGTGTGCACTATGGAGTGTGTGTGTAGTGAATGTTGTGTGTCTGTGTGAGGTGTGTGCAGTGTAGAATGTGTGTGTGCTGATTAATGTGTGTTCCTGTGACGTGTTAGCACTGTAGAGTGTGTGTGGTGAGTAGTGTGTGTCTGTTTGAGGTGTGTGCACTGTGAAGACTGTGTGTGGTGAGTGACTTGTGTCTGTGTGAGGTTTTTGCTCTGTGCAGGTTGTGTGTGTGGTGAGTGCTGTCTGTGTAAGGTTTCTGCACTTTAAGGTGTGTTTGTGTGGTGAATCTTCTATATCTGTGTGAGGTATGTGCACTGTGCAGTGTGTGTGTATAGTGAGTGGTGTGTGTTTGTGTTAGGTGGATGCAAAATGCAGTGTGTGTGTTTGTGTGGTGTGTGGTATGTGTCTGTGTGTATTGAGTGCAAAGTGGAGTGTGTGTGTCTCTATCAGGCGTGTGCACTGTGGAATGTGCGTTTGTGGTGAGTGGTGTGCCTGTGTGTGTCTGCACTGTGGAATGTGTGTGGTGCATGTTCTGTGCCTCTGATAAGTGTGTTCACTGTGCAGTGTGTGTGGTCAGTAGTGTTTCTGTGTAAGGTGTCTTCACTGTGGATGTGTGTTTCATGAGTGGTGTGTGTTCTTGTGAGGTGTGTGCAGTGTAAAGTGTGTGTGGTGGGTAATGTGTTGTGAGCTGTGTGCACTGTGGAGAGTATGTGCATGGTAAGTGGTATTTGTCTTCGTGAGGTGTGGGCACGGTGGAGTGTCTGTGCTAATTGGTGTGTGTCACTGTGTGGTGTGTGCACTGTGGTGTGTGTGGTGAATGTTTTGTGTCTGTGTGAGGTGTGTGCACTTTGAAGAGTGTGTGTGGTGAGTTATTTGTGTCTGTGTGAAGTTTTGCACTGTGCAGAATGTGTGTGTGGTGAGTGGTGTGTGTCTTTGTAAGTTTTGTGCACTGTGTGGTGTGTTTGTGTGATGAATCTTCTGTATCTGTGTGAGGTGTGTGCACTGTGTTGAGTGTGCACTCTGTAATGTGTGCATATAGTGAGTTGTGTGTTTTTAATTTAGGTGTGTACACAATGCAGTGTCTAGTTTTGTGGTGTGTGGTGTGTGTTTGTATGTGATGCGTGCAGTCTAGTGTGTGTGTCGCCAAGGTGTGTGTCTGTGTAAGGTGTGTGTACTGTGGAGCATGTGTGGTAAAAGTGTGTAACTGTGTCACGTGTGTAACCTATGGAGTCTGTGTTTGTGGTGAGTAGTTTGCCTGTGTTAGGTGTCTGCACTATCGAATATAACTGTAGTGTGTGTTCTGTGTCTCTGTTATGTGTGTACACTATGTAGTGTGTGAGGTCATTAGTGTTTCTCTATGAGATGTCTTCACTGAGAAGTGTGTGTGTCGTGAGTGGTGTGTGTATAGGTGAGGTGTGCGCAGTGTGTAGTATGTTGGTATAAAAATTTGTGTGTGTCAGTGTGAGGTGTGTGCACTGTGGAATGTGTGTGTTCTGCATTGTGTGTGTTAAGTCTGTGCACTGTGGAGAGTGTGCAGTGAGAGGTGTTTGTCTGTGTGAAATGTGTGCACAGAGTGAATGCCTGAGTGGGTGACCGTCTGAGGTGTTTCCATTGTGGATAGATTGTAAGGTGCTTGGTGTGTGTCTCTGTGATGTGGGTGCATTATGGTGTGTGTGTGTGTGAAATTTGTGTGGTGAGTGCTGTGTGTCTCTGTGAGGTATGTTTAGTGTAGTGTCTGCGTGATGACTGGTGTTTGAGTTATGTACACTGTGGATTATATGTAAAGTCCATGCACTGCATGGTGTGTCTGTTTGTGAGGTTTGGGCACTGTGGAGGTTGTGTGTGTGTGTGGTGAGTGGTTTGTGCACTGGGCAGTTTTTGTGTGATGAGTGATGTGTTTCTGTGTGAGGTGCTTGCACTGTGGAGTTCTTGAGTGATGAGTGGTGTGTGTCGGTGTGAGGTTTGTTTGCTGTGGAGAGTGTGTGTGCTGATATTTGTGTCTGTGTGAGGTGTGTACTATGTGGATTCTGTGTGTTAAATGTGTGTTTTGAGTGGTGTGTGTCTTTGTGAGGTGTGTGCACAGTGAAGGGTGTGTGGAGTGTGTCTGGTGAGTGGTGTGTGTGTGAAATGTTTGCACTTTGGACGGTGTGTGTTGTCAATTTTATGTGTCTGTATGAGATGAGTGCACTGCATAGGGTGTGTGGTGGGTGGAATGTTTGGGTTGGGTGTCTGCACTGTGAAGTGTGTTTGGTGAGTTTGTTCTGTTTGTGTGTGTTGTGTGCACTGTGTAGTGTGTGTGTATTGTGAGTGGTGTGTGTTTTTGTAAGGTGTGTGCACTGTGAAGTTTGTGTTTCTGTGGTTAGTGGTGTGTTTCTGTGTGAGTTGTGTGCACTAAGAAATCTGTGTGTGGTCACTGGTGTGTGTCTCTGTGAGGTGTGCACACTGTGCAGTGTGTGCTTCTGGTTAGTTGTGTGCCTGTGTGAGGTGTCTGCACTGTGGCATGTGTGTGTGATGTGTGTTGTGTGTCTGCACGAGGTGTGTTTACTGTTCAGCATGTGTGGTCATTCTTGTGTCTCTGTGAGGTGTCTTCACTGGAAAGTGTGTGTCGTAAGTTGTGTGTGTGTTTGAGGTGTGTGCACTGTAAATCTGTGTGCATGGTATGTGCTGTGTGTCTGTGTGGGGTGTGTTTACTGTGTAGAGCGTGTGCTCTGTGGTGTGTGTCTGTGTAAAATGTGTGCACTGATATTGTGTGCTGAGTGGGTGTGGTGACTGCTGTGTGAATCTCTGAGGTGTCTACATTGTGGATAAGGTGTCAGAAGATTGGTGTTTGTCTTTGTGGTGTGTGTACACTGTGGTGTGTTTGTGGAGTTTGTGTGGTGCATGCTGCATCTCTCTATGAGGTGTGTGTACTCTGGAGTGTGTATGAATGTGGTGAGTGGTGTATGTCTGAGGTATGTGCATGGTGGATTGTGTGTGGAGTATGTGGAGGGCAAGGTGTGTCTCTGTGTAAGGTGTGTTCAGGTGGAGGGTGTGTGTGGTGAGTTTTGGGTATATTTTAGGTGTGTGCACTCTATAGTGTGTGTGATAAGTGGTGTGTAACTATGTAAGAAATGTGCACTGTGGAGTGTGTGTGTTGAGTTTTGTGTCTGTGTGAGAAATGTGCAATGTGGACTGTGTGTGTAAAGTGTGTGTATTAAGTCGTGTGGGTCTCTGTGAGGTCTATGCACAGTGGAGTGTGTGTGGAGTGTGGGTGGTGAGTGGTGTCTGTCTGTGTAAGGTTCTGCACTTTCGATTGTTTGTGCAGTGGGTGGTCTGTGTCTGTGTAATGGGAGTGCACTTTGTAGTGTGTGTGATAGGTGGTATGTCGGTTATTGGTGGCTGCACTGCGGATTGTGTGTTTGGTGACTGGTGTTTGTCTGTGTGATGTGTGTGCACTGTGTAGTGTGTGTGTATAATGAGTAATCTGTATTGTTCGAGGTGAATGCACTGTGCAGTTTCTGTGTCTTTGTGTGGTGAGTGGTATGTTTCCATCTGAGGTTTGTGCACTGTGGAGTGTGTGACTGATAAGTGGTGTGTGTCTTTTTGAGGTGTGTGCAATGTGGAGAGTGTGTGTGCTGAGTTTTGTTTCTCTGTGGTTTTTGTGTAATGTGATGTGTGTGCTTGAAACGTGTGTACTAAGCAGTGTGCATCTGTGTAAGTTGTTCACAGTGGAGTGTGTGTGGAGTGTGTGTGGCGAATGGTGAGTGTCTGTGTGGAGTGTCTGCATTTTGGATTGTGTGTGCAGTGGGTGGTGTGTGTTTGTGTGAGGTGAGTTCATGGTTTAGTGTGTGTTGTAAGTGGAATGTCTGTCTTTGGAGTCTGCACTTTGGATTGTGTTTTTGCGAGTGTTGTGTGTCTGTGTGAGTTGCTTGCACTGTGTAGTGTGGGTGTATGGTGAGTGGTGTGTGTTTGTGTGAGCTGTGTACACTGTGGAGTCTGTGTGGTCAATGGTGTGTATCTTTTTGAGGTCTGTTCACTGTGCAGTGTTTGTGGCGAGTGGTTTGAGAGTGTGAAGTGTCTGTACTGCAAAATGTGTGTGTGGTGAGTGTTGTGTGTTAGTGTAAAAAGTATTTACTGTGTAGTGTGTGTTGTCAGTCGTGTGTCTGTATGAGGTTTCTTTAATACGGAGGGTGTAGGGTCAGTAGTGTTTCTGTATGAGGTGTCTTAACTCCGGAGTGTGTGTGTTGTGAGTGGTATGTGTCTGTGAGGTGTGTCAAGTGTGGAGAGTGTGTTTGATGAGTGGTGTGTGTCTTTGTGAGGTGTGTGCATTGTGTATGATGTGTGTCTGGAAAGTTGTGTGTGTCTGCGTGAGGCGTGTGCACTGTCGAGTGTGTGTGATCTTTACTGTGTGTTTTTGTGAAGTCTGTGCACCATGGAGTGTGTGTTGTGGGTTGTCTGTGTCTGGGTGTAATGTTAGCACTGAGTGTGTGCATTCAGTGTGTGTGGTGACTGGTGTGGGACAGTATGATTTTCTTGCAATGTGGATAGGGTGTGACATAATTGGTGTTTGTGTAAGGTGTGTGCATTGTGGTGTGTGTTTTTGAATTTTGTGTACTGTGTGCTGTGTGTCTCTGTGAGGTGTGTGTTGTGGAGTTTCTGTGTGATGAATGGTATGTGGCTGAGGTACATGCAATGAGGATTATATGTAGAGTTCATGGATGGTGTGGTGTGTGTCTATGTGACGTGTGTGCACTTTAGATGTGTGAGTGGTGAGTGATGTGTGTCTGTGTAATATGTGTGCACTGTGAAGTTTGTGTGTGAGGAAGGGTGTGTGTCTGTGTGAGTTGTGTGCACTGTGGAAAGTATTTGTGGTGAGTTTTGTCTGTGTAATGTGTGCCGTATGTGGAGTGTGTGCGTTAAGTTTGTGCATTGAGTGTTGTGTGTCTATGTGAGGTGTGTGCACAGTGGAATGTTAATGAACTGTGTGTGGTGAGCGGTATGTTTTTGTGTGGAGCGTCTGTGCTTTGAATTGTGTGTGTAGTGAGTGATGTGTGTCTGTGTGATGTTAGTGCACTCTGTAGTGTGTGTGGGAAGTGGTAGGTTTGTGTTAGGTGTCTGCATTGTGGAGTGTGTGTTTGATGACTATTGTCTGTGTGTGATGTGCATAGTGTGTAGTATGTCTGTATGGTGAGTGGTGTGTGTGTGTGTGAGTTCTGTGCACTGTGAAGTTGGTGTGTGTTTTTGTAATGATTGGTGTGTGTGTTGAGTATGTGTGGTGCCTGGTGTGTGACAGTGTGAAATGTCTGCATTGTGGATAATCCCTCAGGTGACTGGAGCGTGTGTAAATGTGAGGAGTGGTGTATGTCTTAGGTATGTACACTGTGTATTGTGTGTGGA
This sequence comes from Leontopithecus rosalia, assembly GCA_028533165.1. Lineage (NCBI taxonomy): Eukaryota > Metazoa > Chordata > Mammalia > Primates > Cebidae > Leontopithecus > Leontopithecus rosalia. The sequence goes on from CM052665.1 coordinate 21,536,834, forward strand.
GTGTTTAGAGGGCATGGTGTGTCTCTGCATAATATATGTACACTGTGGAATTTGTGTGGTGACTTGTGTGAATGTGTGAGGTGTGTGCACTTTGTACTGTGTGTGATTATTAGTGTGTGTTTGTGTGAGGTGTGTCCACTGTGGAGAGTGTTTCTGTTGAGTATTATGTCTGTGTGAGGTTTGTGGTATGTGGAGTGTGTGCGTGAAGTGTGTGTATTAAGTGGTGTGTGACTGTGTGAGGTGTATGCACAGTGCAGTTGGTGTGGAGTGTGTGTGGAGAGTGCTAAGTGTGTGGAATGACTGCCCTTTAGATTCTGTGTGTGGTGACTGCAGTAAATCTTTGTGAGGTGAATGAACTGTGTAACATTTGTGGTGATTCATATTTGTGTTAGGTGTCTGCACTGTGGAGTGTGTGTTTGGTTTGTATTGTCTGTGTGTGGTCTGTGCACTGTGCAGTGTGTGTGTATGGTGAGTTGGGTGTGTTTGGGTGAGGTGTGTGCACTGTGCAGTTTGTGTTTTTCTGTGTGGTGAGTGGTGTGTGTTTGTGTGAGGGGTGTGCACTGAAGAGTGTGTGTGTTGGCTTAGGCGTGTGCCTTTGTGAGGTGTGTTCACTGTGCCGCATGTGTTTTTGGTAAGTGGTGTGCCTGATTGAGGTGTCTGCACTGCTGAATTTGTTTGTGTTGAGTGTTGTGATTCTGTGTGAAATGTATTTAATGTGTAGTGTGTGTGTTCAATCGTGTGTCTGTATGAGGTTTCTTCAATGTGGAGTGTGTGTCGTGAGTGGTGTGTTTGTGAGGTGTGGGCACTCCGAAGTGTGTGTGTGGTGACTGCTGTGTGTCTGAGTGAATTGTGTGAACTGCAAAGTGTGTGTTTGTTGAGTGGTGTGTGTCTGTGAAATGTGTACAATGTGGAGTTTTATGAGTTTGGTTAGTGGTGTGTCTGTGAGTTGTGTGCACTCTAATGTGTGAATGGTGTGTGTCTATTTAAGGTGTGTGCACTGTGGAGTATGTGTGTGGATTGTATGTGGTGACAGGTGTGTGTCTGTGTGAGGTGTCTGCACTGTGCAATGTATTTGTCGTGAGCAGTGTGTGCCTGTGTGATGTGTGTGCACTGTGTAGTATGCGTGTGATGAGTGGTGTGTTTCCGTGTGAGATGTATGCAAAGTGTAGTTTGAGTGTGCAGTGTGTGTGGAAAGTGGTGTATGTCTGCATGAGGTGTGTGCACAGTGGAGTGTATGTGTGCTGATTGGTGTGTGTCCCTTTGAGGTGTGTGCACAATACATAGTGTGTGTGGTGAGTGGTGTGTATTTCTGGTGGGGGTATGCACTGTGAAGAGTGTGTGTAATGAGTGGCTTCTGTTTGTGTGAAGTTTTTGTACTGCGTAGCGTGTCTGGCGAGTGGTTTGTGTCTGTGGTGAGTAGTGTGTGTGGACAGATTTATGTCTGTTTGAGTGCACTGTGGGGTGTGTGTGTTTGGTGAATCTTGTATGTCTGTTTGAGGTGTGTGGACTCTGTATTGTGTGGGTGGTGAGTTGTTTTTGAGTTAGGTGTGTGCACTGTGCTGTGTGTGTGTTTGTGTGGTGTGTGGTGTGGGCCTGTGCAGTGTCTGCACTTTGGATTATGTGTGCAGTGATTAGGGTGTGTTTGTCTGAGGTGAGTGTACTGTGTAGTGTCTAGTGAGTGGGGTATGTCTGTGATAGTTGTCTGCACTGTGGAGTGTGGTTTTGGTGAGTATTGTCTCTCTGTGTGGTGTGTGCACTGTGTAGTGTTTGTGTATGGTGAGTGGTGTGTGTTTGTGTGAGTTGTGTGCACTGTGCAGTTATTCTGTGTTTGTGTGGTGAGTATTGTGTTTGTGTGTGATGTGTCTGCAGTAAAAAGTATGTGTGTGGTCAATAGTGTGTGTCTTTGTGAGGCATGTGCAATGTCCAGTGTGTGTTTCTGGGAAGTGGTGTGCCAGTGTGAGGTGTCTACTCTGTGGAATGTATGTGTGGTGAATGTTGTGCGTCTGGGTGATGTGTGTTTAATGTGTAGTGTGTGGACAGTCTTATGTCTGTGTGAGCTGTCTTCATTGTAAAGTGTGTGTGTCATGAGTAGTGTGTGGCTGTTTGAGGTGTCTGCACTGTGGAGTGTGTTTGTATGGTGAGTGCTGTGTGTCTGTGTTATCTGTGTGCACTGTGGAGTCTCTGTGCATGGTATGTGTTGTGTGTCTTTGTGAGGTGTGTGCACTGTGTAGGGTATGTGTGTTCTACAGTGTGTTTTTGTAAGGTGTGTGCACTGAAGAGTGAGTGTGCTGAGTGGTGTGTGTCTTCATAAAATGTGTGCACTGAGTGTGTGTGTTGAGTGTGTGTGGTGACTGGTGTGTGACAGTGTAAGGTGTCTGCATTGTGGATAGGCTGTCAGGTGATTGCTGTTGGTCTGTGTGATGTGTGTCTTTCTGGAATTTTTGTGGTGCGTGCCATGTGTCTCTATGAGGTGTGTGTACTGTTGAGTGTGTGGGAGTGTGTTGAATGGTGTATGTCTGAGATATGTGCACTGTGGATTGTGTGTGCAGTGTTTTGAGTGCATGGGGTGTCTATGTAAGGCGTGTTCACTGCAGGGTGTCTGTAATGAATCGTGTGTGTCAGTGTAAGATGTGTGCACTGTAGAAAGTGTAGGTGTTGAGTTTTGTTTTTGTGTGAGGTTTGTTTTATGTGGAGTTTGGGTGTAAAGTGTGTGTATTAAGTGACGTGTGTCTGAGGTGTATGCACAGTGGAGTGTGTGTGGATTGTGTGTGGTGAGTGGTGTGTTGCTGTGTAAGGTGAGTGCACTGTGCAGTGTGTGTGGTAAGTCTTATGTCAGTGTTTGCTGTATGCACTGTGGATGCTGAGTTTGGTGACTGGTGTGTATCTGTCTGAGGTGTGTATACTGTGTAGTGTGTGTGTATGATGATTGGTGTGTGTTTCTGTGAGGTCTGTGGACTGTGCAGTTTGTGTGTTTTGTGTGGAGGGTGGTGTGTGTCTTTTAGAGGTGTGTGCACTGTGAAGTGTTTGTGGTCAGTGGTGAGTGACTATGTGAGGTGTGTTCACTGTTCAGTGTGTGTTTGTGGTGAGTGGTGTGCCTCTATGAGGTGCCTGCACTGCGGAATGTGTGTGTGGTATTGTGTGCCTGTGTTTCTATTGTTCAGTGAAGTGCTCTATAGTGACTGTTGTTGGGTAGGGTGCTATATAATGACTGTTTTTAAAGAGGGTGCTCTATAGTGACTGTTGTTGCGTAGGTGCTGTTTAGTGAGTGTTGTTCGGTCATGTGCTCTATTGTGACTGTCCTTGGGAAAGGTGCTCTGATAGTGACTGTTGCTGGGTATAGTGCTCTGTAGTGACTTTTGCTGACAAGAGGGCTCTACAGTTACTGTTTTTAGGTTGGTCCTCTATATAGACTGTTGTTGGGTAGAGTGCTCTATAGTGACTGTTGTTGTGTAGTTGCTTTATATTCACTGCTTTTCAGTTTGTGCTCTATAGTGATTGTTGTTTCATAGGGTGCTTTATACTGACTGTTGTTTGGTGCAGTGCTCTATACTGACTGTTGTTATTTATGGTGCTCTCTAGTGCCTGTGGCTGTGTACAGTACTCTATGGTCACTGATATTGGGTAGAGTGCTCTATAGTGACTGTTGCTGCATAGGGTGCTCTATAGTCACTATTGCTGTGTAGGGTGCTCTATAGTGACTGTTGTTGCGCAGGGTCCTCTATAGGTACTGTTCGTGGGAAGGGTGCTTTATAGTTACTGTTGTTTAGATTCTTTATATTTAGTTTTGCTGGGTAGTGTGCACTATAGTTTTGTTGTGGGTGAAGTGTTTTATAGTGACTGTTGGTTTCTACAGTGCTCTATTGTTGACTGTTGTTGAGTGGAGAATGTAAAGTGGCCGTTTTTGTTAGAGTGCTCTATAATAAATGTTGTTGGTTAAAGAGCTCTATAGCTGACTGTTGTTGGGTGGAGTGCTCTTTAGTGACCTTTGTTGGGTAGGGTTCTCTATTAAAAATATTGTTGGGCATGGTGCTCTATAATGACTGTTGCTGAGTAGAGTGCTCTATATTGAACCTTGTTGGTTGGGGACTCTATGTGACTCTTGCTAAGTAGGTTGCCCTATACTGACTGTTGTAGGGTGGGGTTCTCTACAGTGACTCTTGCTGGATACAGAGCTCAATAGTGACTGTTGCTGGATAGGGTCCTTCACGGTGACTGTTTAAAGGGTAGGGGCTCTATATTATCTGTTGCTGGATATGGTGCTCTATAGTGACTGTTTTTCTGTTTGTGCTGTATACTGACTGAGGGTGGTGTGCTCTAAACTGATGGTTTTTGGGTATGTGCTCTATAGTGACTGTTGCTGAGTACAGTGCTCTATAGACTGTTGTTGGGTAAAGTACTCTACATTTACTGTTGCTGGTTATGGTGCTGTTTAGTGACTACTCTTGGGTAGGTGCTCTGTAGTTAACTGGGGTGCTCTGTAATGACTGTTGTTGGGTAGGTGATCTATAGTGACTCTTGATGGGAAAAATACTTTATAGTGACTGTTGTGTAGAGTGCTATATTCTGACTGGTGCTTGGTAGGGTGCTCTATAGTGAATGTTGCTGGGTAGGATGTTTTATAATGACTGTTGCTGGTGCTGGTTAGAGTACTCTATAGTGACTGGTGCTGGATAGGGTGCTCAATAGTAACTGTTGTCGGGTAGGTGTTCGAAGTGAGTGTTGCTGTGTAGGGTGCTCCATAGTGATTGTTGTTGGGTGTGGTGCTCTATAGTGACTGTTGCTGGTTAGAGTACTTTCTTGTGATTGTTGTTAGGTAGGTACTCTATAGTGAATGTCGGGTAGGGTGCACAAAGTGACTCTTGTTGGATACGCTACTCTAAAGTAACTGTTGTTGATTACAGTGCTCTAGAGTGACTGGTTTTGGGTAAGTGCTCCATAGTGACTGTTATTCGGTAGATGCTTTATAGTGACTGTTGTTGGGGAGGTGATCTATGGTGACTTTTTTGGGTAGGGACTCTGAAGTGACTGTTCCTAGGTAGGGTGGTCTATATTGACTGTTGTTTGCAGGGTGCTCTATACAGTTTGCTGTTAAGTATGGTGATCTACAGTGACCGTAAGTGTTTTGGGTGGTCTACAGAGACTGTTTCAGAGTGGGGTGCTCAATACTGGCTGTTGCAGGAAGGGATGCTTCACAATGTCTGTTGTTGGGTATAGTGCTCTACAGTGACTCTTGTGGGGTGGAATACTCTATAGTGACTGCTGGTAGGTAAGGTGCTCTATAATGACAGTTATTGGATAGAGTGCTCCATAGTGACTGTTGTGGCAAGAGTGCCCTACATTGACTGTTTTGGGGTAGAGGACTCTATAGTGACTGTTGTGAAGTAGGTGCTCTATTGTGACATTTGTTGGGTAGGAAGCTCCATAGTTACTGTTTTGGGTAGAGTCCTCTATCATGACTGTTGTTGACAAGAGTGCTCTATATTGAATGTTGTTGGGTAGAGTTCTCTATACTGACTCTTGTTGGTAGAGTGCTCTATAGTGACTGTTGTTGGGTAGGTGTTCTATAGTGGCTGGTGCTGTTTAGTGACTTTTGTTATGTAGGGTGCTCTCTAGTGACCATTGCTGGCTAGATGATGTATAGTAACTGTTGTTTGGTAGGGTGTCCTATACTGACTGTTGTTGCATAGGTGCTCTTTAGTGACTGTTGTCGGGTAGGTGATCTATAATGACTCCTTTTTGGTAGTGTGCTCTATAATGACTGATGTTGTGTAAACTGCTGTATAATGACTGTTGCAGGGTAGCATGCTCTATAGTGACTTTTGTTGGGGAGGGTGTTTTATATTAGCTGTTGTTGAGTAGGGTGCTGTATATTGAACTGTTGTTGGTACAGTGCAATACAGTGACTGTTGTTGGGTAGATGATCTAAAGTAACTGGTACTGCATAGGGTGCTCTATACTGACTAATGTTGGTAGGTGCTCTAAAGGGACTGTTGTTGGGTAAAGTGCACTATACTGACTTGTTTTGTACAGTGTTCTAGATAGTGACTCTTGTTGGGTAGGGTGATGAAGAGTGACTGCTGTTGGGTTGGGTGCTCTATATTGACTGTTGTTGGATGCAGTAATCTATAGTGACTGTTGTTGCAAGATTTCTCTACACTGACTGTTGTTGGGTAGAGACATCTATAGTGATGGTTGTGGAGTAGGTGCTTTATTGTGACTGTTGTTATGTAGAGTGCTCTTGAAAGTAACTGCTGTTGGGTAGGTGATTTATACTGACTGTTTCTGCTAATATGCTCCATAGTCACTGTTGCTGGGTGAAGTGCTCTATAGTGACTGTTTCTGGGTGGAGCACTTTACAATGAATGTTGTTGTGTACGTACCCTATAGTGTCTGTTGTTGGGTAGGGTGTTCTATAGTGACTGTTTTTAGGTAGGTGCTCTAAAGTTTCTTTTTCGTGTGGGATGCTCTGCAGTGACTGTTTTTGTGTAGGATGCTTTATAGTGACTGTTGTTGGGTAGGGTGCTTGATAGTGACTGTTGTTGGATGGAGTGCTCTATAGTGACTGTGATGTAGAGAGCTCTAGAGTGACTGTTGCTGAGTAAGGTGGTTTATATTGACTGTGGTTGGGTGAAGTACTTTATATTGATGGTTGTTGGGTAGGTTCTATATACTGACTATTGTTGGGTGTGGTGCTCTATACTGACTGGTTTAGTAGAGTGCTCTATAGATGACTACTGTTGGGTGAAGTGCTCTATAGTGACTGTTTTTGTGTAGAGTGCTCTATGAAGACTGTTGTTGCGTGTGGCACTCTATAGTCACTGTTGTTGGCTAGGTGCTCTATAGTGATTGTTGTTGGGTAGGTGCTCTATATTAACTATTGTTGGGTAGGGTGCTCTGCAGTTTCTCTTGTTGGGTGGAGTGCTCTATAGTGACTGTTATTGGGTAGGGTGTTCAATCGTGACTTTTATTGGGTACAGTGCTCTATACTGACTGTTTTCGGGTAGGTTTTCTATAGTAACTGTTGTTGGATAGAGTACTCTATAATGACTTTTGTTGGGTACAGTGCTCTAGATAGTGACTGTTGCTTGGTAGTGTGCTCAAGAGTGACTATTGTTGGTTAGTGTGCTTTACACTGACTGTTGTTTGTCCAAGGGCACCGTAGTGAAAGTTGTTGTGTAGAGTGCTCTATAGTGAGTGCTGATGGGTAGAGGACTCCATACTGTCTGTTTTTGCATAAGTGCTCTATAGTGACTGTTGTTGGGTAGTGTTTTCTATAGTGACTGTTGTTAGGTTGTGTCCTCTCTAGTGACTGCTGTTGGGTGGAGTGCTGTATAGTGACTGCTGTTGGGTAGGGTGCTCTATATTGATTGTTGCTGGGTAATGTGCTCTATAGTGACTGCTGCTGGGTAGGCTGCCCAATAATGACTGTTGTTGGTAGGGTGCCCTATATTAAGAGTTTTGGGTAGGGTGCTCTAGAGTGACTGTTGTTGGGTAGGTCCTCTACAGTGACTGCAACTGGGTAATGGGCTCTATAGTGACAGGTTTTTGGTAGCGTGCTCTTTAGTGACTTGTATTGTAGAGTGCTCTAGATAGTGACCGTTGCTTGGTAGGATGCTCTATAGTGTCTGTTGTTTGGTAGGTAATCTATACTGACCATTGTTGGGTAAAGTTCTCTATAGTGACTGATGTTGGGTAGGTGACCCATAGTGATTCTTGTTGGGTAAGTGTTCTTATTGACTCTTTTGGGTAGATTCTCTATAGTGACTGTTGTGTAGGTGTTCTATATTGAGTGATTTTGGTTATGTTTTCCTATACTGACTGCTTTTGGGTACGTAGATTTATAGTGACTGTTGCTCGGTAGGTGCTCTATGCTTACTGTTATTGGGTAAAGTGCTCTATAGTGACAGAGCGCTCTATATTGCCTGTCATTAGGTACGGTGCTTTATAGTGACTGTGGTTGTGCAGAGCATTCTGTACTAACGGTTGATTTGTAGGGTGCTCTATATTGAATCTTGCTGGGTAGGGTGATTTATAGTGAGTGTTATTTGAAAGGGTGCTTTATGCTAACTGTTGTTTGGTAGGTGGCTCTATACTGTCTGTTGATGGGTATTTGCTTTACAGTGACTGTTGTTGGGTAGGATGCTTTGTACTGACTGTTTTTGGGTGGAGTGTTCTATAGTGATTATTGTTGTGAAGAGTGCTCTCTAATGACCGTTTTTGGGTAGACTGCTCTATAGGTTTCTGTTGTTGGTTGAAGCGATTCTTAGTGACTGTTGCTGTGTTGAGTACTCCCTAGTGACTGATGTTGGGTAGAGTGTTCTATAGTGACTGTTGTTGGGTAGGTGTTCTACAGTGACTGTTGTTGGGTAGGTGCTCTATATTAACTGTTGTGGGGTAGTATGCTATTTATTGACTGTTCTTTGTAGGCGCTCTATAGTGACTTTTCTTGGGTAGAGTGCTATATAGTTCCTGTTGCTAGGTAGGATACGCCATAGTGACTGTTGTTGCATAGGTGTTCTATAGTGACTGATCTTGGGTAGGTGCTCTAAAGTGACTATTTTAGGGTGGGTGCCCTATACGGACTGTTGTAAAGTATGGTGCTCTATAGCTACTGTTGTTGTGTGGCGCACTCTATAGTGATTGCTGTTGGAAAGGGTGCTCCATAATGGCAGATGTTGGATATGGTGCTCTATAGTGACTGCTGTTAGGTAGAGTGCTGTATAGTGATGTTAACCAGGTAGGGTGCTGTACAGTGACTGTTGCTTGGTAGGGTGCTCTATAGTGATGGTTGTTGCACAGGGTGCTCTATAATGACTCTTTTTGGGAAGGGTGTTTTATAGTGTCTGTTGTTGGGTAGGTGTTCTAAAGTGATGGTTGCTGTGTTTCGTAATTTATAGTGACTGTAGTTCAATGGGGTGGTCTATAGTGACTCTTATTCGTTAGATAATTTATAGCGACTGTTGTTGGTTGGGGGGCTCTGTAGTGACTGTTACTGAATACAGTGGTCTAAACGTGATTATTGTTGAGTGGAGTTCTCTATAGTGACTGTTGTTTAGGGTGCTCAATAGTGACGGTTTCTGGGTAGAGTGCTCCATAGGAGACTGTTGTTGGGTAGGGTGCTCTACAGTGTCTGTTGTTTGATAGGTGTTCTATAGTGACTGTTTTAGGGTAGGTGCTCTATAGTAACAGTTTTTGGGCAGGTGCTCCATAGTGACTGTTGTTGGGTGGGGACTCTAAAGTGACTATGGCAGGATGACCTATAGTGAAGGTTGTTGGGTAGGGTGCTTTATAGTGACTCCTGCTAGGTCAGGTGCTCTATAGTAACTGTTGCTATGTTGGTTGCTGTATAGTGACTTTTGCTGGGTAAAGTGCTTTATAGTGACTGTTGTTGGGTAGGTATTTCATAATGACTGTTGCTGGGTACAGGGCACTACAATGACTGTTGTTGCGTAGGTGTTCTCCCGTGACTGTTGTTGAGTAGGTGGCTCTAGATTATGACTGTTTTTTGGGTAGATTGCTCTATAGAGACTCTTGTTGAGTAGAGTACTCTATAGTGAGTGATTTTGGATAGATGCCTCTATAGGGACTGCTGTTGGATAGGGTGATCTATATTTACTGTGCTTGGGTAGGTCCTCTAGTGTGACTGTTGTTAGGCAGTTTCTTTATGGTGACTACTGTTGGGTTGAGTGTGTATAGTGCCTGTTTCTGTTTAGGGTGCTCTATAGTGACTGTCATCAGGTAGGTGTCCTATAGTGACAGTTGTTGCATAGGTGTTCTATAGTGACTGCTTTTGAGTGGGTGTTCTATACTGACTGTTGTTGAGTAGGGTGCTCTATATTTACTGTTGTTTGGTGGAGTGCTGTATAGTGACTGCTGTTGGGTAGGGTGCTTTATAATTACTGATACTGGGTATTGTGTTTTATAGTGACTTTGGTTAAGTAGAGTGCTCAACAGTGTCGCTATCTGTGTAGGATCCTATATAGTGAATGTTGTTGGGTAGGGTGCTGATACTTTCTGTTTTGAATAGGGTGCTCTATAGTGACTGTTGTTGAATAGGGTGCTCTATAGTGACTGTTGTTGCACAGGGTGCTCTTTAGTGACTATTGTGGTGTAGCATGCTCTACAGTGACTCTTGTTTGGTGGGATGGTCTATACTGACTCTTGTTGGGTAGGTGCTTTATAGTGACTGTTGTTGGTTGGGGTGCTCTATAGTGACTGTTATTTTGTGGAGTGCTCTAAACGTGACTATAGTTCTGTGGAGTTCTCTATACTGACTGTTGTTTAAAGTGCTCTATAGTGACTGTTGTGGACGTGCTCTATAGTGACAATAGTTAGGTGAAGTGCTCTATAGTGACTGTTGTTTAGTAGGGTGCTCTATAGTGACTGTTGATGGTAGGGTGACTAATAGTGAATGTTGTTGGGTAGAATGCCCTATATTAACTGTTGCTGGGTATGGTTGTCTAGAGTGACTGTTGTTGAGTAGAGTTCTCTATAGTGACGCTAGTGGGGTAGGGTGATCCCTAGAGACTATGGCTTGTTAGTGTGGTGTATTGTGACTGTTGTTACACAGATGAGCTATAGTGAATGTTGTTCGGTAGGGTGCTCTGAAGTGACTTTTGTTGGGTGGATGCTCTATAGTGACTGTTTCTGAGTGGTGTGGTCTATACTGACGGTTTTTCTTTGGCATGGTCTCCAGTGACTCTTGATGGATAGGTGATTTATACTGACTGTTGTTGGTTTGGGTGCTCTATAGTGACTTCTTGGGTAGAGTTCTATAAATGTGACTGTTATTGGGTGCAGTTCTTTATAGGGACTGTTGTTTAGAGTGTTCTATAGTTACTGCTTTTGGGTAGAGTGCTCTAAACGTGACTCCTGTTGGGTAGGTTCTCTGTAGTGATTTTTTTTGTATAGGTGCTCTATAGTGACGTTTTTTGTGTAGGTGCTCTATAGTGACAGTTGTTGGGTGGGTGCTCTATAATGAGAGTTGTGTAGGTGCTCTTTTGTGACTGTTTTTTGGTAAAATTCTCTATAGTGACTGTTGATGGTAGGGTGATCTATAGTAAATGATGTTGGGTAGGGTGCTCTATAGTGACTCTTGCTTGGTCGGGTACTTTATAGTGACTCTTACTAGGTGGGGTGCTATACAGTGACTGTTGCTGGTTAGAGTGCTCCACAGTGACTGTTGTTGGGTGGGTAATCTATACTGACTGTTGCTGGATAGAGAACACTATAGTGACTGTTGTTGGTTAGGTGCTCTACCGTTACTGTTGTTGGGTAGAAAGCTCAAGATAATGACTGTTATTTGGTAGGGTGCCCTATAGTTACACTTGTTAAGTAGAGTGCTCCATAGTGACTGTTTTTGTGTAGGGGGCTCCATAGTTACTGTTGATGGGTAGGTGCTCTATATTCACTCTTTTTGTGTAACTGCTCGATTGTGACTGTTGTTAGGTGGGATGCTCTATGGTGACTGTTGTTTGTAGGTGCTTTATAGTACTCCTTGCTGGGTAGGGGCTCTATAGGGACTGTTGTTATGTAGGTGCTCTATAGTGACTATTGTTGGGTAGGGTGACCTATAGTGACTTTTGCTGGGTAGGGTTCTTTATAGTGACTGTTTTTGGGTACAGTTCTCGATGACTGTTGCTGGGAAGAGTGCTCTATTGTGACTCTTGTTGGTAGGATTCTCTATAGTGACTGTTGTTGGGTAGGGTCCTCTATAGGGACTGTTTTAGGGTAGGGTGCTCTGTAGTGATTGTTGTTGTGTAGGGTTCTCTATAGTTACTGTGTTTTGGAAGAGTGCTCTATAGTGATTATTGCTGGATTGGGTGATCTGGAGCGATTTTTTTGGATTGGGTGATCTATAATAACTTTTGCTGAATAGAGTGCTCTATAGATACTGTTCCTGTGTAGGTGCTATATAGTGACAGTTGTTGGGTCTGGTGCTCTATATTACGGTTGTTGGGTAGAGTGCTCTATAGATTACTGTTGTTGGGTAGGGTGCTCTATAGTTACTGTTATTTTGTAGAGTGATCTATAGTAAGTGTTGTTAAGTGGGTTGTTGTATAGTGACTGTTGCATACAGTGCTCTATAGTAACTGTTGTTGGGAAGAGTGCTCTACAGTGATTGTTGTTGGGGAGGTTGCTCTATACCGACAGTTGTTGGGTAGTTTATCTAGAGTGACTGTTGCTAAGTAGGATGCTCTATAGTGACTGCTTTTGGGTAAAGTGCATTAGATAGTGACAGTTTTGTGTAGGTTCTCTATGGTGATTGTTGTTTTGTTGGGTGCTCTATAGCGATTATTGTTGAGTAGGTGCTCTATAGTAACTGCTTTTGTGTGGGGTTCTCTATATTGACTGTTGTTCAGTAGTGTACTCAATAAGTGACTGTTTTTAGTTGGAGTGTTCCATAGTGACTATTATGTATAGTGCTCTATAGTAACTGTTGTTGGGTAGAGTGCTCTGTAGTGAGTTTTTTTGGGTAGGGTGCTGTATAGTGACTGTTATTGGGTATATGGCTGTAGAAACTGATTGTTATTATGTAGGGTGCTCTATATTGACTCTTGTTGGGTAGTGTGCTATATAGTGACTTTTTTAGGGTAGGGTGCTCTATAGTGACTTTTGATGGGTGGAATGCTCCACAGTGACTGTTGTTTGGTAGGGTGCTCTATCGTCACTGTTGTTGGGCACAGTGCTCTATAGTGACTGTACCTGGGTAGGGTGTTGTATAGTGAGTGTTTTTGTGTAGAGTGCTTTGTAGTGATTGTTGTTGGGTAGAGGGCTCTATAATGACTGTTGTTGGGTAGAAGGCTCTAAAGTGATTGTTGTTAAATAGGTGATAAATAATCACTGTAATTGGGTCAGTGCTCTAAAGTGACTGCTGTTGGGTGGAATGCTGTATAGTGAGTTTTGCTGGGTAGGGTGCTTTATATTGAAGATTGCTGTGTAAGGTGCTCTCGAGTAACTCTTGTTGGGTAGAGGGCTCAATAGTGACTGTTACTGTATAGGTTGCTCTATACTTACTGTTGCTGGGTAATCTGCTTCATAGTTACTGTTGTTTGGTAAGGTGCTTTATGGTGACTGTTGTTAAGTAGGGTGCTCTATAGTGACTGCTGTTTACGAGGCTCTCTAGTGACTGTTGATGGGTAAGTTGTTCTATCGTAACTGTTGTAGTGTAGAGTGCTATATAGTGACTTATGCTGGGTAGTGTGCTTCATAGTGACTGTTTTTGGGTAGAGTGATCTATAGTGACTGTAGTTGGGTGGGGTGCTTTATACTGATTGTTGTTGGGTGATTTTTTTACAGTGACTATTGTTGGATACGTGCTATATAGTGACTGTTTTTCAGTAGTGTACTATATAGTGACTGTTGTTGAGTGGAGTTCTCCTATGTGACTGTTGTTGCGTCAGGTGCTCTACAGTGATTGTTGCTGGATAGAGTGATCGATAGTGACTGATGTTGGGTACAGTGCTCTATAGTGACTGTTGGGTAGGGTGCTCTATAGAGACTACATAGGGTACCCTATAGAGACTGTTGGGTAGGGTGCTCTCTACAGTGAATGTTTTTAGATGTGTGCTCTATAAAGACTGTTGTTGGGTGGTGTGATCTATAATGACTGTTACTGGTATGGTGCTCAATAGTAACTGATGATCGGTAGAGTGTTCTGTAGTTCCTGTTATTCAGTAGGTGCTCTGTAGTGTCTGTTGTTGGGTAGATAATCTATACTGAATGTTGTAGATAGGGTGGTCTATAGTGACTGTTGCTGGTTAGAATGCTCAATAGTGACTGATGTAGATATTGTACTCTATAGTGACTGTTGCAGGGTAGAATGCTCTATAGTGACAGTTGCTGCGTGGGTCGCTTTATGGTGACTGCTGCTAGGTCGACTGCTTTGTATTGACTGTTCTTGTGTAGGTACTCTATAGTGACTCTTGTTGGATTGGGTTCTCTATAGTCACTGTTGTTGGTTATATGCTCTATAGTGACTGTTGTTGGGTAGTGTGCTCTGTAGTGACTATCTTTAAGCAGGGTGCTGTATAGTGACTGTTGTTGGGTAAAGTTTTTTATAGTAAATGTTGGTGTGTAGTGTGCTCCATAGTGACTGTTGTTGCATAGAGTGCTGTACAGTGAATGTTCATAGGAAGGGTATTCTATTCGGACTGTTTTTGGGAGGAGTGCTTTATAGTGAGTGTGGTGGCTTAGAGAGTTCTATAGTGACTGTTATTGGGTAGCTGCTTTATACGGACTGTTGTTGTGTAGGGTGTTCTGTACTGAATTTGTTGGGTAGGTGCTCTATAGTGACTGTTGTTGGGTAAATGCTCTATACTGACTTTTTTGGGTAGGGTGTTATATATTGACTGCTGTTGTGTAGTTTTCTATTTAATGACGGTGGTTGGGTGGGTTGCTCAATAGTGACTCTTGATTTGTAGAGTGTTTTATACTGACTGTTGCTGGGTGGTTGCTTTAAAGTTACTGTTTTTGAATACGTGCTCTATACTCACTTGTGTTGGGTAGGTGCCCCATACAGACTTACGTTGGGTAGGATGCTTTAAAGTGATTTTGTTGGGTGGTTGTTTCATAGTGACTGCTGTTGGACACTTATTCTATAGTGAATCTTGTTGAGTAGGTGCTCTATATGGACTGTTGTTCGGTAGGGTGCTATATAGTGACTGTTGTTGCATAGGTTGCTCCATAGTGATTGTTGCTAGGTAGGGGGATATATAGTGACTGATGTTGCATAGTTTGCTCTATAGTGATTGTTGCTAGGTAGGGGGCTATATAGTGACTGATGTTGGGTAGAGTGCTCTATAGTGACTCTTGAGGTGTATGGTGCTTTATAGTGACTGTTGTTAGGTACAGTGCTCTATAGAGACTGTTACTCTGTAGGGTGATCTACAGTGACTGTAGTTGGGTAGGGTGCTTTTTGGTGACTACTGTTAAGTTGTTGCTGTATAGTGACTGTCTTTCGGTAGGATTCTCTATAGTGACTGTTTTTGGTAGGGTGCTCCTTAGTGACTGTTGTTGGGTAGGGAGCTATATAGTGTCTGTTTTGGGGTAGGGTGATCTACTGTTGTTTCATAGGTGCTCAATAGTGACTGTTGCTGTGTAGTATGCTGTACAGTGACTGTTGTTGCATGGGGTGATCTATAGTGACTATTGTTTGTTAAAGTACTCTTTAACAAACCGCTGTTTGTTTGTGACTGCTGTTGGGTAGGGTGCTCTATAGTCACTGTTGTTGAATAGAGTGCTGTATAGGTAATTTCTGTTGGATGGAGTTCTCTAAACTGACTGTTGTTGTGTAGAGTGCTCTATAGTGACTGCTGTTGGGAAGAGTGAACATAGTGACTGCTGCTGCGTTCTCTGCTCTATAGTTACTGTTGCTGTGTAGAGAGCTCTTAAGTGACTGTTGTTGGGTAGGTGTTCTATAGTGACTGATGTAGGTATTGTGCTCTATAGTGACTGTTGCAAGGTAAAATGCTCTATACTGACAGTTGCTGAGTTTGGTGCTTTATGGTGACTATTGCTAGGCAGAGTGCTCTTTATTGACTGTTCCTGCACAGGTACTCTATAGTGACTCTTGTTGGGTTGGGTACTCTATAGTTGGGTAGATGCTTTATAGTGACTGTTCTTGGGTAGTATGCTCTATAGTTACTGTCGTTGGGTAGGGTGCTCTATAGTGACTGTTGGGTAAAGTCCTTTATAGTGACTGTTTTTGGGTAGTGTGCTCTATAGTGACTGTGGTTGCGTAGTGTGCTGTATAGTGAATGTTCTTCAGAAAATTGTTCTATAGTGACTGTTGTTGAAAGGAGTGCTTTATAGTGAGTGTGGTTGGTTAGAAAGCTCTAAGGTGACTTGCAGGATAGCTGCATTATACAGACTTTTGTTGGGTATGGTGTTCTGTACTGAATTTGTTGGGTAGGCATTGTATAGTGACGCGAGTTGGGTAGGCCCTCTATACGGACTGTTGTTTGGTAGGTGCCCTACATTGAATTTTTTGGGATAGGGTGTTCTATAGTGACTGCTGTTGGGTAGTTTGCTCTTTAGTGACTGCTGTTGGGTGGGTTGCTCTATCGTGACTGTTGTTTTGTAGAGTTCTTAATACTGACTGTTGTTGGGTGCTTGCCTGATAGTGACTGTTGTGGAATACATGCTCTATACTGACTTGTGTTGCGTAGGTGCTCCATACTGACTGATGTTGGTTAGGGTACATTATAGTGACTGTTGTTGAGTTGTTGCTTTATAGTCACTGCTGTTGGAATAGTACACTATGGTGACTGTCGTTGGGTAGGTGCTCTATACTGAGTGTTGTTCGGTAGGGTGCTTTATAGTGACTATTGTTGCGTAGGTTGGCTATAGTCATTGTTGCTAGGTACAGTGATATATAGTGACTGATGTTGGGTAGAGTGCTCTATAGTGACTCTTGATGCATATGGTGCTTTATAGTGACTGGGGTTAGGTACAGTACTCTTTAGTGACAGTTGCTGGGTTGGGTGCTTTACAGTGACTGTGGTTAAGTAGGGTGCTTTTTGGTGACTACTGTTTAGTTGGTGCTCTATAGTGACTGTTTTTCTGTAGGATTCTCTATAGTGACAGTTTTTGGTAGGGTGCTATATAGTGACTGTTGTTGAGTAGGGTGATCTATACTGACTGTTGTTGCATAGGTGCTCTATAGTTACTGTTGCTGTGTAGGGTGCTCTACAGTGACTGCTGTTGCATAGGGTGCTCTACAGTGACTGTTGCTGGGTTGAATACACTATTGTGACCACTGTTGCGTAGAGTGCTCTATAATGACTCTTGTTGGGTAGAGTACCCTATAGGTGATTTCTGCTAGGTGGAGATCTCTATACTGACTGTTGTTGTGTAGAGTGCTCTATAGTGACTGTTGTTGAGAAGGGTGCACATAGTAACTGTTGTTGGGTTCTCTGCTCTATATTAACTGTTGTTAGGTAGAGTGCTCTTTAGTGACTGTTGTTGGGTAGGTGCTCTATAGTGACTGTTGATAGGTAGGTGCCCTAAAGTGACTGGTTGAGTAGGTGCTCTATACTGGCTGATATTAGTTAGGGGCTCTACAGTGTCTGTTGTTATGCAGTGTGCTGTATTGTAACTGCTGTGATGGAGTTCTCTATAGTGACCATGGCTAGGTCGAGTGCTGTATATTGACTGATGTTGGATACACGGTCTACAGTGACTGTTGCTTTGTAGCGTGCTTTATAGTGGCTGTTGTTGAGTAGGTGTTCTATAGTGACTGTTGTTGGAAGGGGTGCTCTATAGTGACCGTTGTTGTGTGGGGTGCCCTAGAGTGACTTTTGTTAAGTAGAGTGTTCTATTGGTGACTGTTGTTGGGTGGAGTCCTCTATAGTGGCTATTGTTTTGTAGAGTGCTCTATTGTGACTGTAGTTGAGTGCTCTATAGATACTGTGGTTGGGTAGAGTGCTCTATTGGTGACTGTTGTTGGGTGGGGTTCTCCATATTGACTTTTGCTGGGTAGAGTGCTCTGTATTACTCTCCTGGGTAGGCATCTCTATAGTGAGTGTTGTTGGGTACATGCTTCATAGTGAATCTTGCTGGGTTGCATGCTCTTTAGTGATGGTTTTTGGGTAGCTGCTGTATAGTTACAGTTTTTAATGGGGTGCTCTAAACTGACAGTTACTGTGTAGTTGCTCTATAGTGACTGTTGTTGGGTAGGATCTCCTGCTGTGACTTCTTTTTTATAGGTGATCTTTGCTGACTGTTGTTGGTTAGGTACTCAATAGTGACTGTTGCTGGGTAGGGTGCTCTATAGTGACTGTTGTGAGTGGGGTGAATTATAGTGACTTTTGATGGGTACAGAGCTCTCTGTTAACTGATGTTGGGTACGAGCTCTATAGTGACTGTTGCTTGGTTGGGTGCTCTATAGTGACTGTTGTTGTGTAGGTGTTCTATGGTAACTGTGGTTGGTTTGGGTACTCTATAGTGACTGTGGTTGCATACAGTGCTCTATAGGAGACTATTGTTGGGTGTAGTGCTTTACAGTGACTGTTGCTGGGTAGGGTTTTTTAAAGTGACGGTTGTTCTGTACGGTGCTCTATAATGACTGCTGATGTGCAGAGTGCTTTATAGTGACTGTTGTGAGTGGAGTGCTTTATAGTGACTGTGGATGTGTAGAGTGCTCTATACTGTCTCTTGATGGTAGGGTGCTTTATAGTAACTGTTGTTTGGTATGGTGCTGCATAGTGACTGTTGCTGGGTAGAGTGCTCTATACTAACATTTGTTGGTTAGGGTTCTCTATAGTGATAATTTCTGATACACTGCTCTATAATGACTGTTGCTGGTTAGCGTGTTCTATATTGATATTTGTTTGGTTGGTGCTCTATAGTGCCTGTTGCTGGATAGGATGCTTTATACTGACTGGCTTTGGGTAGGTGCTGCCTAGTGACTGTTGATGATGGGGTACTCTAAACTGACGGTTGCTGGGTAGGTGTTCTATACTGACTGTTGTTGAGTGGGGTCCTCTATATTGACTGTTGATGGGTAGGTTCTCTATAGTGACTCTTGATGAGTAGGATACTCTTTAGTGACTCTTGTTGGCCAGAGTGCTCTATAGTGACTGTGGCTGAATCGATTGCTCAATAATGACTGTTTTTAGGTGGCTTGCACTATACAAACTGTTGCTGAGTACAGTACTCTATAGTGACTGTTGTGGAGGTACACAATCGTGACTGTTTTTGGGTGGGGTGCTTTATAATGACTACTGTTGAGTAGGTGCTCTTTAGTAAGCGTTGTTTGGTAGAATGCTCCATAGAGTCTGTTGGGTATAGTGCACTATAGTGAATGTTGTTGGGAAGAGTTCCCTCCAGTAACTGTTGTTGGGTAGAGGAATTTATATTGTTTTGAGGTAGGCACTCTGCAGTGACGGTTGTTGAGTAGGGTAGTATAAAGTACTCACCCAACAACAGACATTATAGAGTACCCTACCTAACAACAGTCACTATAAAGTACCTATTCAACAACAGTCACTATAAAACACTCTGCACAACAGTCAGTATAGAGCACTTTACCCAACAGCAGTCACTTATACAGCACTGCACCCAACAACAGTCAATACAGAGCACACTTCCCAGCAATAGTCACTATAGAGCACCTTACCCAAAAACAGTCATTGCAGAGCACCCTACACAGCAACAGTCACAATAGAGCACCCTACCAAGAAACAGTCACTATAGAGCACTGTACCAAGTGACAGTCACTATAGGACACCATACTCTAAAACAGTAACAACAGAGCCCTAAAACCAACAAGTCTCTATATAGCACTTCGCCCAACAACAGTCCCTATAGAGCACCCTACACAACAACAGTCACTATAGAGCATGATATCCAACAACAATCACTATGAGCACCTACCAACAACAGTCACTGTATATAGCAATCTATGCAACAAGTCACCATAGAGCACTCCACCCAGCAACAGTTAGTACTGAGCACTCCAACCAACAAAAGACACTACAGAGCACTACACCCAACAACATTTACCATACTGCATCCTACCTAACAGCAGTTACTACAGACCACTGTAACCAAATCAGTCAATATAAAGCACCTACCCAACAATCATTACTATAGCACACAAACCAAACAGCTGCCACTATGAGGCACTCTACCTCACAACAGTAACAATAAAAGACCAAACCCAAGAACAGTCACTACAGATTACCTACCTAACACGAGACAGTATAGAACAAGCTACCCAAATAATCACTGTACAGCACTCTCTCCAAAAACAGTCACTATAATGCATTGTACCCAACAACAATATCTATAGAACGCTTCAGGCAACAACAGTGACATATAATGCACTCTTTCTTTAAACAGTGACAATAAAGCACCACACCCAAAAACAGTCACTATAGAGCACCCAACCCAGCAATGGTTCCTACAGAGCACCTTTTCAACAATTGACACTGTAGAGCACCCTACCCAACAAGAGTCACTATATAGCACCATACCCTACAACAGTCACTATAGAGCACAGTACCCAGCAACAAACATTATAGAGCACTGTATGCAGCACCAGTCACTAAAGAGCACCTACCCTCCAAGAGTCACTATAGAGCACATTATCTAACAACAGTCACTATGGCACATGCTACCCAGAAACAGTCAGTAAAAAGCACCCTCTCTAGCAGCACTCACTACAGAGCACTCTAGCCAACAACAGTCTCTCTAGAGCACCCCACCGAGAAACAGTCACTATGGAGCAGTCTACCCAAAAAGAGTCAAAATACAGCATTCAATCAAAAAACAGTCACTATAGAGCACAGAACCAACAACAGTCAGTATAGATCACATGCCCAACAACAGTCACTTTAGAGCTCTCTAGCCAACAACAGTCACTATGGAGCACCTACCAAACAACAGCCAGCATAGAGCACCCAACCCAACAAAAGTCGGTATAGGTCACCATTTCAACAAAAGTCAGTATAAAACTTTCTACACATCAACAGTCACTATAAAGAACTCTACCCAGCAACAGTCAACATAGAACACCCTACCCAAAACAGTCACTATAGTGCACTCAACCAAACAATATTCACTATAGAGCACCCAACCCAAAAACAGTCAGTATAGAGCACACTACCAAGCAACAGTCACTATAGAGCACCCTTTCTATCAACAGTCACTATGGAGCACCCACACAGCAACAGTAATTATAGAGCACCCTACCAAGCAACAGTCACTGTAGAGTACCCTATTAACAACAGTCACTGTAGAGTACCCTAGTAACAACCGTCACCATAGAGCACCCATCCAAACAACAGTTAGTATATAGCATGTACCGTACATCACATATCATAAAGTAACCTACCCAAAAAAATCAATATAGGGCATTTCTCACAGCAACAGTCACTATAGAGCATCCTACCCAACCACATTCACTTTAGAGCTCATTACCCAACAACAGTCACTACAGAGCACCTACCTAAAAACAGTTACTATAAGGCACCCCACCCAACAACATTAACTATATTGTACCTACTCAAGAACTGTCCCTATAGAGCACTCTACCTAGCAGGAGTCACTATAAAGCAGCCCATGCAGCAACAGTAACAAGAGAGCACTCTACCCAGCAACAGTCACTGTAAAGCACCCCACCAGTAACAGTTACTGTAAAGCACCCAATAGAAAATCACGCATTAACACCTACAGAACAACAGTCCCTATAGAGTACCATACCCAACAAGAGTCCCTATAGAGCACCTAACCAACAACAGTCAGCATAGGGAACTCACCCAACAATAGTCCGTATATGCCACCATCTTCACAACAGTCATATAAAACCCTCTACCCATCAACAGTCACTATAGAGAACTCTACCCAGCAACAGTCAAAATGGAATACTCTACACATAAACCATTACTATAGAGCACTCAACCCAACATTAGTCACCATAGAGCACCCTACCCAGCCACAGTCACTATAGAGCACTCCAAACAACAACAGTCACTATCCAGCACCCCACCCAAAAACAGTCACTATAGAGCATTCTACCAAACATTAGTCGCTGTAGAGCACCCTTAAAACAACAGTCCCTATAGAGCAAACCATTTTACATCATTCACTCTAGAGCACTTACCCAACCACAGAAGCTATAGATCCCCTACCCCAAAACAGCCACTATATAGCACCTAACCACAAACAGTCACTATAGAGCACCTATTCAATAACAGTCCCTATAGAGAACTCTACCCAGCGACAGACACTATAGAGCACGGTACTCAGCAACAGTCACTATAGAGCTACTTACCGAAAAACAGTCACTATTGAGGACCTACCCATCAACAGTCACTAGAGAGAACCCCACAGAACATCAGTCACTAGAGAGAACCCCACAGAACATCAGTCACTAGAGAGCACCTTACTAAACACCAGTCACTATACAGCACCCTACCAAACAACAATCACTATGGAGCACCTACCCAGTAGCAGTCACTATCTATAGCATTACACACAAATCAGTCACTATAGAGCACCCTTTTAAGCAAAAGTCAGTATTGAGAACCCCACCCAACAACAAATACTATAGAGCACTTCACAGTAAAACAGTCACTATAGCGCACAATACCGAACATGTGTTACCATAGAGCAAATTAACCAAAAGCCGTCACTATAGAGCACATAACCTACAACAGTCACTCTAGAGCACCGTACCCAAAACAGTCACTATAGATCACATACCCAACAACAGACAGTATAGAGCAACCTCCATGAAAACAGTCACTGTAGATGCCTCTACCCAACAGCACTCATTACAAGCACTGTACACAACAGTCAGTATAGGGCACTCCACCTAACAAATGTCACTTACCAGCACTCTACCCAACAGTAGTCACGATAGAGCACCACACACAACAGTCAATATAGGTCACCCTACACAAAAACAGTCACTATAGAGCAGCCTACCTATCAACAGTCACTATAAAGCAGAGTTTTCAAAAACAGCCAGTATAGAGCACCCTGCCAAATAACAATCACTATAGACCACCTAAACAACCACAGTCACTATCTAGAGCACTCTACACAAAAACAGTCACTAGAGAGCATTCTACCCAGAAACAGTCATTATTGAGCACCCCATCGAACATCAGACACAATAGAGCAGTCCACCAAACAACATTCACTATAGCACATCCTACACAACAGCAGTTACTATAAGGCACCCTAACCAACAACAATAACTATACAGCACGTACACAACAGTCACTATAGGGCACTCTATGCAACAACAGTCATTATGGAGCCCTCTACAAAACAGTCACTATAGAGCACTCCCCATGCAATAATCACCTAAAAGATCAACACCAATCTAGAGTCACTATAGAGCACCTACCCCACAACTGTCACTATAGAGCACCCTACATATCAAAAGTTTATATAGAGCACTCTACACAGCCACCAGTCACTATAGAGCACTCCACTAAAAAACATCCACCTATTTAGCACTCTAACTTACAACAGTCAATATCGAACAGCCAACTTAACAACAGTCACTTTAGAGCACAATAGACAACAACAGTCATTATAAAGCATGATATCCAACAACAATCACTATAGAGCACCTACCAAATAGCAGTCACTATCGAGAGCACTCTACTTAACAACAGTCAATATAAAGCACTCCACTTAGCAACAGTCAGTATTGAGCACCCCACCCAACATCAGACACAATAGAGCACTCCATCCAACAACATTCACTGTAGCACATCCTACACAGCAGCAGTTACTATAAGGCACCCTAACCAACAACAGTGACTATACAGCACATACGAAACAACAGTAACTATAGAGCACTCCATGCAACAACAGTTTGTACAGAGCCCTCTACAAATCAGTCACTATAGAACAATCCACTTAAGAATAATCACCTATAAAGAACCCCACCAATCAAGAGTCACTATAGAGCACCAACACCACAACTGTCATTGTAGAACATGCTACCCAGGAACAGAAATTATGGAGTACCTACAAATCAACAGTCACTATAGAGCACCGTACAGAACAACAGTCACTATAGATAACAAACCAAAAAACAGTCAGTATAGAGAAACCTACCCAACAAGAAACTATAGAACACTCTACACAAAAAGTCGCTATAGAGCACTCTACACAAGGACAGTCTCTGTATAGCACGCCACCCAACAACAGTCAATTATTGAGCACTCTACCCAAGAATAGTCACCATACAGCACCCCACCAAACAACAGCCACTACAGAGCACCCTACCTAGCAACAGTCACTACAGAAAACCTTCCAAGCAACAGTCATTATAGAGCAGCCTACACAAAAACAATCACTATAGAGCACCTTAACCAACAACAGTCACTACAGAGCATGCTACACAGCAACAGTTACTTAGAACACCCTATGTGGCAGCAGTCACTATAAAAATCTCTACACTACAATCGTCACTATAGAGCACCCGACTTAACAATAGTCACTATACAGCACCTACAGAACAACAGTCACTATAGAGCATTTTACCCAGCAACAGTCACTATAGACCACTTTATTTAACAACCTTCAATATAGAGCACCTACATAATAACACTCAATAAAATGCACCATACCAAACAAAAGTCAGTATAGAGCTTTTTACCTAACAACAGACACTAGAGAGCGTATACCTAATAACAGTCACTTTAGAGCCCTTTACCCCACAACAGTCACTATAGAGGCCCCTGCCCAGCAACAGTCACTATAGAACATGTCACCCAACAGCAGTCACTATAGAGCACCTACTCAACAACAGTCACTATAGAGCAATTACCCAACCAGAGTAACTATAGAGCACTTACCCAACCACAGTAACTATAGAACCCCTACCCTACAACAGCCACTATATAGCACCTACCCACTAACCAGCACTATAGATCACCCATTCAACAAGAGACACTATAGAGAACTCTACCCAGCAACAGACACTATAGAACATGGTACCCACCAACAGTCAATATAAAGCTACTTACACAACAGTCACTATTGAGGACCTACCCAACAACAGTCACTATAGAAAACCCCACAGAACAGAAGTCACTATGGAGCACCCTAATCAACAACAGTCACTATAAAGCACACTACCAAACAGTCAATATGGAACACCCTAACAGTCACTAGAGAACCCAACTGAAAATCACTCACTAGCACCTACAGAACAACAGTAACTAGACAGCACCTACTCAGTAATAATCACTTAAGAGCCCTTTACACCACAACAGTCAATATAGAGATTTCTGTACAGCAACAATCACTATAGAACACCCAATCCAACAACAGTCACTATAGAGCACATACCCAACAACATTCAGTATAGAGCAAACAACCCAGCAACAGTCACTATAGAGCACGTACCTAACAACAGTCCCTATAGCGCACGCAAGGCAGAAACAGTTACTATTTGGTTCCTACCCAACAACAGTCACTATACAGCACCCTACCCAACAACAGTCACTATAGGGCACACCACCATACAAAATTTACTTCATAACACCCTTCCCTAAAACAATCACTATAGAGCACGCTACCCAACAAGAGTCACTATGGAGCACCCTACCATCAACAGTCACCATAGTACACCATACACACCAACAGTCAGTATAGAGCACTCTACCCAACATCAGTCACTATACAGCACACTATCCAGCAACAGTCACCATAGAGCACCCTATGCAACAACAGTCAATATAGAAAATTATACCCAACAATAGTCACTATAGAGCACCCTATGCAACAACAGTCACTATAGAGCACCTTTCCCAACAAAAGTAACTATAGAGCATCAGCTCTACAACTGACTGTTAGGCCCACAGAGCCCTTTACTGAAGAACAGTCACTACAGAGCACTTTACCCAACAACAATAACTATAGAGCAACGGACACAACAGTAACTATAGAGCATTATACGTAACAACAGTCAGTATACAGTATCTTACAGAGGAACAGTCACTATAGAGCATCCTACCTAACAAAAGTCAGTATAGAGCACCCTACCCAACAACAGTCACTATAGAGAACCCTACCCAAAACAGTCAGTATAGAGCAAGCATAAAACTTTAGTCACTATGAAGCACTCTACCCAACATTAATCACTATTGATCACCCTACCAAATAACAGTCACTATAGAGCACCTTTGCAACAGGAGTCACTATAGAACATTCTACCCAACAAAAGTCAGTGTAGAGCACCCTACCCAACCAAAGTCATCATGGAGCATTCTACCCGAAAAGAGTTACTATACAGCAGTATACACAACAGTTACTTTAGAGAACTACACCCATCAAGAGTGGCATATAGAGCACTCTATCGAACAACATTCATTATACATGAAGCCAAAACAACAGTCTCTAGAACGCAGCAACCCAAAAACAGTCACTGTAGAGCACTCAACCCAACAACAGTTACTATAAAGGACTTTACACAACAAGAGTCATTATAGAGCACCCTACTCAGCATCAGTCACTATAGAAAACCTACCCAAAAACAGTCACTATAGAGGACCTTACTTGACAATAGCTACTATAGAGCAACCTACACATTAACAGTCACTATATGGCACTCTACGCAGCAAGTAAGTATAGAGCACCATATGCAGAAACAATCACTCTATAGCACTCTACCCAAAAACAGTCACTCTAGAGCACAATACCCAGCAACGGTCACTATAAAGCACCCTACACAAAAATAGTCCCTAGAGAACATTCCACCCAACAATAGACACTATAGAGCACGGACGCAACAATAGTCACTATAGATTCCCTACCCAATAAAAATGACTTTAGAGCACTCTACCCAACAACAGTCAGTAGAGAAAACTCTACCCAACAGCAATTATTATAGAGGACACTAACCTACAAGAGTCACTGGAGAACACCCTACCCAAAAACAGTCACAATACTGCACTCTACCCAACAACAGTCACTAAAGAGCACCATACCCAATAACAGTCACTGTACAGCACTCTACTCAACAAAAGTCACTATAAAGCACCCTACCCAAAAACAATCACTATAGGGCAGTCTAATCAACAACAGTCACTATAGAGCACCCTGCCAACAACAGTCACTAAATAGCAAACTACATAACAACAGTCACTATAGAACCCCTGCCCAACAACAGACACTATAGAGTACCGACCCACCAACAGTCACTATAGAGCACCTACCCAATAACAGTCACTATAGAGAACTTTTCGAATCCATAATCACTATAGAGAAGTGTACCCAACAAGAGTCACTATAGAGCAACCTACGCAACAACAGTCACTATGAAGCACCTACTCAAGAACAATCACCACGCAGCACCTATCCAAAAAGTTACTATAGAGCACTCTACCCAGCAACTATCTCTATAGAGCACCATACACAACAACACTCAATATAGAGCACACTATACAACAACAGTCACTGTGCAACACAGCATGCAAAAACAGTCACTATGGAGCATTCTACCCAACAACAGTCACTATAGAGCACCCTACCGAACGAAAGTCATTGTTGAGCACCTCACCCAAAAATGTCACTATAAAGTACCTACCAAAAACTGTCACAACAGGGCACATTACCCAGGATCAGTCAGCATAGAGCACTTAACCATGGAAGAGTCACTATAGAGTGTCCTACTTATCAAGAGTCACTATAGAGCCCTCCAACGAAACAATCCCTGCAGAGCACACTACACAGAAACAGTCACTATAGAGCACTTCAGAAAACAAGAGTCAATATAGAGCTCCCTACCCAACAGCAGTCACTCTTAGGCACCTCACCAACAACAGTCACTATAGAGCACCCCACCCAACAGCAGTCACCATAGAGCACCTCCTCAACAAAAGTTACTATAGAGCACCATACCCAGCAACAGTCACCACAGAGCATGTACCCAACATCAGTCAGTAAGGGAGCATTCTACACAGCAACATTTACTATAGAGCACCCCACCCACAACAGTCAGTATACAGCCCCTAACCAACAACAGTCACTATAGAACATCCTACACAACAGAATTCACTATAGTGGACCCTAACCAACAACAGTCACTGTAGAGAGCCTACTCAAAAACCGTCAGTTTAGAGCATCCCAACAACTCTTACTATACAGCATCTACCCAAAAACCGTCACTATAGAGCACCAACTCAGCAACAGTTACCATAAAGCATGTACCCAACAACACTCACTTTAGAGCCCCCTACTTAGCAGAGTCACTGTAGAGCACTGTACCCAGCAACAATCAATATAGAGAACCCCACCCTAAAAGAGTTACATATAGAGCACTCTACCCAACCACATTAACTATCCAGCACTTTACCCTACAACAGTCACTATAGAGCACTGTACCCAACAACAGTCAGTATAGAGTACTCTACACAACAACAGTCACTATAGAACACCCGACAAAACAACAGTCATTACCTAACGCAACGGACTGTTGTATCCAACAACAGTCACTATATAGCCCTCCACCCAATAAGAGTCTCTATAGAGCACCATACCCAACAGCAGTTTCTATGGAGCACCCTACCTAACAAAAGTCACTATGGAACACATACTCAACAACAGTTACTATAAACAACTCCACCCAGCAACAATCACTAAAAGCACTTGCTCCAGCAACATTTACTATAGAGCACTCTACACAACAGCAGTCACTACAGAGTATCCTACCGATCAACAGTCATTATAGATCTCTTACCCAAAAATAGTCACTGTTGAGCACCACAGCCAAAAACAGTCAGTATAAAGCACGTACCTAATAATAATCACTAAAGAGCACCCTACCCATTAACAGTCACTGTAGAGCTGCCTACCTAGCAACAATCACTTAGAGCACTATACCCAACAACCATCACTATAGAGCACCCTACCTAATAACAGTCACTATAGAGCACCTATACAACAACCGTCAGTATAGAGCACCCCACCAACAACAATAACTGTAGAGCACTTAAGCAAAATCAATCACTCTAGAACATGATACCAAGCAAAAGTCACTATAGAGCCTGTACCCATCAACAGTCATTATAGAGCACTCAACCCAGCAACAGTTACTATACAGATTCTCACCCAACAACAGTGACGATGGAGCACTCTACCCAACAACCGTCACTATAGAGCAGCCTACCCAGCAACAGTAACTATACAGCCCCTACACAGCCACCATCAGTTTAGAGCACCCCACCAACAACAATAAGTATAGAGCATTTAAACAGAATCAGTCATCTTAGAGCACTCTAAAAAGCAAATGTCACCATAGAGAACATACCCAACCACAGTCACTATACACAACCTATCCAACAACAGTCACTGTAGAGCCCCCTACCGAGCAATCGTCAGTATAGAGCACCTACCCAGCAACCGTCACTATAAAGTACCCTACCCAGCAGCAGTCACCATAGAGTACCATATGCAACAATAGTCACTATAGAGCACGCTACCCAGCAACAGTCACTATAAAGAACCTACCCAAAAAGTCACCATAAAAAACGCTATGCAACAGCATTCACTATAGAGCACCATACCCAGCAAAAGTCACTATAGAGCATTCTACCCAATAAGTCACTATGGAGCACCCTACAATATTGTGTTGGTGCTTTATAGTTACAGTTCTTCGATATGGTGTTCTGTAGTGACTGTTTTAAGTACGGTGTTCTGTAGTGACTGTTGTTGGGTAGTGTTCTATAGTTACTGTGGATGGGTAGAAGCTCTATAGTGACTGATGTTGGGTAGAGTGCTCTATAGTGACTGTTGTTGGGTAGAGTTCTCTATAGTGACTGTTGTTGGGTAGGTGCTCTATAGTTACTGTTGCTGGGTAGGGTTCTCTATAGTGACTGTTGTTGGGTAGGTGCTCTTTAATGACTGTTGTTGGTTGTGGTCCTCTATAGTGACTGATATTGGGTAGAGTGCTCTATTGGTGACTGTGTTTGTGTGGAGTGCTCCATAGTGACTGTTGTGTAGAGTGCTCTATGCTGACTGTTGTTGGTTAGAAGGCTCTATACTGACTGATGTTTGGTAGGGTGCTCTATAGTGAATGTTATTGGGTAGGGTGCTCTATAGTGTCTGTTGTTTGGTAGGGTGCCCTATAGTGTGTGTTGTTTAGTAGGATCCCTATAGTGGCTGTTCTGGGGTGGAGTGCTCTATGGTGACTCTTGTTGAATAGGTACTCTATAGTGATTGTTCTTTGGTAGGGTGCTGCATAGTGTCTGTTGTTGGGTTGGTGATCTACAGTGTCAGTTGTTGGGTAGGAGCTCTATAGTGACTTTCTGAATAGCGTTCTCCATAGTGACTGTTGTTTGTTAGGTGCTCTACAGTGACTGTTGATTGGTACAGTTCTCCATATTGACTGTTGTTAAATAGGGTTCTTTATACTGACTGTTGCTGAGTGAAGTGCTTTATAGTGACTCGGGTAGGGTGCTCTATGTTGACTGTTGCTTGGTGGGGTGTTTTTAGTGACTGTTGTAGGGTAGAGGTCTCTAGAGTGACTGTTGTTGAGTAGTGTGCTCTATTGTGACTGTTGCTATGTAGGGTGCTCTTTTGTGCTTGTTGTAGGGTGAGGTGCTTTATACTGACTGTTGCTAAGTCGGCTGTTCTATACAATTCTGTTGTTGCAAAGAGTATCCTTGATAGTGACTGTTGTTTTGCACGGTGCTCTATAGTGACTGTTTTTGGGTAGAGTGCTCTATAGTGACTGTTGTTTGGTAGGGTTCTCAATAATGACTGTTGTTGGGTAGGTGCTGTACAGTGACAGTTTTTGGGTAGGGTACTCTATAGTGATGGTTGATTACAGTCCTCTATAGTAACTGTTTTTGGGTAGAGTGTTCTATAGTGACTGTTATTGTGTAGGTGCTCTATTGTGACTGTTGTTGGGTAGGTCCTCTATACTGACTGTTTGTTAGGTGCTCTATGATGACTTGTTATGATGCTCTATAGCGACTGTTGATGGTTAAGTGATCTATAGTGAATGTTGTTTTCTATGGTGCTTTATAGAGACTGGTGCTGGGTAAATGCTCCATTGTGACTGTTGTTAGGTGGTGTGCTCTATAGTGACTGTTGTTTGGTAAAGGGCTCCACAGTGACTCTGGTTAAGTAGATGCGCCATAGTGACTCTGGTAGTGTAGGTGCTCTATAGTGTCCTTTCTTTGGAAGAGGGCTCTATAGTGACGGTTGTTGGGTACAGTGGTCTATAGTGACTGTTGTTGTGTAGAGTGCTTCACAGTCACTGTTATTGTTTCAAAGGCTCTATAGTGACTGTTGTTGGGTGGAGTGCTTTATAGTGACTGTCGTTTGGTAGTGTTCTCTATTGCGAATGTTGTTGTGTAGGGTGCTCTATAGTGCTGTTCTCGGGTATTTGCTGTATAGTGAGTGTTATTGGGTGGGGTGCTCTATAGTGACTGTTGTTGAGTAGGTGCTTTATCTGGACTGTTTCTGTGTAGGGTGCTCTATAGTGAATGTTCTTGGGTTTAGTGCTCTATAGTTACTTTTACTGTGTAGGCTGTTCCATAATGACTGTTGTTAGGTTGGTGCTCTATAGTTACTCTTGATTGTTCTATAGCGACTGTTGATTGTAGGGTAATCTAAAGTAAATATTTTTGGGTAGGGTGCTACATAGTGACTCTTGCTGGATAGGTTGCTCCATAGTGACTGTTGCTAGGTGGGGTGGTATACATTGACTGTTGGCGGGTGGAGTTTTGTATAGTGATTGTTGTTGGGTAAAGGGCTTTTTAGTGATTCTGGTTGGGTAGATGTTCTATACTGACTATTGTAGTGTGTAGGTGCTCTATAGTGCCTGTTGTTGGGGAGAGGGTTCTATTGTGACTGTTGTTGGGTAGAGTGGTCTATACTGACTATTGTTTTGTAGACTGCTCCACAGTGGCTGTTGGGTGAGGGACTCCATAGTGACAGTGTTGGGTAGGGTTCTCTATAGTGACTGTTATTGGGTGGGGTGCTCTATAGTGACTGTTGTTAAAAGGGTGCTCTATTGAGACTGTTTTTGGGTAGGGTGCTCTATAGTGACGGTTGTTGGGTTGAGTGGTCTATAGTGGCTGTTATTGCATAGGGTGCTCTATACTGACTGTAGTTGGGGAGCTGCTCTACAGTGACTGTTGTTGGGTGGGGTCCTCTTTAGCAACTGTTATTTATTGGGTGCTCTCTAGTGACTTTGTGAGGTGGGGTTACTGTGCAGTGCTTTTTTCTGGTGAATGGTGTGCCTGTGAGCGTTGTCTCCCCTGCAGAATGTGTGTGTGGTGAGTGTTGTGTCTGTGCAAAATGCATTTACTGTATAGCGTTTGTGGTCACTCGTGTGTCTGTATGAGGTTTCATCAAGGTGGAGTGTGTGAGTTGTGAGTGTTTTTTTGTGAGGTTTGTGCACTATGGAGTGTGTGTGGTGACTTCTGTGTGACTGCGTGAGTTGTCTGAACTGTGTAGTGTGTGTTTGGTGAGTGGGGTGTGCCTGTGTGGGGTGTGTGTACTGCGGAATATGTGTGTATTGAGTTTGGTGGGTCCATGTATAGTGTGTTTTCTGTGTAGTGTTTGTGGTCAGTCTTGTGTCTGTGGGACATGTCTTCACTGTAAAGTGTGTCATGAGAAGTGTGTGTGTAGAACGTGTGCAGTGTGGAGTGTTATGTTTGTTGTGATTGGTGTGTCTGTGTGAGTTTTGTGCACTCTAATTTGTGAGTTGTGCATGTTTGTTTAAAATGTGTGCACTGTGGAGTATGTGAGTTGACTGTGTGTGATGACTGGTGTGTGTCTGTGTGAGGGGTCTGCACTGTGGATTTTTGGAGGGTGGTGTGGGCCTGTGTGAGGTGTGTGCACTGTGTAGTATGCGTGTAATGAGTAGTATGTCTGCGTGTAAAGTATGCAAAGTGAAATGTGAGTGTGTCGTGTGTGTTGTAAGTGGTGAGTGTCTGTGCTAGTTGTCTGCACTCTAGAGTGTGTGTGTTTTGTGGTGTGTGTCTGTGTGAAATGTGTACACTGCTGAGAGTGTGTGCATGGTAAGTGATGTGTGTCTGCGTGAGGTGGGTGCACTGTGTTGTATCAGTGTCTGAAGAGTTGTGTGTTCCCGTAAAATGTGTGCACTGTGAAGTGTGTGTGTGGTGAGTGGTGTGTCTGTGCAGTGTATGCACCATGAAGAGTGTGTGTGGTGTGTAATGTGTGTGTGTGATTTTTGCACTGTGCAGCGTGTTTGTGGTTAGTGTTGTGTGTCTGTGTGATGTGTGTGCACAGTGGATTCTGTGTTCTAATTGGTGTGTGTCCCTGTAAGGTGTGTGGACTGTGGATTGTATGGTGAGTGGTATGTGTGTATGAGCTGTGTGTACTGTGGAGTGTGTGTGTGGTCAGTGGTGAGTGTATCTGTGATGTTTGTTTACTGTGCAATGTGTGTTTGTAATGAGTGTTGTGCCTGTGTGAGGTGTCAGCACTACACAATATGTGTGTGGTGAGTGTTGTGTGACTATGTGCAATGTATTTATTGTGTAGTGTGTTTTGTCAGTCATGTGCCTGTATGAGGTTTCTTCAATGTGGAGTGTGTGTTTCCTGAGTGGTGTGTTTGTGTGAGGTGTGTGCACTATGCCATTTGTGTGGTTACTGTTATGTGTCTGTGTGAGTTGTGTGAACTGTGGAGTGTGTGTAGATTTAGTCGTGTGTGCCTCTGTGAGGTGTGTGCACTGTGGATTTTGTTGGTGTTATACAGTGTTTTTTGGGTAAAGAGTGTGCACTGTGGAGTCTGTGTGCTGAGTGGTGTATGTCTGTCTGAAACGTGTGCACAAAGTGTTTGCATTGAGTGTGTATGCTGACTGGTGTGTGACAGTATGAGGTGTCTGTATTGTCGATAATGTGTCAGGTGATTGGTGTTTCTGTGATATGTGCACATTGTGGTATTTTTCGGGGGAGTTTGTGTGGTGCCTTCTGCGTGTGTCTGTGATTTGTCTGCACACTGGAGTGTGTATGAGTGTGGTGTGTAGTGTATGTTTGAGGTAGTGCACTTTAAATTCTGCGTGCAGATGGTCCTGTGTGACTGTGATGTGTGTTTACAGTGGAGTGTGTGTGTGCTGTATGTCTGAGGTGAGTTCACTGTGTAGTGTGGGTGGTATGTGGTATGTCTGTGTTTGGTGTCTGTACTGTATATTGTGAGTTGGGTGAGTGGTGTCTGTGTGAGGTGTGTACACTCTGCAGTTTTTGTGTGCTTGTTTGGTGAGTACTGTGTTTCCGTTTGAGGTGTGTGCACTGTAGAATGTGTGTGGTCTTTGGTGTGTGTCTATGTGAAGTGTGTCCACTGTCGAGTGTGTGTGTATGGTCAGTGGTGTGTGACGCTGTGAGGTGTGTTCACTGTGCAGTGTGTGTTTGTGGTGAGTGGTTTTCCTGTGAGGTGTCTGCACTGTGGAAGTGCATGTGGTGAGTGTTCTGTGTCTGTGTAAAATGTATTTACTGTGTAGTGTGTGTGTCATGAGTGGTGCATGTGTGAGGTGTGTGCACAATGAAGTGTGTGTCATAGCTGCTATATGACTGTGTGAGTTGTGTGAACAGTGGAGTGCATCTTTGGTGAGCGGTGTGTGCCTGTTTAAAATGTGTGTTCTGTGGAGTGTTATTTGTGTGGTGAGTGGTGTGTCTGTGTGAGTTGTGTGCACTCTTTAATAGATAAGTGGTGCATGCTTGTTTAAGGTGTGTGCATTGTGGAGTATGTTTGCGGAGTGTGTGTGGTGACTGGTGTGACCCTTTGTGAGGTGTCTGCACTGTGGAGTGTGTGTGGTGAGTGGTGTGTGTCTGTTTGAAGTGTGTGCACTGTGTAGTATGAGTGTGATGAGTGGTGTGTTTCTCTGTGAGATGTATGCAGAGTTGAGTGTGAGTGTGCAGTGTGTTTGGTAAGTGGTGTGTGTCTGTGCTAGGTGTCTGCACTCTAGAGTGTGTGTGTTGCATGGTGTGTGCCAGTGTGAGGTGTGCACACTGTGGAAAGTGTGTAAGTGGTAAGTGGTGTGTGTCTGCGTGTGGTGTGTCCATGGTGAAATGTGTCCGTGCTGACTTATTTGTCTCTGTAAGGTGTGGGCACTCTAGTGTGTGTGTAATGAGTGGTGTGTCATGTGAGTTTTGTGCACTCTTTAATTTGTGGGTAGTGCATGTCTGTTTAACGTGTGTGCAATGTAAAGTATTGTGTGGAGTGAGCGTGGTAAGTGGTGTGTGTCTGTGTGGAATGTCTGCACTTCAAATTGTGTGTGTGGTGAGAGGGGTGTTTCTGTGTGAAGTAAGTGCACTCTGTAGTGTGTGTGGTAAGTGGTATGCCTGTGTTAGGAGTCTGCACTCTTGAGTGTGTTTGGTGAGTATTGTCTGTGTTTTGTGTGTGCAATGTGCACTGTGTGTGTATGGAGAGTGGTATTTCTTTGTGTGACGTGTATGCACTGTGCAGTTTTTGTGGTGATTGGTGTGTTTCTGTGTGAGGTGTGAGCACTGAGGAGTGCATGTGTGGTCAGTGGTGTGTCTCTTTGTGAGGCGCATGCACTGTGCAGGGTGTTTCTGGTGAGGCATGTGCCTGCATAATGTGTCTGCAGTAGAGAATGTGTGTGTGTTGTGGGTCTGTGTGGTGTGTTTACTGTGTAGGGTGTGTGGGCAGTCTTCTGTCTGTGTGAGGTGTCTTCACTGTAAAGTGTGTTTTTCATGAGTAGTGTGTGTCTGTTTGAGGTGTGTGCACTGTGGAATGTGTGTTTACAGTGAGTGCTGTGTGTCTGTGTGATGTGTGTGCACTATGCCCTATGGCATCTTTGTGCATGGTATGTGGTGTGTGTCTGTGTGAGGTGTGTGCATGGTGTAGTGTGTGTGGTCTACAGTGTGCGCTTTTGTGATGTGTGTGCACTGTGGTGTATGTGTGCTGGAATGCGTGTGTCTGCTGAGTTAGGTGTGTCTGTGTAAAATGTGTGCACTGTGTGGGTGTTGAGTGTGCATGGTGACTGATGTGTGACAGTGTAAGGTGTCTGTATTGTGCACAAGGTTTCCGGTGATTGGTGTTTGTCTTTATGATGTGTGTGCATTGTGGTGTGTATTTGTGGAGTTTCTCTGGTGCATGTTGTGTGTCTCTGTGAAGTTTGTGTACTCTGGTGTGTGTGTGACTGTGGTGAGTGGTGTATGTCTGAGGTGTGTGCACTTTGGATTTTGTGTGGAGTGTTTGGTGTGCATGGTGTTTCTGTTAGGTGTGTGCACTCTGGAGGTTGTGTGCACTGTGGAGGGTGTGTGTATGTGTGAGGTGTGTGCACTGTGGGGTGTGTGCATGAGTGATGTGTGTTTGTGTGACGTGTGTGCACTGTGCAGTTTGTGTGTGTTTTTATGGTGAGTGGTGTGTTTCTTTGTGAGGTGTGTGCACTGTGGAGTGTGCGTTTGTGATCACTAGTGTGTGTCATTGTGAGTTGTGTTCAATGTGCAGTGTGTTTGTGGTAAGTGGTGTGCCTCTATGAGGTGTCTGCACTGTGGAATGAGTGTGTGGTGAGTGTTGTGTCTGTGTGAAATGTATTACTGTGTAGTGTGTGTGGTCAGCCATGTGTTTGAGGTTTATTCAATGTGGAATGTCTTTGGTGTGAGTTGTGTGTGTAAGATGTGAGCCCTATGGAGTGTGTGTTTGGTGAGTCTGTAAAATGTGTGCACTGTGGAGTGTTATGTGTGTGGTGAGTGGTGTGTCTGTTTGAGTTCTCTGCACTCTTTAATGAGTGAGTGTTTCATGTCTTTTTAAGTTGTGTGCACTGTGGAGTATGTGTTTGGAGTGCGTGTGGGACGGGTGTATGTCTGTATTAGGTGTCTGCACTGTGGTCTGTGTGTGTGGTGAGTTGTGTGTTTCTTTGTGAGGTGTGTGCACTGTGAAGTGTGTGTGGTGAGTTTTGTGTCTGTGTAAAGTGTGTGCTATGTGGAATGTGTGCGTTAAGTGTGTGTATTGAGTGCTCAGTGTCTGTGTGAGGTGTGTGCACTGTAGAGTGTGGTTGGAGGGTTTGTGGTAAGTGGTGTGTGTCTCTGTGGAGTGTCTGAACTTTAGATTGTGTGTGCATGGACTGGTGTGTGTCTGTGTGAGGTGAGTGCACTCTGTAGGGTGTGAGTTGAGTGGTATGTCTGTTACGTGTCTGCACTGTGGGCTGTGTGTTTGGTGAGTATTGTTTGTGTGTGGTGTGGTACTGTATAGTGTGTGTGTATGGTGAGTGGTGTGCTTTTGTCTGAGGTTTGTGCACAATGCAGTTTCCGTGTTTTTGTGTGGTGAGTGTTGTGTTTTCTGTGAGGTGTGTGCACTTTAAAGTGTGTGTGATGAGTGGTGTGTGTCTTTTTGAAGTTTGCACAGTGTGCAGTGTGTTTTTTTGGTGAGTGGTATCTGTATGAGGTGTCTGCACTGTGGAATGTGTGTGGTAGTGTTGCATTTCTGTGTGAGGTGTATTTACTGTGTAGTGTGTGTGGTCAGTCTTCTGTCTTTGTGAGGTGTCTTCAATGTAAATTTTGTGTCAGTAGTAATGTGTGTTTTAGGTGAGTTGTGTGTATGGGTGAGGGGTGTGCACTGTGGAGTTTGTGTGTGATGAATAGTGTCTGTGTGAGGTGTGTGCATTGTGGAGAGTGTGTGTTAAGTTCTGTGTCTCTGTGAGGTTTGTGCTTTTTGGAGTGGGCGTTAAGAGTGTGTATAAAGTGTTGTGTGTCTGTGTGTGGTGTATGCACATGAGTGTGTGTGGAGTGTGTGTTGTGAGTGGTGTGTGTCTGTGTGGAGTGTCTGCACTTTGGATTCTGTGTGCAGTGAATCATGTGTTTTTGTGTGAGGTGAGTGCACTGTGTAGTGTGTGTGGTAAGTGGTATGTCTGTGTTTGGTGTCTGCACTGTGGATTGTGTGTTTGTTGAGTGGAGTGTGACTGCGTGATGTGTGTGCACTGTGTAATGTGTGTGTTTCTTGAGTAGAGTGTGTATGAGGTGTGTTCACTCTGCTGTTTGTGTGTTTGTGTGGTGAGTAGTGCGTGTCTGTGTTAGATTTGTGCACAGTGGAGTGTGTGTGTCATCAGTTGTGTGTGTGTTAGGTTTTTGCACTGTGGAGTGTGTGTGTGTCATTGTTGGTGTGTGTTTTGTGAGGTGGGTTCAAAATGCAGTATTTGTGGACAGTGGTGTGACTGTGTGGGGTGTCTGCACAGTGGAATGTGTGTTTACTGAGTGTTGTGTGTCTGTGTGAAATGTATCTACTGTGTAGTGTGTGTGGTCTGTCGTCTGTCTGTATGAGGTTTCTTCAATATGTACTGCATGTGTCGTGGGCGGTGCGAGTGAAAATGTGTGCACTATGGAGTGTGTGTGATGACTGCTGTGTGTCTGTGTGATTTTTGTGAACTGTGGTGTGTGTCCTTGGTGAGTGGTGTGTGTCTTTTTGAAATGTGGGCACTGTGGAGTGTTATGTGTGTAGTGAGGGGTGTGTCACTGTGAGTTGTGTGTACTCATTAATGTGTGAGTGATGCATGTCTGCTTAACATGTGTGCACTGTGGAGTATGTGACAAAAGGAGTGTTTTTGTTTGAGGTGTCTGCACTGTGGGAGTGTGTGGAGTGAGTGGTGTTTGCCTGTGTTACGTTTGTGCACTGTGTATTATGCGTGTGATGAGTGGTGTGTGTCTTAGTGAGATGAATGCACAGTGGAGTATGAGTGTGCGGAGTGTGTGGTAAATGGTGTGTGTCTTTGCTAGAAGTCTGCACTCTGGAGTGTGTGTGTTGCATGGTGTGTTTCTGAAGTGTGTGCACCATAGAGAGTGTCTGCATGGTAAGTGGTGTGTTTCTTAATGAGGTGTGTGCATGGTGGTGTCTGTGAGTGCTGACTGGTGTTTTAGTGAGGTGTGTCCACTGTGCTGTGTGTGTGTCTGTGTGAGGTGTGTGCACGGTGAAATGTGTGTATACTGAGGAATGAATGTTCCTACAAGGTGTGTACACTGTGGAGTGTGTTTTTGGAGTGAGTGATCTGTGTCTGTATGAGGTGTGCATTGTGAAGAGTGTGTGTGGTAAATTACTTGTGTCTTTGTGAGGTTTTTGCACTGTGCAGGGTGTTTGTGTGGTGACTGTTGTGTGTTTGTATGATTATTGTGCCCTGTGCAGTGTGTGTGGTGAATCTTGTGTGTCCGTGTGAGGTTTGTGCACTGTGGAGTGTGTGTGTATGGTGAGTGATGTTTGTTTGGGTTAGGTGTGTACACAATGCAGTGTGTATGTTCGTGTGGTGTGTGCTGTGTGCATTTTGTGCATGGTGAAGTTTGTGTGTGTGGTCAGAGGTGTGTGTCTGTGTCAGCAGTATGCACTGTGAAGTGTGTGTTTGTGGTGAGTTGTGTGCTGTGTGAGGTGTCTGCATGGTGGAATCTGTACATGGTGACTGTTCTGTTTCTGATGGGTGTGTTAACTGTGTATTGTGTATGGTCAGTATTGTTTCCTTATCAGGTGTCTTCACTGTGGAGTGTGCATGCCATCAGTGGTGTGTGTCTGTTATCGGTGTGTGCACTGTGGAGTATGTGTGGGGAGTGTGGGTGTGTCTTTGTGAGGTGTGTGCGCTGTATAGTATGTGTCTCTGCAGAGTTGTGTGTGTCTGTGTGAGGTGTGTGCACTGTGAAATGTGTGTGTTCTGCAGTGTGTGTTTGTTTGAGGTATGTACACCATGGATTGTGTGTGAGTGGAGTGGTGTGTATCTGTGTATTAAATGTGTGCACTGAGTGTGTGTCATGAGGGAGTGGGGTGACTGGTGTGTGACAGTGTGAGGTGCCTGAATTGTGGATAGGTGGTAAGGGGATTGGTGTGTGTCACTGTGATGTGTTTAGCTAGTGCTGTGTTTCTGCGCAATTTGTGTGCTGCGTTCTCTGTGTCTTTGTGAGGTGTGTGTTTTGGATGTTCTGTGAAATGAGTGGTAGGTGTCTGTATTAAAGGCACTGTGCATTTTGTTTAATGTCCGTGGACTGCATGGTATGTGTCTGTGTGAGGTGTGTGCACTTTGGAGTGTTTGTGTGGTGTGTGGTGTGTGACTGTGTGAGGTTTGTGCATTGTGGAGTTTGTGTGTGATGAGTGGTGTGTGTTTGTGTCAGGTGTGTGCACTGTGGAGAGTGTGTGGTATGTGTGTGCTGACTGGTGTGTGTCTGTGTAAGGTGTCTGCACTGTGTAGTGTATTTGTGGTGAGCGCTGTGTTTCTGTGTGAGGTGTGTGCACTGTGTAGTATACGTGTGATGAGTGGTGTGTGTGAGAGATGTACGCAGAATGGACTGTGAGTAAGCAGTGTGTGTGGTAAGTGGTGTATGTCTGGGTTAGGTGTCTACACTATGAAGTGTGTGTGTTTCATGGTGTGTGTCTGTGTGATGTTTCTGCACTGTGGAGAGTGTGTGC
Source organism: Leontopithecus rosalia (assembly GCA_028533165.1). Lineage (NCBI taxonomy): Eukaryota > Metazoa > Chordata > Mammalia > Primates > Cebidae > Leontopithecus > Leontopithecus rosalia. Next base: position 21,576,681 of record CM052665.1, read on the forward strand.
CATATAAGTGGTGTGTGTCTGCATAAAGTGTGTGCATGGTGGAGTCTGAGTGTGCTTATTGGTGAGTGTACCTGTGAGATGTGTGCACAGTGATGTCTGTGTGTGTGGTTAATTGTATGTGTCTGTGTGAGTTTCGTGGACTGTGAGGAGTGTGTGTGGTGAGTTACTTTGGTCTGTGTGAGTTTTTGCACTCTGCAGAGTTTGTGTGTGGTGAGTGGTGTGTGTCTTTGTGAGGTTTGTGCACCATGGAGTGTGTGGGTGGTGAATCTTGTGTGTCTGTGTAAGGTGTGTGCACTGGGTAGTGGGTGTGAGTGGTGTGTATTTGGGTTTGGTTTGTGCACACTACAGTATGTGTGTGTGGTGTGTGGTGTGTGTCTGTGTGCAGTGTGTGTACTGTGGAGTGTGTGTGGTCAAATGTGTGTGTCTGTGTCTGGTGTGTGCACTGTAAAGTGAGTGCTTTTTGTGAGTGTGTGCCTGAGTGAGGTGTTTACACCGTGGTATATGTGTGTGGTGTTTTTTATCTGTTAGGTGTGTTCACTGTGTACTCTGTGTGGTCAGTAGTGCTTACATATGAGGTGTCTTTACTGTGCAGTGTGTGGAATCTGTGGACTTCAGTCTCTGTGTCTGAGTGAGGTGTGTTCACTGTGGATGGTGTGCCTGTGGTGAGTTGTGTGTGTGTGTGAGCAGTGTGCACTGTGAACTTTGTGTGTGATGAGTGTTGTGTGTCCACGTGAATTGTGTGCCCTGTGGAGAAAGTGTGTGGTGAGTTTTGTGTCTGCATAATGTGTGTGCTATGTGAACAGTGTGCGTTATAGTGTGTACTGAGTGGTGTTTGTCTGTGTGAAGTGTGTTCACAGTGGACTCTGTGTGGTGTGTAATGAATGATGTGTATCTGTGTGGAATGTCTGCATTTTGGATCGTCTCTGTAGAAAGTGGTGTGTGTATGTGTGAGTTGAATGCACTGTGCAGTGTATGTGGTGAGTGGTATGTCTGTGTTAGGTGTATGCGCTGTGGAGTGTGTGTTTAAAGAGTTTTTTTGTGTGGTGTGTGTACTGTGTAGTGTGTGTGTATGGTGAGTGGTGTGTTTGTATGAGGTTTGTGCACTGCAGTTTGGGTGTGCTTGTGTAGTGAGAG
>CM052665.1:21578314-21615878 GCA_028533165.1 Leontopithecus rosalia
TGGTGTTTGTGTGGTGTGTGCACTGTGTAGTTTGTGTGTATGATAAGAGGTGTGTGTTTTTGTGAGGACTGTGCACTGTGCACTGTTAGTGTGTTTTTGTGTTTTGAGTGGTTTGTGTCTGTGTGAGGTGTGTGTACTGTGGAGCGTGTGTGGTAAGTGGTGTGTGTCTTTTTGAGGTGTGTTCCATGTGTAGTGTGTGTTTGTGGCGTGTGGTGTGCCTATGTGAGTTGTCTGTACTGCGGAATCTGTGTATAGTGTAATCTGCCTGTGTTTGGGGGATGTGTTCTATAGTTACAGTTGTTGGGTAGGGTGCTGTATACTGACTGTTGTTAAATAGAATGCTCTATAGTGACTGTTGTTGGGTATGTGCCCTATAGTGACTCTTGTGGGCTAGGTGATATGTACTGACTGTTGTTGTGTATGTGCTCTTTAGTGAGTGTTGTTGGCTCTTGTGCTCTATTGTGACTTCTCTTGGATAAGGTGTTCTCATAGTGACTGTTATTGGGTAGAGTGCTCTATAGTGACTTTTGCTGAGTAGAGGCCTCTACACTTACTGGTTTTTGGTAGGTCCTCTATATTGACTGTGTTGGCCAGGGTGCTCTATAGTCACTGTTGCTGAGTAGGGTGCTCTACAGTGACTGTTGTAGGGTCCTCTATAGTTAAGGTTGTTCGGTAGGTTGATATATAGTGAATGTTGTTGGTTAGGTGCTCTATATAGATTGCAGTTGGGTAGCATGCTCTCTAATGGCTGTTGTGGGTGGGGTGCTCTATAGCGACTGTTACTGAATAGAGTGCTGTATAGTGACTGATGTTGAGTACCTTTTCTATAGTAACTCTTGCTGGGTATGGTGCTCTATAGTGTCTGTTTTGGGGTAGAAGCTCTATAGAGACTATTGTTTGGTGAGGTGATCTATAATGACAGTTATTTGGTAAAGTGCTCTATAGGTGACTGTTTTTGGGTGAAGACATTATAGTGGCTGTCGTGGTGTAGAGTGCTCTCTACTACTCACTGTTGTTGGGTGGAGTGCTCTATAGTGACTGTTGTTAAGTTGTGTGCTCTATAGTTGACTGTTGTTGAGTGGAGTGATTTATACTGACCTTTGGTAGAGTTCTCTATAGTGACTGTTTTTGGGTTTGGTGTTCTATAATGACTGTTGCTCGGTAGAGTGCTCTATACTGACCCTTGTTTTTATGATGCTCTATAGTGACTGCTGCTTGGTATTGTGCTCTCTGCTGACGGTTTTTGGGTGGGTTTCTCTACAGTGACTCTTACTGGGTAAAGTTCTCTATAGTGGTTGTTGCAGGGTAGAGTCCTCCATCGTGTCTGCTGAGAAGTAGGGACTCTATATTGTCTGTTGCTGAATAGGGTGCTCCTTAGTTACTACTATTGTGTAGAGTGCTCTATACTCACCGTTGCTGGGTAGGTGCTTTATAGTGACTATTGTTTTATAGAGAGCTCTATCGTGATTGTTGTGTAGTTACTCCATATGGACTGTTGTTGTTTAGGGTATTCCATAGTGACTGTTGTTGTGTATGGTGCTCTATACTGTCTGTTGTTGGATATGGTGCTCTATAGAGACGGTTGTTGGATACGGTGCTCTGAATTAACTCTTGATGTGTATTGTGTTCTATAGTAACTGTAGTTGGGTAAAGGGCTCTAAAGTGACTGTTGTTGGGTAGGGGCTCTATAAGGACTTTTGTTGTGTAAGGTGGTCTATAGTGCCCTCTGTTGGAAAAAAATTTCTATAGTGACTGTTGTGGTGTAAATTGCTTCATAGTGACTGTTGTTGGTTAGGGTGCTCTAAATTGGATATTTTTATGTAGGGTGCTCTATAGTGACTGTTATTGTGTAGGGTGCTGTATACAGACTGTTGTAAGGCAGAATACTCTACTGAATGTTGTTGCGTAGAGTGCTATACAGTGACTGTTTCTGGCTAGGGTGCTCTCTAGTGACTATTTTTTGGTAGGTGCTGTATAGTGATCATTGTTGGATAGGTGCTCTATATTGACTGCTGTTGGGTAGGGTGCTTTATAGTGACTGTAGTTGAGTAAAGGCCTCTAAGGTGACTGGTTTTGGGTAGGTGCTCTCTAGTTACTGTTGTTGGGTAAAGGGCTCCATAGTTACTCTTTTTTAGTAACGTGCTCTGTAGTGACTGTTATTTGGTAGGTTGTCTAGAGTGACTGTTGTTAAGTAGGTTGCTCTATAATGACTGCTGATGGAAAGAGTTCTCTAAAGTAATTTACTGGGTAGGGTGCTCTGTGGTAAATTTTGCTGAGTAGGTGCTGTATAGTGACTGTTGTTAGATTAGGTGCTCTATAGTGACTGTTGCTGTGTATGTTGCTCTATACTTACTATTGTTCTGTGCTGTGCTTTATAGTGACAGTTGTTGGGTAGGTACTCAATAGGGACTGTTGCTGTGTAGGGTGCTCTAGAGTGACTGTTGTTGGGTAGCTGCTCTATAGTGACTGTGACTGGATCGACTGCTGTATAGTGTTGTTTTGTAGTTACTCTATAGTGACTGCTGCTAGGTGGGGTACTCTGTAGTGACTGTTAATGGTAGGGTGCACTATAATGACTGCTGTTTGGTGGGGTGCTCTATAGTGACTGTTGGGTAGGGGCTATATAGTGACAGCTGTTGGGTAGGGTGTTCTATAGTGACTGTTGTGTGGATTGCTTTATAGTGACGGTTGTTGCGTAGGGTGCTCTATAGTAACTGTTGCTGGGTATAGTGCTCTATACTGTCTATTCTTTGTTACAGTGTTTTATAGTGATTTTGTTGGTAGAGATTCGTATAGTGACTGCGGTTGGGAAGAGGGCTTTGTAGAGACTATTGTTAAGTTGGTGCTCTATTGAGACTGTTGTTGCATAGAGTGCTCTCTAGTGACTGTTATTAGGTGGAGTGCCATATACTGACTGCTGTTGGGTAGGCTGCTGTATACTGACTATTGCCAAGTAGGGTGCTCTATAGCGACTGTTGTTCGGTAGGGTGCTATAAAGTTACTGCTGTTGGGTAGGGTGATCTATATTGACTGTTGTTAGGTAGAATGCTCTATAGGGACTGTTGTTCCATAGGTGCTTTATAGTGACTTTGCTGTGTAGGGTGCTCTAAAGTTACTGTTGCTGGGTAGGTGCTGCATAGTGACTGTGGCTTGGTCGAGTGCTCTTTGGTGTCTGTTGTGTAGGTACTCTATAGTGACTGCTGTTGGGTGGGGTAATCTGTAGTGACTGTTATTGATAGGGATCACTATAGTGACTGTTGTTTCGTTGGGTGCTCTATAGTGATTGTTGTTGTGTAGTTGCTATATACTGACTGTAGATGGGTTTTTATCCTAAACGGACTGTTACTGGTAACGTGCTCTATACTGACTTTTGTTAAGCTGGGTGCTTTTAACAAACTGTGGCTGGGTAGGCTGCTCTCTACTGACCATTGTTTGGCAGGTGATCTATAGTGTCTGTGGTTGGGTAGGTAATATATAGTGAATGTGTTTGAGTAGGGTGCTCTATGGTGACTGTTGTTGGATAAAGGGCTTTATAGTTTATGTTGTTTGGTATTTTGCTCTTTAGTGTCTGTTATTTGGTAGGTGCTCCATAGTGAGTGTTAAGTAGAGTGCTCTATAGTGACTGTTGTTGGATAAAGTGCTCTATACTGACTGTTGATGAATAGGTGCTGTACAGTGACTGTTGTTTGGTGGGGTGCTCTATAGTGACTCTGGTGGGTGGGTGCTCTACAGTGACTGCTGGGTAGGTGCGCCATAGTGACTGCTGTTGGGTAGTGTGCTCTAAAATGGCTGTTGCTGGGTAGGGTGCTCTATAGTGACTGTTCTTGGGTGGAGTGCTCCATAGTGACTGTTGTTGGGTAGGTTGCTCTATTGTGACTGTTTTGGGTGGGGTGCTATAAAAAGACAGTTGTTTGTTGGGGTGCCCCATAGTGACTGTTGTTGGGTAGGTGCTCTATAATAACTGTTGTTGGGTGGATTGCTCTATACTGACTGTTGGGTAGAGTGCTATGTAGTAAGTGTTGTTGGTTAGGGTTCTTTAAACTGACTGTTGCTTGGTAGGGTGCTCTATTGTGACTGTTCTTTGGTGGAGTGAATTATAGTGACTGTTGTTAAGTAGGGTGCTCTATAGTGACTGTTATTGTGTAAGGTGCTGTATACTGACTGTTGTTTGTTGGGGCGCTGTATGGTGAATCCTGTTGGGTTGGCTTTCTATAGTAACACTTGTTGTGTAGGTACTCTATAGTGACTGTTGTTGGTAGAGTGCTATATAGTGACTAATGTTAAGCAGTGTGCTCTACACTGACTGCTACTGGGTATGGTGCCCTACAGTGATGGTTTTTTTGTGAAGTGCTCTACAGTGACTCTTGCTGAGTACAGTGCACTATAGTCAGTCTTTCTCCGTAGGTACTCTATAGTGACTGTTCTTTCATGGAATGCTGCATACTGACTGCTGTTGTGTAGGGTTTTATATACTGACTGCTTTCACGTTCAGGGCTCTGTAGTGACTGTTGCTAGGTATGGTGCTCCTTAGTGACTGTTGTTGTGTAGAGTGCTCTATAGGGACTGTTGTTTTGTAAACTGCTCTATAGAGATTGTTGTTGGGTAGGGTGTTCTATGGTCACTGTTGTTGGGTAAAGGGCTCTTAAGTGACTGTTTTTGGGTAGGTGTTCTGTGGTGACTGTTTTTGTGTAAAGGGTTCTATAGTGACTGTTGTTCGGTAGGGTGTACTTTAGTGACTTTATTGGGTAGCTGCTCTATAATGACTGTTGTTAAGTAGGATGCTATATAAAGACTGTTGTTGAGTACAGTGCTCTATTGTGACTGTTGTATACTAGTGTGCTCTATAGTGACTGTTGTCAGGTAGCATGCTCTATAATGACTATTGTTGGGTAGAGTGCTTTATACTGACCTTTGTTGCATGGATTCTTTTATAGGGACTGTTGTTTGTTAGTGCCTTATACTAAATATTGATTTGTAGGGTGCTCTAAAGTGACTTTTGTTGGACAGGGTGCTCTATATTGACTGTTGTTTTGTGGAGTACTCTATACTAGTTGATGATTTGTAGGGTGCTCGATAGTGACTGTTGCTAGGAAGAGTGCAATATAGTGACTGCTCTTGTGTATGGTGTTATATACTGACTGTGGTTGGTAGAGTGTTCTGTAGTGATGGTTGTTGGTCAAAAAATTTTTGGTGACTGCTGTTGTGCAGGAGCTTTATAGTGAGTGTATTTGTGTAGGGTGCTCTATAGTAACTGTTGTTCGGAAGAGTGCTGTACAGTGACTGTTGTTTGGTAGAGTGCTGTATAGTGACTGTTTATGGGTAGGCGGTTTTATACTGACTGTTCTTGGGTAGGGTACTCTATAGTCACTGTTGCTGGGAAGGTTGCTGTATAACGAATATTGTTGTGTGTCGTGCTCTATATTGTCTGTTGCTGTTCATTTTTCTCAATAGTAACTGTAGTTGGGTAGGTACACTATAATGAATATTGTTAGGCAAGGTGTTCTATAGTGACTGTTCTTAGGTAGGTATACTATACTGACTGCTGTTGTGTAAGTTGCTCTACAGTGACTGTTGTTGGGTAGAGTTCTTTATAATGACTGTTCTTGGATAGGGTGCTCTGTAGTGACTGTTGTATGCTAGAGTGCTCTATACTTACAGTTGTTGGGTAGGTGCTCTATAGTAACTGTTGGTTTGTAGGTGCTCCACAGTGACTGTTGTTGGGTAGGGTTCTCTATAGTGACTGTGGTTCAGAAGGATGCTCTACAGTGACTATTTTTGGATAGGTGAACTATAGTGACTGTTGTTAGGTAGCGTGCTCTTAAATGAATGTGGTTATGTGGAGTGCCCTATATTGACTGCTGTTGGGTAGAATGCTCTATGATGACAGTTGCTGGGTAGGGTGCTGTATACTGACTGATGTTTGGTACCGTTCTCTATAGTGACTGTTGCTTGGTAGGGTGTACTATTATGACTGTTTCTGTGTATGGTGCTCCACAGTGAATGTTGTTGGGTAGGGTGCTCTATAATGACCATTGTTGGGTAATGTTGTTTGGTGGCATGCTCTATACTGACTGTTGCTGGGTAGAGTGCTCTATAGTGACTCTTGTTGCATAGGTGCTCTACAGTGACTGTTTCTGTGTTGGGTGCTCTATAGTGACTATTTTTAGGGAGGTGCTGTAGAGTGACTGTTGCTGAGTAGTTTTCTCTATAGTGACTTATTGGGTAGGTGGTCTACAATGACTGTTGTTGGGTTCAGTGCTCTATAATGAGTTTTGCTGGGTAGGGTCCTCTATAGAGACTGTTGTGGGGAAAACATATCTAAAGTGACTGTTGTTGGGTAGGTGCTCTATAGTGAGTGTTGTTTTGAAAGGGCTCTTTAGTGACTGTTACACACTGTGCTGCTCTTTATTGAGTGTTATTGGGTAGTTGCTACACAGTGACTGTTGTGGGATACAGTTGTCTATAGTAACTGTTGCTGTGTAGGTTGCTCTACACTGACTGATATTGGTAGATGCTATATAGTGACTGTTGCTAAGTAGGAAGCTCTATAGTGACTGTTGTTGTATAGAGTGCTCTATAGTAACTGTTGAATTATAGGGTGGTCTATAGTGACTTTGGCTGTGTAGCATTTATTTTACTAATTGTTGATTGGTAAGGTGCTCTATAATGACTGTTGTTGAGTAGGCTGCTCTATAGTGACTATCGTTCAATAGGTGCTCTGTACTGACTCTTGCTGGGTTGGGTGCTCTATAGTGACTGTTGTTGGGTGGGGTACTTGTTAGGTAGAGTGCTTTTTAATTTACTGTTGTTGAATGTCGTGCTCTACACAGACTGTTGTGTAGACTGAACTATAGTGACTATTTTTGTGTGGAGTGCTGTTCACTGACTTTTGGGTAGCTTTCTCTATAGAGACTGTTTCTCGGTGGTGATCTATAGTGACTGTTATCGGGTACTGTGCTCTATAGTGACTGTTTTTGGGTAGGTGCTATAAAATGTCTGTTGCTGGGTAGTATGTTTTATAGTGACAGTTGTTGGGTAGGTGCTCTATAGTGACTCTTGTTTGGTGTGTTTCTGTATATGTGATTCTTGTTGAGTAGAATGCTCTATAGTGAGTGTTCTGTAGGGGGTTCTATAGTGACTGTTGTCACATAGAGATCTCTATATTGACTGTTGTTGGGTGGGTTTATCTATAGTGACTCTTATTGGGTATGTGCCCTATAATAACTGTTGTTGTGTACGTGCTGTATTTTCAGTTTTTGGTATTGTACTCTATAGTACCTGCTGTTGAGTAGGGTGTGCTATAGTAAAAGTTGTTGGGTGGAGTGCTCTATTGTATCTCATGTTGGGTGTGTTGCTTAATACTGAGTGTTGCTAAGTGGGGTGATATATACTGACTGTTGTTGGGTAGACTGCTATCGATAGTGACTGTTGCTTGGTAAGTTGTCTATAGTGATTGTTGCTGGATGTTGTGCTGTATAATGACTGTTGTGTATTGTGCTTTATAGTTACTGTTGCTGGATGGGGAGCTACATAGTAACTGTTGTTGGTTAGAGTGCTTTATACGTGACTCTTTTTGTGTAGAGTGTTCTATAGTGACTATTGTGTAGAATGTTCTATAGTGACTGTTGTAGGGCAGAGTGCTCTTTAGTGACTGCTGATGTGTACGTGCTCTATATTGACTGCTGTTGTGTAGGGTGAATTATAGTGACTGTTGCTGGGTAGCATGCTCTATAGTGACTGGTGTTTAGTAGGTTGCTCTATAGTGACTGTTTTTGGGTGGAGCGCTCTATAGTGACTGTGGTTAAGAAAGGTGCTGTATAGTGACTTTTGCTGAGTAGGGTGCTCTATATTGACTGTTTTTGGGTAGGGTGCTCTATAGTGACTGTTGTTAAATTGGTGCCCTATGGTAACTGTTGTTGGGTAGGGTGTTGTGTAGTCACTGTTGTTGGTACATTGCTCTATAGGTGACTGTTCTTGGTGGAGTGCTTTGTAGTGACTGTTATTGTGTAGAGTGTTCTATTGCTACTATTGTGTACGGTGCTGAATAATGCTGGTTGTGGCATACAGTTCTCTATAGTGACTATGTGTGGTAGGTGATCTATGGTGACTCTTGTTGGGTAGGTGCTCTATAGTGACTGTTGGTGCCTAGATGCTCTATAGTGACTATGTGTGGTAGGTGTTCTATAGTGACTCTTGTTGGGTAGGTGCTCAATAGATACTGTTGTTAGTTAAGTTGCTCTATATTGACTGTTGTTGGGTACGATGCTCTGTAGTGACGATTGTTGGGTAGAGTTCTCCATAGTCACAGTTGTTGGGCAGGTGCTCTATAGTGACGGATGGTGCCTAGGTGCTCCATAGTGACTGTTATTTGGTAGGTGCTCTATAGTGTCTGCGGTTGGGAAGGTGCTCTGTAGTGACTGCTGTTAAGTACGGTGCTCCACAGTGACTGTTGTATTTAGGGTGCTGTATTGTGACTGTTGTTGGGTATGGTGCCCTATAGTGGCTGTTGTTAAATAGGGTGTTCTATAGTGACTATTGTTTGGTAGAGTGCTCGATAGTGACTTTTTTTGGATAGGGTATTCTATGGTTATTATTGTTGAATAAAGTTATCTATAGTGACTGTTGATGCATAGAGAGCTCTATAGTGACTGTTGTTGGAATGGTGCCCAGTGCAAACCTTTTTTGTTAATGTGGCTCTACTGACTGTTTTTGGATAAGTGCTCTGTAGTGACTCTTCTAAAATATGTGCTCTATAGTGATTGTTGTTTGGTAGATGTTACTGGCTGATATTTGGTAGGGTGCTCTATAGTGACTGTTGTTGGTAGGTTGCTCTATAGTGCCTTTTTCTTGGTAGGGTGTTTTATAGTGACTTGCAGGGTGGGATGCTGTATAGTGACTGTTGCTAGGTAGAGTGCTTTATAGTGACTCTTCTTGAGTAGGTAATTTATAGCGACTCTTGTTTGGTGGGGTGCTTTGTAGTAACTGTTGTTGGGTCGGTGCTCCATAGTGACTGCTATTAGGTAGTGTGCTCTATACAGACTGTTGTTGGGTAGGGTGCTCTATAGTGACTGCTGTTGTGTGTAGTGCAATATATTGACTGTTGTTGGGTATGGTGCTCTATGATGACTGTTGTTCTGTAGGTGCTATATAGTGACTATATTTTGGTATGTTGCTCTCTTGTGATTGTTGCTGGATAGGGGATTCTATAGTGACTGTTGCTGGGAAAGATGCTCTATAGTGACTGTTGCTAGGTAGCGTGCTTTATACTGACAGTTCTTCAGTAGGCACTTTATACTGACTGTTGTTGGGTGTGGTGCATTTTACTGACTGTTGTTGGGTAGTGTGCTCAATAGTGACTTTTGTAGGGTAGGATGCTCTATATTTACTGTTTTTTTGGAGTGCTATAAAGTGACTGTTCTTGAGTAGGGTGTTCTATAGTGACTGTTGTTGCATATAGTTTTATGTAGTGACTGTTGTTGGGTAGTTGCTGTATAAAGAGTGTTGTTGCATAGGGTGCTTTATACTCACTGTTCCTGGGTTGCTGCCTTTATACTGAATCTTGTTAAGTAGGTGCTCTACAGTGACAGCTGTATCGTAGGCACTCTATGGTGACTCTTTTTGGGTAAAGTGTTCTATAGTGACTATTGTATGGTGGGGTGGTCTACAGTGACTATTGTTGGGTAGAGTACTCTATAAGTGACTGTTGTTTGGTGGAGCACTCTATACTGACTGTTGCTGTGCACACTGCTTCATAATTACTGTTGATAAGTAGAGTGCTCTACAGTGACTGTGGTCGGGGAGGTTGCTCTATACTAATTGTGGTTGAGTAGGTAAACTACAGTGATTGATTTTGGGTAGGGTGCTCAATGGTGACTGTTGTTATGTATGTGCTCTTTAGTAACTGTTGTTGGTTAAGGTGCTCTATAGTAACTGCTGTTCAGTGATGTGCACTATCATAACCGTTCTTGGGTGGAGTGCTCTATAGTGCCTGTTTTGGTGTAGAGGGTTACTGTTGTTGGGTAGGTGCTTTATAGTTACTTTTGTTGGGTAGGGTGCTCTATAATGACTGTTGTTAAGTGGGGTACTCTATAGTGACAGTTGTTGGATAGGGTACTCTTAGTTACTGTCATTGTGTAGGTGCTCTATTGTGACTGTTGTTGGGTAGGGTGCCCTATATAGACTGCGGTTGGGTGGAGTGCTCTATAGTGATTTTGTTGGGTAGGGTGCTCTATGGTGACTGTTGATAGAAAGGGTGCTTTATAGCAACTGATGTTGGGTAGATTGCTCTGTACTGACAGTTGTTGGGTATGGTGCTCTATAGTGACTGCTGTTTGTATGCTGCTCTATACTGACTGTGGCTTGGTAGGGTGCTCTATACTGACTTTTGGGTAGGGTGCTCTATAGTGACTATTGCTGTTTAGCGTGCTCTATAGTGACTGTTGTCTGCTGGGAAGCTCTATAGTGAATGTTGCTGCGTAGAGTGCTCCATAGTTACTGTTTACGGGTAGGTGTTCTATAGTTAACGTTTCTGGGTGGGGTGATCTATACTGACTGTTGTAGCGTAGTATCTCTATGCTGATCCTTGCTGGGTAGAGTGCTCTAAAGTGACTGTGGGTAGGTGCTTTATATTGACTGTTGTTGGGTAGGTACTCTATAGTGACTATTGTTGGTAGAGTACTACGTATTTACTATTGTCAAGCAGAGTGCTCAATACTGACTGTTGCTGGCTAGGGTGATCTATAGTGATTGTTACTGTGTGAACTTCTCTACAATGACTCCTGCTCAGTACAATGCTCTATAGTGACTGTTGTTGGGTCAGTACTCTGAAGTGTCTGTTGTTGTGTAGGCTGATGTATACTGACTGTTGTTTGGTAGGCTTCTCTATAGTGACTGATGTTGGGTACAGTGCTCTATAGACACTCTTGCTAGGTAGAGTGCTGTATAGTGACTGTTTTCTGGTACAGTGCTCTATAGGTGACTGTTGTTGGGTGGAGTGCTTTATACTTGCAGTTGTTGTGTAGAGTGCTTTAGAGTGACTGTTGTGTTATAGAGGGCTCTATCATGACTGTTGCTGGGTAGGGTGCTTTATAGAGACTGTTGTTGGGTAGAGTAATCTATAGTGACTATTGTTGGATAAGAAACTCTATAGTGACTGTTGTGCATTGTGATCTTAGTGACTATTGTTAAGAAGGTGCTGTATAGTGACTGTTGTTGAGTGGAGTGCTCTATAGTGACTTTTTTGGTATGAAGCTCTATGGTGACAGTTACTTTGTAGGGTACCATATAGTTACTGATATTGAGTAGGGTTCTTCACAGTGACTGTTTTTGTGTAGGGTGATGTATAGTTATTGTTGTTTGGTAGGTGCTCTATGATTCTTGCTGTGTAGGGTAATCCATAGTGACCCTTTTATGTTTGGGTGCTCTATACTGACTCTTGCAGTGTGGAGTGCTCTATAATGACTGTTGGTGGGTAGGTGCTCTATGGTGACTGTGGTAGTTAGGTTTTCTATATTTACTGTTGTTGGGTAGTGTGCTCTATAGTGACTCTTGCTGGGTAGGGTGCTCTATAGTGATTGTTGCTATGTGGGGTGCTCTATAGTGATTGTTGCTTGCCAGAGTGCTCTATAGTCACTGTTGCTTGTTAGATTCTCTATAGTGAGTGCTTTTGGGTGTGGTTGTCTGTAGTGACGGTGACATGGAATATACTCTATAGTGAGTGTGGTTTGGTATGGTGTTCCATAGTGACTGTTGTTGGGTAGGGTACTCTAAAGTGACAGTTATTCGGTGGAGGGCTCTATATTGACTCTTTTTGGGTAGGGTGCCTAGTGACTTTTGCTGGGTACATTGCTCTATAGTGACGGTGGTTGTGTGACGTGCTCTAAAATGTCTGTTGCTGATTAAAGTGCTTTTCAGTGACTGTAGTTGTGTAGGTACACTATAGTGACTACTGTTGGTGGGTGGCTCTATACTGACTAGCTGGGTAGGTGAAGTATAGTGACTTTTTTGTGTAGGTTGCTCTATACTTAGTGTTGTTGGGAAGGGCAATCTATACTGACCGTTGATGGGTAGGTGCTCTATGGTGACTGTAGGTAGGGTTCTCTATATTGACTGTTGTTATGTAGGGTGCTCTATAGTGACTGTTTCTGGGGAGAGTGTTTAATAGTTAGTATTACTAAATGTTGTTTGGTAAGTGCCCTATAGTGACAGTTGTTGTGTAGGTGATCTAAAATGACTGTTGTTTGGGAGGTGCTCTATATTGATTGTTGTTAGCTAGGGTGCACTATAGTTACTGCTGTTGGGTAGGGTGCGCTATACTGAATGTTGTTAAGTGGAGTGCTCTGTAGTGTCTGTTGTTGGGTGAAGTGCTCAATATTGACTGTTGCTGAATGGGCTGCTCTATGCTGACTGTGGTGTAAAGTGCTATATATTTTTACTGTGGTTGGGTAGTTACTCGATAGGAATGTAGTTGGATATCGTGTTCTACAGTAAATGTTGTTGTGTAAGGTGTTCTATAGTGACTGTTGTGTGGGGTGCTTTATAGTGACAGTTGTTGGTTAGAGTGCTTTATAGGTGACTGCTGTGTGGAGTGTTTTTATTGACTATTGTTTAGAGTGCTGTATAGTGACTGTTCTTGGGCAGAGTGCTCTAGAGTGACTGTTGCGTTGTAGAGTGCTCTACAGTGACTGTTGTTGCGTAAGGTACTCTAGAGTGACTGTTGTTTTTTAAAGGGCTCTAACGTGACTGTTTTTGGTTATGTGCTTTACAGTGACTGTTGTTGAATATAGGGCTCTATAGTGACTGTTGTGCAGTAGGGTGCAATTTAGTGACTGTTATTGGGTAGCTGCTGTATAGTTACTGTTGTTAAATAGGGTGCTTTATAGAGACTGTTGTTTGGTAGAGGGCTTTATAGTAACTGTTGTTGGGTAGGGTGATCTATAGTGACTGTTGTTTTGTAAAAGGCTCTAACGTGACTCTTTTTGGTCATGTGCTCTATAGTGACTATTGTTGAATAAAGGGCTGTATAGTTACTGTTGTTTAGTAGGGTGCCATTTAGTGACTGTAATTGGGTAGCTGCTGTTATGTAGGGTGCTTTATAGAGACTGTTGCTTGGTTGAGGGCTTTATAGTAACTGTTGTTGGGTAGGGTGCTCAATAGTGACTGTTTTATGGCAGGGTGCTCTATTGTGACTGTTGTTTGGTAGGGTGGTATGAACTGTTTTGAGGTAGACTGCTCTATAGTGACCATTGCTGTGTAGGGTGCTCTTTAGTAACTTTTGTTGAGTAAGGTGATATATATTGATTGTTGTTGCATAGAATCCTCTGTAATGACTGCTGATTTGCAGGGTGTTCGATAGTGACTGTTTCTGGGTAAAGTCCTATACAGTGACTGCCCTTGTATATGGTGTTCTATACTAACTGTGGTTGGTTAGAGTGCTCTATAATGACTGTTGCATAGAGGGTGCTCTATAGTAACTGTTATTCGGTAGGGTGCTCTATAGTGCATGTTGTGTAGAGAGTCCTATAGTGACTGTTGTTGGGAAGAGTAATTTATAGTGACTGTTGTTGGGTTGCGTACTCTATAGTAACTGTTGCCAGGTAGGTTCTTCTATAGAGTCTGTTGTTGTGTGACATCTATAATACATGTTGCTGGTTATAGTGCTTTATAGTGACTATAGTTGGGTAGTTACACTATAGCGAATATTGTTGGAAAGGGTGCTCTATAGTGACTGCTGTTGGGTAGGTGCTTTATAGTGTCTGTTGTGTAAGTTGCTCTATAGTAGTGTTGTTGGGCAGAGTACTGTATGGTGACTGTTATTGCATGGGGTGCTATGTAGTGACTGTTGTTGAGTAAAGTGTTAAATAGTGACTGTTGTTGGGACAGGGCTCTTTGGTGACTGTTGTTGGGTAGGTGCTCGATAGTTTTTTTGTTGTATAGAGTGCTCTATAGTGACTGTTGTTGAGTAAGGTGTTCTATAGTGACTGTTCTTGTATAGGGGGTTCTTAGTTACTGTTATTGTGTATGTGCTCTATAGTGACTGCTTTTGGTTAGGGTGCTCTATAGTTACTTTTGTTGGGTGGAGAGCTGTATAATGACTGTTGTTGTGTAGGGTGCTCTATGTTGCCTGTTGCTGGGAAAAATGCTGATATTGACTAAATTGGGTTGTGTGCTGTAAAGTGACCTTTTCTCTTTACAGTGTAGTATACTGACTTGCTGGGTAGGGTGCTCTATTGCGACTAATATAGGGTAGAGTGCTCTATAGTGACTGTTGTTGTGTAGGGTGCTCTATAGTGAATATTGTTTGGTGGCATGCTCTATTGTGACTGTTGCTGGGTAGTGTGCTCAATAGTGACTGTTGTTGGGTAGCTGCTTTATAGTGACTGTTTCTGCATTGTGTGCTCTATAGTGACTATTGTTAGGCAGATGCTCTGTAGTGACTGTTGCTGTGTAGAGTGCTCTATAGTGATTGTTGTTGGGTAGTTCCTCTATATTGACTGTTGTTGGGTAGGGTGCTCAATAGTGACTGTTGTTCAATAGGTGCTCTGAACTGACTGTTGCTTTGTAGGGTGCTTTATAGTGAATCTTTCTCGGTTTGGTGCTCTATAGTGACTGATGGTGGGTAGGTGCTTTATAGTGGCTGTTGCTGGGTTGAATGCTTTATAAGTAAATGTTGTTGAGTGTGGTGCTCTATGGTGACTATTGTTGGTTAGTGTGCTCTATGGTGACTCTTGTTGGGTGGGTGCTTTATATTGATTGTTGTTGTGTAGAGTGCTCTATAGTGACTGTTCTCATGTAAAGTGCCCTATAGTGACGTCCTGGAGAGCTTGCTCTATACTGAATCTTTTTTGATATGTAATAATAGTGACTGGTGTTTTGTAACATGCTCTACAGTGACAGTTGTTAAGTAGGTGCTCTATTATCTCTGTTTCTGTGTAGAGTGTTCTATACTACCAGTTCTGGGGAAGGCATTCCATAGTGACTCTTGTTTGGTGGGGTTCTCTATAGGTAATTGTTGTTGGGTGGAGTTCTCTATAGTGACTGTTTTGTAGAGGAATCTATATTTATTGTTGTTGCATAGAGTGCTCTTTAGTGACTATGGGTATCATTCTTTATAGTGACTGTTGTTAAGTAGGTGCCCTATAATGACTATAGTTGTTGGGTAGTTGTTGGGTAGTTTCTCTATACAGACTGTTTTTAATTAGGGTACTCTATAGTAACTACTGTTGGGTAAGGTGCGCTATAGTGAATGTTGTTTATTGGATTGCTCTATAGTGTCTGTTGTAGGGTGCTGTGCCCAATACTGACTGTTCCTCGACAGAGTGGTTTATAGTGACTGCTGTTAGGTAGGTGCTTTATACACACTGTTGTTTGGTAGCATGAAGTATAATGACTGTTGTTTGGGTGCTCTATAGTTACTGTTGCTAGGTAGCTGGCTCTATTTTGACTGGTGTTGGGTAGGGCACTCTACCCTGGCTGTTGCTTGGTAGAGTGCCCAATACTGACTGTTGTTTGGTAGAGGGCTCTATAGTGACTGTTGTTGGGTACGCTGCTCTATACTGAGTATTTTTTTATTGTGTTCTATAATGACTGTTGTTAAGTAGGGTGCTCTATACTGACTATTGCTGGGTAGGGTGCCCTATGGTGACTGTTGCAAGGTGAAGTGCCCTATATGCACTATTGCTGGGTAAAATGCTCTATAGTGACAGTTTTTTGGTAGGTACTCTATAGAGACTGATGTTGGGTGAGGTGCTCTATAGAGACTTTTGTTCGGTAGGATGATTTATTGAGACTGTTGTTGTTTATGTGCTCTATAGTGACTGTGGCTGGGTAGGGTGCTCTATTGTGACTGTTGTGGGTGTGGTGCTTTATAGTGACTCTTGCTGGGTTGAGATCTCTCTAGTGACAGTTGTTTGGTGGAGTTTTTTATACTGACTGTTATTGGGTAGGATTCTCTGTAGTGACTGTTGTTGGGTATGGTGCACTATATTGATTGTTGATGGGTAGAGTGCTCTATAGTGGTTCTTGTTGGTAGGGTGCTCTATAGTGACTGTTGTTGGGAAGAGTGCTATATGGAGACTGTTACTGGGTAGGGTGCTCTATACTGACTGTTGCTGGGTGTAGTGCCCTATAGTTACACTTCTAGATAGTGTGCACTATAGTGAGCATGGTTGGGTACCTTCTCAATAGTGACTGTTGCTGGGTAGGATGAACTATAGTGACAGGTTTGTGTACATGCTGTATACTTACTGTTGCTGGGGTGCTCTAAACTGACATTTGTTTTGTAGATGCTCTACAGTGACTGTTTTTGGGTAGGGTCTTCCATAGTGACTTCTGTGGTGTGCAGTGTTTTATAGTGACTGTTGTTGGTTAGGTGCTCTATAGTGGCTGTTGTTGGGTACAGTGCTCTACAGGTGACTGTTGTTGGGAGGAGTGCTTTGTGCTGACTCTCTAGGTAGGGTTCTCTATAATGACTCTTGTTCAGCATGGTGCTCTAAAATGAATGTTGCTGGGTACAGTGCTCTATAGTGACTCTTGTTGGTGGGGTGCTCAATAGTGACTGTTTTTGTGTAGGATGCTCTACAGTGACTGTTCCTAAGTAGTGCTCTCTAAAGTGACTGTTGTGTGGGTGCTTTATAGTGACTGTAGCTGAATATGGTGCCCTATAGTGACTGCTTTTGGGTAAGTGCATTATAGTGACTGTTGATTTGGGGTGCTCTAAACGTAGTGTTGCTGTGTAGGTGCTCTATAATTACTTTTGCTGAAAATGGTGCTCTATTGTGACTGTTGTTTGGTATAGTGCTCTATAGTGACTTTTGATGGTTAGGGTGCTCTATAGTGATCGCTGCTAAGTAGGTTGCTCTATAATGACTGTTGTGTGGCGTGCTTTATAAAGACTGCTGCTGAGTAGAGGGCTCTATAGTGAATGTTGTTATGGAGGTACTCTATAATGACTGTTGTTAGGTGGGGTGTTTTATAGTGACTGATTTTGGGTAGGTGCTCTACAGTGACTGCTTTTTGTTAGAATGCTATATAGAGTTTGTTGTTGTCTATATTGCACTATAGTGACTGTTCTTGGGTGGAGTTTTCCTAGTGACTGTTGTTAAGTTGAGGGCTCTACAGTGATTGTTATTGGGTTGGTTCTCTACACAGAATTTTGTTGAGAAGGGTATTATAAAATACCTACTCAAAAACAGACATTATAGAGCACCTTACCCAGGAAGAGTCAATATAAATAACCTATTCAACAACAGGCACTATAGGGCACTCTACAACACAACGATCACTATAGAGCACTCCACCCAACAACAGTCACTTATAGAGCACTGCACCCAACAGCAGTCAGTATAATGCATCCTACCCAGCAACAGTCACTATAGAGCATTCTACCTATAGAGCTCCTACCCAACCATAGTCACTATAAACACCATACCCAACAAAGGTCACTGCGGAACACTCCGCCCAAAAATCGTCATAATAGAGCACTCCACCCAACAACAGTCCCTATAGAGCACCCTATCAAACAAGATAAAGTATAGAGCACTCTACCCATCAACAGTCACTATAGAGCACTGGGCCCAACAACAGTCACTATAGAGCATGCTACCCAGCAACAGACACTATAGAGCGCACTACAGAGCAGCAGTCGCTCTAGAGCACCCCACTCTGCAACAATCAATATAGAGCACCCTACCCAAAAACAGACACTATAGATCACTTCACCCAACAATACTCACCATAGAGCACATACACAAAATAATTACTATAGAGCACCAAAGCAACAAGAGTCACTATAAAGCCCTCTACACCAAAACAGTCACTATAGAACACTCTACCTAATAACAGTCATTATCTGAAGCCCCCTAACTAGTAACAGTCAGAGTATAGCACCTATTAAACAACAGTCACTGTAGAGCACTCTACCCAACAACTGTAACTCTAGAGCACCTTACTGACAACAGTCACTATACAGCACACCACCAAGCAACAGTCATTAGAGACCACCTGACACAGTCACTATAGTGCACCTCAACCAACAGCAGTCACTATACAGCACCTAGCCAACAATAGTCACTATAGACTATGCCACCGAACAACAGTCACTATAAAGCACACTACCCAGCAAAAGTCACTATAGAGCACCTACCCAAAAACAGTGACGATAGAGCACCCAATGCAACAACAGTCACTCTAGAGCACCTTCTGCAACAAGAGTCACTATACAGCATTCTACCCAACAAAAGACACTATAGAGAATGCTAAATGGCAAGCGTCACTATAGAGCACCATACCCAGAAATAGTCATTATAGAGCACCCTACGAAACAGCAGTCACTATAGAGCACTCCACCCAAAAACAGAAATTACAAAACACGCTACTCAACAACAGTAAGTATATAGCACCTACCGAATAACAGTAACCATAGAGCACCTACCCAACAATAGTCACTATGGAGCACCTACCCAACAACAGTCATTACAGAGCACCCTACCGAGCAACAGTCACTATACAGCACTCTACTCAAAAGTTATCACTCTGGAGCACCTACCCAACAACAGTTCCTATAGAGCGTCTACCCAACAACACTGTAAAGCAACTACCCAACTAGATTCAGTAGAGAGCACCTACCCAAAAACAGTCACTGTAGAACACTTATTCAAAAGCAGTCACTTTAGAACACTCTACCCAACAACAGTCACTGTAAGGCACCAACCCACGAACAGTCACTATGGAGCACACTACCCACCAACAGTCAGTATACAGCACCCTACACGAAAACAGTCACTATAGAGCATCTACCCAACAACTGTCACTATAGAGCACCCTACCCAAAAACAGTCATTATAGAACACCCTACCCAACAACAGTCTCTATAGAACACTCTACCCAAAAACAGTCACTATGGAGCACCCTACCGAACAACAATCACTATAGAATACCTTACATTACAAGTCACTATCTATAGCACTCTACACGACAACAGTCACTATGGAGCACTCCACCCAACAACAGTCACTTATACAGCACTCTACCCAACATCAGTCACTGTAGAGCACCCTACCCAAGAGTCACTATAATGCACACTACCCAACAGGAGTTATTATTGAGCACCGTACTTATCAACAGTCACTATATAGCACTCTACACAGAAAGACAGTCACCATAGAGCGCCTTAACCAAAATCAGTCACTATAGAGCACTCTCCTTAACAACTGTCACTATGGAAAACCCTATCCAACAAAATTCACTATGGAGAACTCCATGCAACAGCAATCACTGTAGAGATCCCCTGCAACAGCAGTCACCATAAAGCCCTTTATCCAACAAGAGTCACTAAAGAGTACTTTAACAAAGAACAGTCAGTACAGAACTCCGTAATGAAAACAGTCACTGTATGGAACTGTATTCAACAGCAGTCACTATAAAGAACCTTAATGAGCAACAGTCACTATAGAGCACTCAACCCAACAAGAGTCACTATAAAGTAACCTACCCAACAACAGTCACCATAGAGCACCCTACCAAACAACAGTCAATATAGAGCACCCTACACAACAGCCGTCACTATAAGCACAATACCCAACAAGAGTCACTATAAAGCATTCCACCTAACAACAGTCATTATAAAGCGCCCTACCCAACAACAGTTACTAGAGAGCACCTACAATACAACAGACACTACACAGCACCCAACTCAACAACAGTCACTATAGATCAACCTCCTCAAAAACAGTTTCTATAGAGCACCTAACCAACAGCACTCACTGTTGAGCACAGCTTCCAAAATAATTACTATAGAATACCTACCTATCAAAAGTCAATATAGAGCACTCTACCCAGAAAGAGTCAGTATGCAGCACCACATCCAACAACAGTCAGTATAGAACACCCTACCCAGCAACAGTCACTATAGGGTACTGTACTCAACAACAGTCACCATAGAGCACCCTACTTAAAAGTAGTCACTATAGAGCCATTTACATACAATAGTCAGTATAGAGCAACCTACCCGACAACAGTCACTATGGAGCACCTACTCAACATCAGTCACTATAGAGAACCCTACCACAGAAGAGTCACTATAGAGCAACTACCCAACAATAGTTCTAGTAGTAAACTTTACCAAACAACAGTTACTATAGAGCACCGTACCCAACAACAGTCACTATGAACACCCTACACAACAGTAAATATAGAGCACTACACAATAACAGTCACTATGGAGCACTCTTATTAACAACAGTCACTATAGAGCACTCTACAAAACAAGAGTCTGTATAGACAACTCCACTATACAATAATCACCTATACAGCACTTTACCCCGCAACAGTCACCAAAGAGTACCTAACCAACAACAGTCTGTATAGAGCACCCTACACAGCAACAGACACTATAGAGCACCTACCGAACAACAGTCACTATATAATACTCTACTAAGTCAACTCACTATAGAGGACCACATTCAACAACTGTCACTATAGAGCACCCTACACAGAAACAGGCACTAAGGAGTACTTACTCAAGGACAGTCACGATGGAGAACCTACCCATCAACAGTCACTATAGAGGAATCTTCACAAGAACAGTTGCTATAGAGAACCGCACACAACAAAAGACACTATAGAGTACCCTACCCAACAACTGTCACCATAGATTATTCCACACATCAACAGTCACTCTAGAGCCCTTGACCAAACAACAGTCAGAATGGAGCACTCTACAAATAAACAGTCACTATAGACCACTCTTTCTAACAACAGTCACTATAGAGCCCTCTCCCCAACAACAGAAATTATGGAACACCTAAACTTCAAGAGTCACTATAGAACATTTGCCCAACCAGGGTCAATATAAAGCCCTTTACCCAAAAGCAGTCACTATAGAGCACTACACCCAACAAGAGTCACTATAGAGAACCTTACCTAACAAAAGTTACTATGGAACACCCTACCCAGCAACAGTCACTATATAGCACCCTACACAACAACATTTCCTATAGATCACCCTACCATCAACAGTCGCTATAGAGCACCCTACGAAAAATCAGTCACCATAAAGTATTTACTTAACAACAGTTATTACAGAGCACCTACCTAAAAACAGTCATTATAGAGCACCTAATTCCAAAACAGTCACTATACAGCACCCAACCCAAAAACAGTCAGCATAGACCACCCTACATAACAACAGTCACTATCTAAAGCACTCTACACAACAACAGTCACTATGGAGCACTCCACACCAGAGCAGTCACCTATAGAGCACTCTATCAAACTTCAGTCACTATAATGCACCCTACTCAACAGTCGCTATAGAGCACACTACCCAACAGCAGTCACTAAAGAGCACCCTACCTGACAGCAGTCACTATCTATAGCACTCTAGACAACAACAGTAATTATAGAGCACCTTACCCAACAACAGTCAGTATAGAGCACCCCACTAAGCAACAGACATTATAGAGCACAGAAACCAACAATATTCATTTTAATCGCCCCACCCAACAACAGTCAGTATTGAGCACGCTATTGAAGAACAGTCAATATAGAGCACCCTTCCATACAACAGTCACCATACAGCACCCCAACCAAAAACAGTCACTACAGAGCCCTCTACCCAACAACTGTCACTATGGAGAACACTATCCAACGACAGTCACTGTGGAGCACCCTACCCAACAACAGTCACTATAGAGAAGCTATGCAACAACAATCACCATAGAGCCCATTATGGAACAAGAGTCACTAAAAATTACTCTACCCAAAAACAGTCAGTATAGAACATTTTACCAAAGAACAGTCAATGTATAGCGCTGTACTCAAAAACAATCATTATAAAGCTCTGTAATGAACAACTGTCACTTTAGAGCAATCATCCCAACAACAGTCACTATAGAGTACCCTACCCAACAACAGTCACTAGAGAGCACCCTATTTAACAACACTCTGTATATGGACTCCACCCAACGACCTCCACTATATAGCACACTAGCCATAATCAGTCACTATAGAGCATGCTACCCAACAATAGTTAATATTAAGAGCACTGTGCACCACTGAAGTCACTTTATACCACCCCACCCTGCAACAGTCACTATCTAAAGCACTCTACCCAAGAACAGTCAATATAGAGTACCCTCATCAGCAACAGTCAGTATACAGCACCCCAGCTTACAACAGTCAATATACACCACAGTACAAAACAACAGTCACTATAGAGCACACTACCCAGTAACAATCACTAGAGATCCCTGTACCCAACAACAGTCACTATGGAGAACTCTACCCAACAACAGTCACCATAGAGCCCTCAACGCAACACCTGTCTCTATAGAGCAACTATGCAACAACAGTCATTGTAGAGCACTCTACCCAACAACAGTAACTCTAAAGCACCTACTTAATAATGGTCACGGTAGAGCACCAACGAAAAAACAGTCACTATAAAGCACTCTACTAAGCAGCAGTCACTATAGAGCACCCTATATAACAACAGTCACTATTGAGCACTGTACCAAGCAGCAGTCACTAATGAACATTCTACGTAACAATAGTCACTATTGAGCACTATATACAGGAACAGTTATTATAAAGCACACCACCTAGCAACATTCAGTATAAAGCACCCTACCAAGCAAACCTCACTGTAGAGCACCCTACCCAGCAAACCTCACTATAGAGCACCCTACATAACAACATTCACTATAGGTCACCCTACCGTCAACAGACACTATATAGCACCATACCAAATAATAGTCACTATAGAGCACCTACACAAGAACCGTCACTATAGAGCACCTGCTGAACAACTGTCAGTATAGACCACCTACCCAAACACAGTCACTATACTGCAAGAGGACTCTACAAAAAACAGTCACTATAAAGCACTCTACACAACAACAGTCACTATAGAGATCTCCACCCAACAACATTCACGTATAGAGAACGGTATTCAACAAAAGTCACTATGGAGCATCACAACTAACAACAGTCACTATATAGCACCTACCCAACGACAGTAACTATAGAGCACCCTACACAACAACAGTCACTATTGAGCACCTACCCAACAACAGTCACTATGAAGCACTCTACTCAGAAACAGTCACTATAGTTCACCACACCCAGCAACAGTCACTGTAGAACATGCTACCTAACAACAATCACTACAGAGCACCTACCCAATAACAGTCACCACTGAGCACCCTACCCAGTAACAGTCACTGTAGAGCACCCCACCCAACAACAGTCATTGTAGAGTACCTACCAAAAAATAGTGACTATAAAGCACCCTACCCAACATCAGTCATAATAGAGCACCCCACCCAATAACAGTCACTTTAGAGTATTTACCCAAAACCCGTCAGTATAAAGCACTCTACCCAGCAACAGTCACTATAGCGCACTTTTCCCAGCAACAGTCAGTATGGAGCACCCCACTTAACAGCAGTCACTATAAGCGCCCTACCAATAACAATCACTATACAACACCCCACCCAAACACATTCAGTATAGAGCACCTTTCCAATTACAGTCACTATAATGTACCCTACCCAACAACAGTCACTGTAGAACACTCCACCAAGCAACTGTCGCCATGGAGCACCAAACCCAGCAACAGTCACTATAGTAAACTCTACCTATCCACAGTCACTGTAGAGCACCGTACCCAGCAACTGTCACTATAGAGCAACCTGATATTAAAAGTCTCTGTAGAGAACTCCACACAACTGTAACTATAAAGCACCATACTCAAGGGCAGTCACCAGTCACTATCTGGAGCACTCAAACAACAACAGTCACTATAGAGCACCGTACCAAACAACAGTCACTATACAGCACTCCATCAAATAATCACTACAGAACACACTACTCTACAACAGTTATAGTGCATTCTACACAACAGAAGTCACTATTTCGAGCAATTTCCGCAACAACAGTCACTACAGAGCACCCAACTAAGCAACAGTCACTATCATGGGCACTCTACAAAACAACAGTAACTACAAAGCATCAAACCCAGCTTCACTGTGTATAGAGCCCCTAACCCAACCACAGTCACTATAGAGCACCCTACACAATAACAGTTACTATAAAGCCCTCTATAAACCAACAGTCACTATAGAGCACCCTACCCAACAACAACAACTATAGAGCACTCCACTGAACAACAGTCACTATAGAGCAACAAAAGGATAACAGTCACCATAAAGAACTCTTCCAAACACGAGTCACTATAAAGCACCTACGCAACAACAGTCACTGTAGAGCACCCTACCCAAAAACAATCAATAAAGATCACTCTACCCAACAACATTCAGTATAGAGCACAATACCCAGCAACAGTCACGCTAGAGTACATACCAGGCAACAGTCATTATAGAGCACCCTACCAAGCAACAGTCGCTATAGAAAACTCCACCCAAAAGCAGTCAGTATAAAATACCCAACCCAGCAGCAGTCATTATAAACAGCCTACCTACAGGATTCACTATAGAGCACTCTACCCAGCAACAGATACTATAAAGGAGTGAATTCAACAATAGTCACTATAGAGAACCCTACTCCACAACAGTCAATATGAAGCACTCCACTTAACAACAGTCATGTATAGAGCACTCTATGCAGCAGCAGTCACTATAGAACACACTACCAAACAACAGTCACTATAGAGCACTCTACACGACAACACCCACTATAATGCATTCAACCCAACAAGAGTTGGCTATACAGCACTCTACCCAACCACAGTTGCTATACAGCACCCCACCCAACAACAGTCACCCAAGAGCTTCTACACAACAACAGTCACTATAGAGCACCTACCCAGCAACCATCAGTGTAGAGTACTTCAACAGCAACAGTCACTATACAGCAGCTACACCAAAACAGTCAGTTTAAAGCACCTTACCCAGCAAGAGTAACTATAGAGCACATATCAAACAACATTTAGTATAGGGTACCCTATACAACAGAGTTACAATTGAGCACTCTACACAGCTAGAGTCAATATAGAGCACATACTCAACATCAGTCACTATAGAGCACTCTACCCAACAACAGTTACTATAGTGAAGCGTCCTCAACAACAGTCACTACAAGCACCCTACCCAACAACAGTAAATATAGAACACCTACACAAAACTGTCACTATAGGACACAATACCTAACAAAAATCACTATGGAGCACTCTACACAACAGTCACCATAGGGAACTCTACACAACAGGAGTCAGTATAGAAAACTTCTTTCAAAAGAAATAAGCTGTAGAGAACTCGACCTGACAACAGTCACTATAAAGCATCTCACCCAACAACAGTCACTGTAGAAAATTTACTCAACAATAGTCACAATAGAGCACCTACACAGCAACAGTCACTGTAGAGCATTTTACACAGCAACAGTCACTATAAGACCACTATAAACAACAGTGTCTATGGAGAATTCTATCCAGCAACAGTCACCATAGAGCACCCTACTCAACAGTCACTATGGAGCACTCCACCAACAACAGTCAGTATATAGCATTTTATGCAACAATATTTTGGATAAAGCACCTACCCCAAAACAGTCACCATAGAGCACCTACTAAACAACAGTCAGTATAAAAAACCCTACCCAAAAATGTTATTATAGAAACTGCTACACAACAGCATAGAGTATAGAGCCCTCTGCTTAAAAACAGTCACTAAAGAGCATCCTACCCAACAACAATCAATATAGAACACCCTACCCAAAACCAGTCACTATAAATCACTCTAATGAATATCAGTCACTATGGAGTACTGACCAAGCAATAGACATTATAAAGCACTCTACACAGCAAGAGTCATTATAGAGCATTCCACCCAAGAACATTCACTATAGAGGACACCATCAAGAAACAGTTACTAGAGAGCACCCCAACCAGCAACAGTCACTAGAGAGCACTTAACCCAACAACAGTCACTATGAAGCACACTATCCAGGAACAGTCACGGCAGAGCACCCTACCTAGTAACAGTCATTGTAGAGCACCAAAGCCAATAACAGTCAGTATAGATTCCTGTACCCAACAACAGTAATTACAGAGCACTCTATTCAATAAGAGTCACTACAGAGCACCCTACTTAGACAGTCACTATAGAGCACCCTACTCAGCAAGAGTCACTATAGGTCACCTCACTCAACAACAGTCACTATAGAGTACCTAGGAAACAACAGTCAGTATAGAACAATCCACCCAGCAATAGTCAGTATAGAGCACTGCACAAAACAAGGGTCACTATAAAACACTCCATGCAACAACAGTCACCTATAGAGCACTCTACCCAACAACAGTCACTACAAAGCACCCCATTCATATCAGTCACTATATAGCACCATACCCAACAACGGTTACTATAAAGTATCCTCCCAAAAACGGTCAATATAAAGCACCTACTTCACAACAGTCACTTTGGAGCCCTCTCCACAACAACAGTCAGTGTAGAGCACTCTAGTCAACAACAGTCACTATAGAGCGAGTACCCAACAACAGTCTTTCTAGAGCACTCTAACCTGTAGCAGTCAGTATAGGACACCCCAATTAACCACAGAAAGTGTAGAGCACCCTACCCAGCAACAGTCAGTATACAGCACCAACCCAACAACAGTCACTATAGAGAACCCTACTCAAAAACAGTCACTACGGAGGACCCTGCCCAAAAACAGTCACAATACAGCACACTACCGAGCAACAGACATAATAGAGCTCCCTACCTTGCAGCACTAACTATAGAACTCTCAATCCAACAAAAGTCAATACAGATCACACTTCCCAGCAGCAATGACTATAGAGCACCCTACACAACAACAGTCATATGGGAGAACTCCACACAAGAGCAGTCACCATAGAGTACACTACCCATCAACAGTCACTATAAAGCACGTATTCAAGAAAAGTCACTATAAAGCACTCTACCCAACGTTAGTCAGTCTAGAGCACCCATTTAACAACAATCACTATCTAGAGCACTCTACACAGCAACAGTCAAAATAAAGAACACCACCCAACAACAGCCACTTCAGTGCACCATACCCAACAGCAGACTCTATAGAGCATTCTATTGAACAGTCAGAATAGAGCACCTACCCATCAGCTCTCATTATAAAGCACCCCACCTCACAACAGTCAAAATAGAGTACCTACCCAGCAACAGTAAGTATAAATTATTCTAACCAATAACAGTCACTAGAGAGCACGCCACCCTACAACATTGAGTATAAAGCACACTACCCAGCAACAGTTAATATAGAGCACAATACCAAGCCAGTCACTATAGAGCACTGTACCCAACAACAGTCAGTATAGAGCACCTTCCCAACAACAGTCACTCTAGAGCACCCCTCCCAACAAGAGTCACTACAGAGAACCTTCTCAGCAGTAGTCACCAAAGAGCACCCTACCCAGCAACAGTTACTGTAGGGTACCATACCCAGCAACAGTCACTATAGAGCACTCTACTCAACACCAGTCACTATGGAGCACAACAGCAAACAACAGTTACTATAGAGCGCCTACCCAACAGTAGTCACCAAAGAGCATTCTATAAAGCAACAGTCACTGTTGAGTACCATACCCAGTAACAGTCACTATAGAGTATTCTACCCAGCAACAGTTAATATAGAGCACCTACCAAACAACCGTCAGTTTAGAGCACCCCATCAACAACAGTCAGTGTACAGCACCTATACAAAAGCAGTCACTATAGAGCACACTACCCAGAAACAGTCACTATAGTGCACCATACCCAACAACAGTCTATATAGAGCACCCTGCCAGCAGGAGTCACTAAAGAACACACTACCCAGCCACAGTCATTATAGAGGACAGTACACAACAACAGACCCTATAGAGTACCATACCCAACAATAGTCACTAAAAAGTACTCTTCCCAACAACATTCATCTATAGAGCACTATATCCAACCACAGTAACTATAGAACACCATACCCTACAACAGTGACTAGAAAGAATTCTACCCAACAACAGTCACTGTTGAACATTTTACCAACAACAGTTAGTGTAGAGAACACTACCAAGAATAAGTCACTATAGAGCACCTAGCCAACAAGAGTCACTATAGAGAACCTACCCAAACACAGTCACTATAGGGCACCTATCCAACAATCACTGTAGAGCACTCTTCCACAAAACAGTCACTATAGAACACCATAGCCAAAGCCACTCACTGTAGAGCACCGACCCAAAAACAGTAATTAGAAAGCACCTACTCAACAACAGTCACTATAGAGCAACTGACTTTACTACTGTCATTATAGAGCACGCTACCCAACAACAGTCAGTATTGAGTCCTCTACCCAAAATCAGTTACTATAAAACACTCTACTTAACAGTCACTAAAATGCACCCTGCCCTACAACAGTCACTATAGGGCACCCTTCCCAGCATCAGTCACTATGGAGCACCATATCAAACATCAGTCACTGTGGATTACCTTCCAAACAACCATCACTTTAGAGCACTTTACCCAGGAAAAGTTGGTATAAAGCACGCCACCCACCAGCAGTCACTATAGAGCACACTATCCAGAAATAGTCTCTACAGAGCATCCTTCCCAGCAAGAGTCACCATAGAGCACTCTGACCAACAATTTGTATAAAGCACACTATCCAGCAACTGTCTGTATAAAGCACTTTACCCAACAACAGTCACTATAGAGCACCCTATCCAAAAACAGTCACTATAGAGCATCCAACACAACAGTCGCTAGAGAGAACCCCACCCAACAACAGTCACTATAGAGTGCCTACCAAACAGCCGTCACTATAGACCACTCCACCCAGCAACAGTTAGTTTATAGCATCAAACCCAACAACAGTCATTATACGGCACACTATTCAGCAACAGTTACTATAGAGCACCTACGGAACAACAGACACTATAGAATAAATACAGAGCAACAGACATTATAGAGCAACCTACCCAACAGCAGTTATTACAGAGAACCCTACTTTATAACAGTCACTATAAAGTACCCTACTAAAAACAGTCACTATTGAGAATTCTACCCAACAATGGTCACTATAGAGCACCTACTGAAGGACAGTTACTATAGAGCACCCTTTTCCAAAACAGTCAGTATAGAGCACCCTTCCCTATAACAGTCATTAGAGAGCATCCCACCCAACAACAGTTACTATACAATTTCCACCATACAACCGTCAGTATACAGCACTGCACCCAGTGACAATCAGTATAGCTCACCTAACACAACAACGGTCACCAAAGAGCACACTATCCAGCAACAGTCCCTATGGAGCAAATAATAAAACACAGACACTATAGCACCTACACAACAACAGACACTTTAGAGCACCCTACCAACCAACAGTCACTATGGAGCACCTTATGCAACAACAGTCACTATGGAGCACCCTACTCAACAACAGTCACTATAAAAAACCCTAACAAACCGTCAATATAGAAAATCTTTCCCATCAATATTCACTATAGAGCACCTACCCGAATTGTTTACTAATAAGCATCCTACCAAGAAGCAGTCTCTCTAAAGCACCTATCCAAAAACAGTCACTT
Organism: Leontopithecus rosalia; assembly: GCA_028533165.1. Classification (NCBI taxonomy): domain Eukaryota; kingdom Metazoa; phylum Chordata; class Mammalia; order Primates; family Cebidae; genus Leontopithecus; species Leontopithecus rosalia. The sequence continues at coordinate 21,607,890 of CM052665.1, forward strand.
TAGAGCTCTCTAAACAACAACATTCAGCATATAGCTCTCTACACAATAGTCACTATGAAACACTTCACCAAACAACAGTCACCTACAGAGCACTCTACCTAAAAACAGTCGCTAGCGACCACCCACCTAAGAACCGTCACTATTTAGCACCCTAAACTACAATAGTTTTGATAAAGCACCCTACCCAAAAACAGTCACAATACAGCACCTACTTTACAAAAGTCACTATAGAGCCCTGTAACCAACTGTCACTGTAGAGCACTCTTGTCAACAACAGTCACTGTAGAGCACTACACCCATCGACAGTCACTATACAGCAGCCCACCAAGCAACAGTCAGTATTGAGCACCCTTCCCGAGAACAGTCAGTATAGAGCACCCTGCTTAACAACACAGACTATAAAGCACCCTACCAACAACAGTAAATATAGAGAATTTCACCTAAAAATGTTTACTATTGAGCTGCTTCCCAACAGTGACTATAAAGCACCTACCCAACAACAGTTAATATATAGCATCTTCCCAATATCAATCATTATAAAGCACCTACACAACAAAAGTTACTACAGAGTACCTCCACAATAACGCTCACTATAGAGCATTCTACCCTACAAAAGTTACTATAGAGTACCACATTCAACAACAGCTACTATGAGTACCGAACTCAACAGTCATTATAGAGCACCTACCAAACAAAAGTCTCTGTAGACCAAATACCCAACAACAGTCAATACAGAGCACCCTACAAAGCAAAAGTCGCCATAAAGCCCATACCCAACGATGTTCACAATAGAGTACTCTACCCAGCAACAGTAACTATAGAACATCCCTCCCCAAAACAGGCACTGTAGAGTACCTTACACAGCAACCGTCACTATACAGCACCTACCCAACAACAGTTAGTATAGTTTACCCTACCAAACAACATTTACAATAGAGCACCTACTTAACAACTGTTACTATTGGGAACGCTACACATAGAGAGTCACTCTAAAGAACCTGACCAACTACAGTCACTATAGAGTACTCAAACCAACAACACTTAGTATAGAGCGCTCTGCACAATAGTCACTGTAAAACACTCCACCCAACAACACTCATTATAGAGCACTCTAACCAACAACAGTCGCTATCAAGCATGCCGCCCAACAATAGTCATTATAAAGCACATATCCAAAACAGCCACTATTAAGTATCCTACCCAACAACAATCAGTATAGAGCACCTACATACAACAATCATCATAAAGCACCTTAGCCAGCCACAGTCACTATAGAGCACCTACCCAGCAACCGTGAGTTTAAAGCAATCCACCAACAACAGTCACTATACAGCATCTAAACAAATACAGTAACTAAAGAGCACTCTACTCAGCAACAGGAACTATAGAGCACGCCCCCAACAACAGTGAGTATAGAGCACAATAAACAGCAAAGTTATAGAGAACTTTAGCCAGTAACGTTCACTGTAGAGCACGAACTCAATATCATCACTATAGTGCACCCTACGCAGCAACAGTAAGTAGAGAGCACTCAACCAACAACACTGTCTGCAGATCACCCTACACAGCGAAGTTAATACAGAGCAATTTATCCAACAACAGCCACTACAGAGCACTCTTTTAAACAATACCCATTATATAGCAGTCCACGCAACAACAGGCACCTATAGAGCACTCTACCCAACAACGATAACTATAGAAAACCCCACACAACAACAGTTCCAATAGAGCACTACACAACAACAGTAATGTTAGAGAACCCTACGCAGCAACAGTCAATATTGGGCACGTTCCAAACATAAGTCACTATAGAGCACTCTACCTAGCAACAGACACTATAAAGCACCTCAACCATAACAGACACTATAAAGCACCCTGCACTGAACCAGTCACTATAGAGGACCTAGCCAACAACAGTCACTGTAAAACACCTACCCAACAACAGTCAGCATAAAGCACCTACCCACAATAGTCAGTATAGAGCACACTACCCAACAGCAGTTACTACAGAGCATTACCCTACCCAACAACAGTCACTATAGGGAACCCCACACAACAGTCAGTATAAAGCACCCTACAGAGCAATAGTCACTATAGAGCACCCTACCAGCAAGAGTCACTATAGAGCTCTCTACCCAGCAACAGTCACTATAGAGGACCGTACAAAACAAGAGTCACTATAGAGAACCCTACACAACAACACTCAGTATAAAACTCTACATCCAACACCAGTCACCTAAAGAGCACTCTACACAGCAACAGTCACCATAAAGCACCCTACCCACCAACAGTCACTATAGATGACCCTACAAAACAACAGTCACATTAGAGCACCCTACACACCAACAGTCACTATAGATCACCCTACTCAGCAACAATCACTATTGAGCACCCTACAAAACAACAGTCACATTGGAAAATTTCACCCAACAACAGTCACTATAGAGTACACTACACAACAACAGTAACTATAGAGCACGTATCTTACAACAGTCAGTATAAATCAACCAAACAAAAACGGTCACCATAAAGCTCCCTATCCAACAACAGATAGTTTGGAGCACCTACCCAACAATAGTCACTATAGAGCACCCCACCCAGCAACAGTGACTATAGAGCATCCTACCCAGCAACAGTCAGTATAGAAGACCCTACCCAAAACACTCACAATAGAGCAACTTACCCAGCAAGAGTCACTATAGATCACATACCCAATAACAGTTACTATAGAAGATTCTACCAAAAACATTCACAATTGAGCTCTCTAACCAGCAACAGTGACAATAGAGCACCCTACACAGCAATGGTATCTCTAGAGGATTTTACCCTACTAACACTCACTGCAGATTTCTTTACCCAGCAACAGTCAGGATAGAGCACCCTACCCAGCAACAATCACGATAGAGTACTGTACCCAACTTCGGTCACTTTAGAGCACCCTATGCAGCAGCAGTTATTATAGAGCACCTTAAGCAACAACAGTCACTATAGAGCACTGCACTCAATGGCAGTCACTATAGGTCACCCTCCTTAACAACAGTCAATATAGAGCACCTACCCAAGATCATTATGTATAAAGCACCCTACCAACAACAGTCACTATAGAGCACCCTATCCAACAACAGTACCATAGAGCACTTCACCTAACAGCAGTCACTATAGAGCACCCTTATCAAAAAGAGTCACTATAGAGCACCCCAACAAAAACAGTCACTATAGGTTACCTAATCAAGAACAGTCACTATAGAGCACTCTACCTAGCCATAGTCACTATAGAGCAGCCCACCCAGCAACAGTCACTATAGAGCACCTACCCACCAACAGTCTTTATAGAGCACCTACCCAACATCTATCACTATACAGAAATCGACCCAGAAACAGTCACTGTAGAGCACCGTACCCAAAAGCAGTCACTATAGAGCAACATTCCCAAAAAGGGTAAGTATAGAGCACCTACCCAAAACAATCACTGTAGTACCCTTACCAAACAATACTCACTATATAGCACTCTACGCAGCAACAATCACTATAGAAAACCATACCGAAAAACAGTCACTATAGAGGACAATTTTCAACAAGAGTTACTAAAGAGAACAGGCCGATCAACACTCACTATAGGACCCTCTATCCAAAAAGAGTCAGTATAGAGCAGTATACCCAGCAACAGTAACTGAAGAGCACCTCCAACAACACTATTTACTATAGAGCACCCTAGTTAGCAACAGTCACTAAAGAGCACACATTAAACAATCGTCACCATAGATCACCCTACCCAACAACAGTCACTATAGGGCACCCTATGCAAAAACAGTCACTATGGAGCCCGTATGCCAGCAAAAGGCAGTATAGAGCACCTATGCAGCAACAGTCACTTTAGAGCACTCTATCCACCAACAGTCATTCTAGAGCACCCTACACAGCAGCACTAACTACGGAACACACTACCAAGCAGAAGTGACAATACAGCATTCCTCCCAACAAAAGTCCTTATAAAACACAAACTCAACAATAGTCACTTTACATCCCTCTAATCGACTATAGTCACTGTAGACCAATGTACCAAACAACAGTCACTATAGAGCCCTCTACCTAACAACAGTCAGTATACAACACTGTACCCAAGAACAATCATTATATAGCACACTACCCGCCGATCGTCACTATGTAGCACCCTACAAAACAACAGTCATTCTGGAGCATTCCACGCACAAAAGTCACAATTGAGCAACCAATCCAAAAACGGTCACATATCGCACTCTACCGAACAAGAGTCACTATAGAGCACCCCACACAATAACAGTCAGTTTCTAGAATTCCTAGCGAACAACGGCCAGCAAAAAGCACCCTACCCAACAAAACTTACTGAAGAGCACTACACCCAACAATCACTATAGAGCACTCTACAAAATAATCACTATAAAACACTCCACTCAATAACAGCAAATTATAGACCCCTCTACCCAAAAAGAGTCACTATATAGACACCCCCAAACCAGCAGTTCCTATAGAACACCTTACCCAACAATAGTCACTATGGAACAGCTACCTAACAACAGTCACTGTAGAGCAAGCCATGCAACAACAGTCACTATATAGTACCTACACACGAACTGGCACTATAGATAACCCTACATAGCAACAGTCAGTATAGGGCACCCAATCCGGCAACAGTCACTAAAGAGCACCCTCACAACAATAGACACTATACAGCTCTCTACCATTAACAGTCACTATAGAGAATCCTACTTAACAAGAGTCAATATAGAACACCCTACACAAAAACAGTCACTATAGAATAACCTACCTAACAGCAGTCACTATAGAGTACCCTACCCAACAATAGTCACTATAGAGCACCAACCCAAAAATTAATTATGGAACACACTACTTACAAACAGTCCGTGAAAAGCAACTATCCAGCAACAGTAACCATAGAGCTTTCTATCCAACAACAGTCACTATACAGCACCCTACCAACAAAAATCACTGTAGAACACCATACCCCAAACAGTCAGTATAGAGCACGGTACCCAACAACAGTCACTACAGTTCACCTTACCCAACAACAGTCACCATACAGCACTCCACCTAACAACAGTCACTATAGAAAACCCTACCCCAAATCAGTCACTGTAGAGCACACTACCCAATAGTCAGTGTGGAACATCTACCCAAAGAAAGTCACTATAGAGCACCCCACCCAACAACAGTAACTATAGAGCACCCTACCCACAGCAGTCACCATAAAGCACCCCATCAAGCAACAGTTACTATAGAGAACACTACCAAAAAGAGAAACCATAGAAAACCCTACCAAAGAAGAGGAACTAAAGAACACTCTATTCCAAAACAGTCACTAGAGAGCACTTTTTCTAACAACAGTCACTATAGAGCACCTTCCAAAATTCAGTCACTATAGAGCACCTTAATCAATATCAGTCACTGTAGAGCACCTACCAAATGACAGTCAGTGTTAAGCACCTTACACAACAGTCTGTAAAAAGCACCTTCCAAACAACAGTCACTATAGAGTTCTCTAACCAAATATAGTCAGTTTAGAGCACCCTACACAACAACAGTCACTATAGAGCACCCTACTTAACACCCTTGCCACAACACTCACTATAGAGCACCTACCCTATAACAATCACTATAGAGTCCCTTACCCAAAGATAATCACCATGGAGTACCTACTCAAGAACAGTCACTATAGTGCACTCTATTTTGCAACAGTCACCATAGAGCACCCCAGAAAGCAACAGTCAATATAGAGCACCCTATCCATCAATAGTCACTATAGAGCATCTACCAAACAACAGAAATTATAGAGCACCTACTCAACGACAGTCACTTTAGAGCACCTATCTAGCAACAGTATCTATACAGGACCTACCCTACAACAGTCACTATAGAGCAACCTTTCCCACAATAGTCAGTATAAAGCACCACCCAAAATCAAGCACTATAGAGCACCTAAACAACAACAGTCACTATAGAGCACTGCACCCAACACAGATCACTATAGAACACCATACCCAACAACAGTCACTATAGAGCTTACTATTAACAAGAGTCACTATAGATCATCTGCCAATCAACAGTCACTATAGAGCCCTCCATTCAACAACAGTCACTGTAGAGCACTACATCCAGCAACAGTAACTAAAGAGCACTCAAACCAACATCATTCACTATAGAGCACCCTACCAAGAAATAGTCACAAAAGGGCACCTATTCAAAAATAGTCACTATAGAGTACCCTACACAACAACAGTCACAATAAGGCACCCTATCTAAAAACAGTCACTAGAGAGCATACTATCCAGCAACAGTCAGTATAGAGCACCCTATGCAGGAACAGTAACTATAGAGCACTCTACTCAACAACAGTCACTCTAGAGCATTTTACTTCCCAAACAGTCACTACACAGCACACTACCCACCAAAAGTCAGTATAAGGCATTCCACCCAACAACAGTCACTATAGAGAACCGACCCAAAAACAGCCACCATAGTCACCAACACAACAACAGTCACTTTAGAACCCTCTAATCAATAAAGTCACTATAGAGCACTCTACCAATCACAGTCACCTTAGAGCACTGTAACTAAGAACAGTCACTAAACAACACCCTACCCAAGAACAGTGATTATAGAGCACTTTCCCCAGCAAGAGTCACTATAGAGCACCCTACAAAACAACAGTTAGTATAAAGCATTCCACCCAACAAAAGTCACTATGGAGCACCCTACCCAAAAACAGTCACTGTAGAGCACTCTATCCAACAAGAGTCACTACAGATCACCCTATACAATAACACTCAATATCCAGAGCTTCTACTGAACAGAGGTCATTATGGAGCACCATACGCAACAACACTCACTACAAAGCACTCCACCCAATAACAATCACTATAGAGCAATCTACAAAATAGTCATTATAAAACACTCCACCCAACAACACTCACTTATCAAGCACTCTACCAAACAACACTCTGCATATAGAACCCCCAAAACAGTAGTCCCTATAGAGCACCTAATAAACAACAGTCGCTATTGATCACCCTACCAAACAACAATCAGTATAGAGAACCTACCCAATAACAGTTACTATAGATCACTTACCCATCAAAAGTCAGTATAGAACAACCACCCTGACATCAGTCACTGTATAGCACTCTACCCACCAAGAATCACTATAAAGCACTGTAAACAAGAGTCACTATAGAGCACCCCACGCAACAACAGTCACTATAGAACACCCTACCCTTCAACAGTCACTATAGAGCACCTAAACAACAAGAGTCACTATAGAGCACCCCACGCAACAACAGACACTATAGAACACCCTACCCTTCTACAGTCACTATAGAGCACCTACACAACAGGAGTCACATGAGAGCACCTACCCAACAAATGTTAGTATAGAGCACCCTACCCTACAAGTCTGTATAGATCAACTACTCAAAAACAGTCACTATAGATTACCTACCAAACAACAGCCACTACAAAGCACATACATAACCACAGTCAGTCTAGATCAGCTACCCACCAACACTCACTATAGAGCATCTACCCTGAATCAGTCACTAAAGAGAACTCTATGCAACAACAGTCACTTTAGAGCACTTTTTCCAACAACAGTCAGTGTAGAGCAATCTACCCAACAACCGTCTCTATGAAGCACTTTCCCAAAAACAATTACTATAGAGCACCTACACAACAAAGGTAACTATAGAGCACTCTACCCATCGACAATCACTATAGAACACTGTACCCTACAAAAGTCAATATAAAGCACACCATTCAACAACAGTCACTATAGAGCACCTACAGATAAACAGTCATTATGGAGCCCTCTATCCAATTACAATCACTAGAGTACTATACCCTGCAACAGTCACTAAAGAGTACACCACCCAACATCATTCACTATACAGCACCCTACCCAGCAACAGTAACTACAGAGCACCTATTCAACAATAGTCA
>CM052665.1:21615978-21642826 GCA_028533165.1 Leontopithecus rosalia
CAGTCACTATAGAGCACCTACAGATAAACAGTCATTATGGAGCCCTCTATCCAATTACAATCACTAGAGTACTATACCCTGCAACAGTCACTAAAGAGTACACCACCCAACATCATTCACTATACAGCACCCTACCCAGCAACAGTAACTACAGAGCACCTATTCAACAATAGTCACTATAGAGCACCGTACGAAACAACAGTCACTGTAGATTACCCTACCCAACAACAGTGACTATGGAGCATGCTACCAAACAACTGTCAGTATAGAGAACCGTATGCAGCAACATTCACTATAGAGCACTCTACCCAAACACATTCACTCTAGAGCACCCTACCAAAAAACAGTCTCTATAGATCACATTACTGAGAAAAAGTCAGTATACAACATTCCACTTAACAACAGACACTATAGAGCACCCACTTAACAGTCACTATAGATAACCTACTCAACAACAGTCACTTTAGATCCCTTTACCCACAACAGTTACTAAAGAGCACTCTACCCAACAACAGTCACTATAGAGCACCTACCCACAAACAGTCTCTATAGAGCATCTCCCCATAAACTGTCACTGTACAGAATTTTACCCAACATCGGTAACTATAGAGCACTGTACCCGGCAACAGTCACTATAGAACAACCTACAAAACAACAGTCACTATAAAACACCTACCCCAAAATAATCTCTATGGAGCCCCTACTTAACAACAGTCACTAAAGGGCACTCTATCTTTAAACAATCACTATAAATCACTATAAAACAATCACTATACCCAAAAGCAGTCACTGTAGAGCACACTATTCAACAACAGTCACTATAGAGCACCTGCTGATTAATAATCACAATAGAGCCCTCTACCACGCAACATTCACTATAGAGCACTATACCCAGAAACAGTAACCAACCAACAAAATTCACTATAGAACACCTCAACCAACAAAATTTACTCTAGAGCATCCTACCCAGCAACAGTCACTAAAGGGCACCTATTCAACAATAGTCACTGTAGAGCACCCTACACAACATTCACTAGGGAGCATTCTATCCAACAACAGTCAGTATGTAAAATGCTACCCATTAACAGACAGTATAACACACCCTATCCAGCAACAGTAACTATAGAGCCCTCTACCCAACAGCCATCACTCTAGAGCACCCTACCCAGCAACAGTCACCATAGAGAACACTACCCAGCAAAAGTCACTATACAGAATTTCACCCAATAAAAGTCACAATAAATCACCAATCCAACCACAGCCACTATAGATCACCTACCCAATAACAGTCACTTTAGAACCCTCTAATCAACAACAGCCAGTATAAAGCACTCTACCCCAAAATTGTCACTATAGAGCACTATTCCCAACAACAGTCACTATACAGCATCCTATGCAATAATAGTCACTAAGGAGCACTCTATCCAGCAACAGTCACTGTAGAGCACCCTACCCAACAACATTCACTATGAAGCATTCCACTTAACAAACGTCACGTTGGAGCACCCTTCCCAAAAACAGTCACTATAGTCCACTCTAGGAAACAAGAGTCACTATTGAGCACCCTATACAATAACAGACAGTATCTAGAGCTGCCTATTTAACAACAGTCACTATAGAGCAACGTACACATCAACAGTTATGACAGAGCACTCCACCCAACAACAGTCACTATAAAGCACTCTACAAAATAGTCACTATGGAAGAGTCCATTCAACAACAGTCACTTATAGATCACACTACCCAACAGCAGTCACTGTAGAAAACCCCACCAAACAGCAGTCACTATACAGCATCCTACTCAACAACAGTCGCTGTAGAGCACCCTACAAACAACAGTCACTATAGAGCACCCACACAAATACTGTCACTATCAAGAGTTCTCTCCCAAAAACTTTCACTATAGAGCACCCTACCCAGCAACAGTCAGTATTGAGCACCCCACACAACATACTAGAGCATTCCACCCAAGAACAGTCATTATAGTGCACACCACAGAACAGCAGTTAGTATAGAGCACCATAACCAACAACAGTCACTGTATAGCACATACCCAACAACAGTAACTATAGAGCACCCTACCCAAAAACAGTCAATATATATCACAAACCCAACAACAGTAAGTATAAAGCAACATCCCCGATGACAGTCACTGTAGAGCACTCTACCACACAAAAGTGACTATAGAGAACTGTTCACAACAACAGTCACTATAGAGCTCCCTACCCAGCAACAGTCACTTATAGAGCACTATACCTGACAACAGTTACTCTAGAGCACCCCACACAACAAAAATCACTATAGAGCACCCTACCAAATAATAATCATTATAGAGCACGCTACCTAACAACAGTAACTATAAAGAACTCTACAAAAGTCCTGTAGAGAACCTAACCAAAAACAGTATAGAACACCTACTCAACAAAGCTCATTTTAGAGCACATACCCAAAAATTCAGTATAGATAACCGTACCCAACAACAGTTCGTATATAGCAAACACCCAACAAAAGTCACTATTGAGCTCTCTTCCCAACAACAGTTACTATAGAGCACTCTACCCAACAAGAGTTACTATAGATCATCCTACACAAAATCACTAACTATAGAGCACACTACCCAACAGCAGTCACTACAGAGCACCAACCTAACAACAGTCACTATAGAACAACCCATGCTACAACAGTCACTATAGATTATCAACTCAAGGAGAGTCAGCATAGAGCACAATACACAGCAACAGTCACTGTAGAGCACCCCATCCAGCAGCAGTCACTATAGAGCACCCTACCAACAACAGTCACTATACAGCTGTCTATCCATCAACAGTCACTATAGAGGCCTCTACACCACAACAGCCACTATAAAACACCCTACACAAAAACAGTCACTATAGAGTACCCTACCAAACAGCAGTCACTATGGATCACCCTACCCAACAATGGTCACTAAAGATCACCATTAAAACTACAGTCAATACGGAGCACCTACCGAACAACTGTCACTTTAGAGCACTTCACCCAAAAACTGTCACTATAAAGTACCTACTCAAGAACAGTCATTATAGAGCACTCTACCTAGCAAAAGTCACTCTAGAGCACACGATTCAGCAACAGTTTTTATAGAGCACCTTACCCATCAACAGTTGCTATAAATCACCCTACAGAACAACAGTCAGTATTGAGCCCTCTACCCAACAACAGTCACTATAGAGCACCATACCCAACAGCAGTCACTATAGAGAACTTACCCATCAATAGTCGCTATAGGGCACTCTACCTAACAAGAGTCACTATAGAGCACCCTACACAACAAGTCACAATCTAGAGCACACTACTTAACAGCAGTCACTGTAGAGCACTCTAACCAGCACCAGTCAGTATAAAGCACTACATCCAACAACAGTCATTATAGATCACACTACCCTGCAACAGTTAGTATAGAACACTCTACCAAACAACAGTCACTATAGAGTATCTTGCCCATCAAGGGTCAGTATAGAGCACATACCCAATAAAAATCACTATAGAGCACCCCAGCCAACAACAGTCACTCTAGAGCACCTAAAGAACATTAGCAACTAAAGAGAACCCTATGCAGCAACAGTCACTGTAGAGCACTGTACACAACAGTGTATAGAGAACTGTACCCAGCAACAGTAACTATAGATTACCTACCCAACAACCGTCAGTTTTAAGCACCCTACCAACAAAAGTCAGTATACAGCACCTACCCAAAATCAGTCAGTATAGAGGACCATACCCAGCAACAGACAATATAGAGCCCCTACCTTACAGAAGTCACTTTGGAGGACCCTACCTAGCAACAGTCACTATAGATTACTCAGCAAGAGTTACTGTGGAGAACTTCAGCCAACAACAGTCAGCATAGAGCACCCTACCCAGCAACAGTCACTATAGAGCACCCTACAAACAAGGGTTAATATAGAGCACTCTACCCAGCAACAGCCATTATAGAGCATCGTACCCAACAAAAGTCAATATAGAAAACCATACCCAACAAGAGTCACTATAAAGCACTCCACCCAACAACAGTCACCTATAGAGCACTCTAACAAACAACTGTTCCTATAGAGCACTCTACACAACAACAGCCATCATAAAGTCTCCACCCAACAAGAGTCACCTATAGAGCACTGTATCAAACAATAGTCATTATAGGACACCCAACCCAACAATAGTCACTACAGAGCACCTAACCAAAAACAGCCAGTATTTAGCACACTATACAGCAACAGTCTCTATAGAGCACCAAACGAACAACAGTCACTATAGAGCCCCCTACCTAACAACATTAACTACAGAGGACCCTATCCAGCAACAGTCAGTATAGAGCACCCTACCCAGCAACAGTGACAATAGAGCACCCTACCCAACAACAATCAATATAGAGTACATACCCAAAAACAGTCACTGTAGAGCCCTCTAATCAGCTAAAGTCACTATAGAGCACTCTACCAAATAACAGTCAGTATTACAGCACCTTACCAAAGAAAAGTCACTGTAAAGCATGCTACCCAACAAGACTAAAAAAGAGGATCTACACCACAACTGTCACTATGGGTCACCTAGCCAACAAAAGTCACTATAGGGCACATACCCAACAACAGTCAATATAGAGCTCTCTACTCAATAACTGTCAGTATACAGCACCCTAATCAAAAACAGTCACTACAGAGCACTTTACCCAACAACTTAATACACACTTCACACACACACTCCTCATAGCACAAACCTCAAATAGATACAAAACTAAACAAACATACTCTCCATAGTGAACACACCTCACAGAAACAGAAACCACTCATCACACACAGACTCTGCAGTGCACACACCTCACACATACAGCAGTCACCACACACATTCCATTGTGCACACAACTCACATACTCACCACTCGTGACACACACATTCCACATTGAAGAAACCTCAGAGAGACACACGAATTACCACACACATTTCACAGTTTACACACCTCATACTTACACACAACTTACCACACACACCCACTCCACAGTGCACACACCTTACACAGAGACACACCATGCACTCCATGCACTACACAGTAAAACCACAGTGCACACACTTCAGATATACACCACTCACCACTGTAATACACACTACAGAGTACACACACCTCACAGCGACACACAGCATGCACCACACAAACTCTACAAACACACACCACAATGCACACACATCAAGAGACAAACACCAATCACCTGACCCCTTATCCACAATACAGATACTTCACACTGTCACACACCACTCACCACACACAGTCAACAAACACACTCAGTGCACACAGAAACACACCACTCAGCACACACAAAACACAGTGCATGCACCCAAGAGAAACACACACTGTAGAACACACACACACCACAGTGCAAACACCTCACAGAAACACACACCACATATGCACAGAGACTCCACAGTGCACACACCTCTCACAGTCACACAACACTCAACATACACACACTACCAAGTGCAGACACCTCAAACTGACACACACTATTCACGACACACACACTTTATAGTGAACACACCTCACACAGGCACAAGACGGACCACAAACACTACACAGTAAAAACACCTCACACAGACACACAACGCTAACCACACACACATTCCGCAGTGCAGAAACCTCACACAGGCACATGCCTCACCAGAAACACACACTGCACAGTGCGCACATCTCACAAAGACACACACCAATGACTAAACACACTTCTCAGTGCATACAACTCACACAGTAACACACTACTCACCACACAAACACACACAAACTGCGCAGTGCACACACCTCACAGAAACACAAAACACTCACCATACACACAGACTACACAGTGCACACACCACACACATTCAATTCTCACCAAACACACATTCCACAGTGCAGACACGTAACACAGACATAACACTCACCACACAAACTGCGCAGTGCACTCAGCTAACAGAGACACACACCACTCATTGCACATGCAATTTAACATACAGACACTCCACAAAACACACACCACTCAAAACACACACTTCACTGTGCACACACCTCATACAGAAACAAACAACTCAATATACTCATTTAACGCACACACTCCAAATTGCTTAGAAATCACACAGACACAAAACTCACCACACACACTCTTCACAATGTACACACCTCACAAAGACAAAAGTCACTAATCACAAACACACGCCAAAGTGCACACACCTCAAACACACACCACTCACCACAACACTCCATGCACATTCCAGTGTGCATAAACCTCACATTGAGACAAACCCATAATACACAGAATTCAGGCACACACTCCACATAGCACAAAAATTACACAGACAAAAATTCAACACACACACTCTTTACAGTACCCACACCTCACACAGACACACACCACTCATCACACACAAACTCCACAGTGCCCACACCTCACACAGGCACACACCACTCACCACACACACACCCTCCTCAGTGCACACACCTCACACAGACATACTCCATGCAGTCTATAAAAACCAGACATAATCCACAGTGCACATACCTTAGACACACACCACTTATCACACAGAAACTCTACAACACACACCTTACATAAACACGCAACCCGCAACACACAAATTTCGCACACACACAAAACAATACGCAAAGATTACACAAACCAACACCAATCAGGTCACACGATATCAACAATGCAGGCAACTTCCACTGTCACACACCAGTTACCACACACACTCAATACACACACTCAGTGCACACATTTAATACAAACACACACCACTTACCACACGCAAACTCCATGGTGCACAGACCTCACTGAAACACAAATTACAAAAAACACACACACCCCACAGTGCACATACCTCACACAGACACACATAACTCTCTAGACACACATACTACACAGTGCACACACCTCACAAAACACACATCACTCACCATAAACACACTCCACAGGGCACACACCACTATTGACACACACACTCCACAATGAATACACCTCATACAGAAACACTAATGAGCACACACACTATACAGTGAACACACCTAAGAGAGACACGGAACCCTCTCCACATACACATTTTGCAGAGCAGACACCGCATACAGGCATAGCACTCACAAACGAACACTTCATCGTGGACACATGTGACACACACACACCTCTGACCACACACACTCTCCACTGTGCACATACTTCAGAAAGACACACTAGATACACCGAACAAACCCACACACTGCACTTTGCACATTCATAACCCAAACATACATTACTCACCATATACACACAATGCACAGTGCACAAACCACACAGACACATAAGATTCGCCACACACACATACAACTAAACACACAAACTACACTATGTACTCAGCACACACAGACACACTCGACTCCCCACACACACAATCCAAACTGCAGCCACCCAACACAGACACACAACACTCACCAAGCACACTCGGCACACACTCCACTGTGCACACACCTCACACCAACACACACTACTCAATACACACACTTAACGCACACACTCCACATATCACACACACCACACAGACAAAAAAGTCACCACACACTCTGCACAGTGCACAAACCTCACACAGACACACATCACGCAATACACTGACTCCACATATAATCGACAGTGCACATAACTGAGACACACACCACTCATCACACAGAAACTCCACAACAAACACCTCATGGAGACACACAGTACACACCACACAAATTACACATGCACACACCACAATGCACACACATTACACAGACACACACAAATTACCTCACACAATATTCACAATGCAGGCACCTCACACTGTCACACACCAGTCACCACATACACTTAACACACACACTCAGTGTACACATCTCACACAGACACACACCACTCAATAGAAACACACTCCATGGTGCACAGACCTCATACAAACACACACTACTCACAACACACACACTTTATATTGAAGACACCTCATACAGAAACACTACTGACCACACACACTACACACTGAACATACCTAACAGAGACACAGAACACTCAAAAGTGACACATTTCATAGTGCAGACACCTCACGCAGGCACACCACTTACCACAAACACATACTACAAAGTGCACACACATGATGCAGACACATCTTTGACCAAAGCCACACTCCACAGTGTACACACCACACAAAGACACACACCACACACTGCACAAACACACACATTGCACTGTTCACACACCTAACACAAAAACACACCACTCATTATGCACACACACTGCATAGTGCACATATCTCACACAGACACAATATTGTCCACACCCACAATCCACCATGTACAAACCTCACACAGACATACACCACACAACAGACACTCTGCAGAGTGCAAAACCCTTACAAAAACACAATGCACTCACCACACACTTCACAATGCACACATCACACGCTGACACACACCACTCACTGGACACACAATCTCCACAGTGCACGCACCTCACAGTGACACACAGCAATCAGCACACACACTTCACCGTGCACATATTTTATGCAGACACACACTTATGATGCACACACTCTCTGCAGATTACACACATCACACAGAAACACACCACGCAACACACACACTACAGAGTGCAGACACCTAGCACAAACACCAGTCACCTCACACACTGCACACTCACACTTCACTGTGCATACATCTGATAGAGACACGCACCACTCACACATTAAAGAGTGCATACACCTCACACTGATACGTTGCTCAGCACACACATAACACTCCACATTGCACACATTTTACACAGACACACACTACTCATGACAAACACATTTTACAGTGAAGACACCTCACACAGACACAAGTCAGTCGACACACACTACTCAGTAAACACACCTGACACAGACACACCACACTCACCACACACATATTCAGCAGTGCACACAACTCACACAGGCATACCCTACTCACCACACAGTCAACAGTTCAAACAACTCACGCAGACACACAGCATTTACCACACACACAATGCATTGTGCACAAACCTCAAAAACCCCACTCACGACACTCACACTCCACGTTGAATAAACCTCATACAAAAAAGACTGACCAAAAACATTATAAAGTAAATAATTTTCACAGAGACACTCAACACTGAGCACACACACATTCTACAGTACAGACACCCCAAACAGACACACCACTCACCACAAACACACACGCCACAGTGAACACACATCACAAAGTCACTATAAATCACCCTACCAATAACAGTCACTAAAGAGAACCCCACCCAACAACAATCAGCATAAAGCACCTACCCAACAACAGTTACCACAGAGAACCTACCTAACAACAGTCACTATAAAGCACCTACGCAACAACAGTCACTATAGGGAACCTACCTGACAACAGTCATTATAGAGCATCTGCCCAACAAGAGTCACTATAGAGCACTTTACCCAGAAACAGTAACTATAGTGTGCCATACCCAACAACAGTCTCTATAGAGCACCCTACCCCAAAACAGTCACTATACAGCACCTAGCCAACAACAGTCATTATAGAGCACCCTTCTCAACAACAGTCACTACAGAGCACACAACCCAAGAAAAATCACAATTGAGCACTGTACCCAACAACAGTCACTATAAAGCACCCTACCTAACAACAGTCACTATCTAGAGCACTCTACACAACAACAGTCACTATGGAGAACTCCACCCAACAACAGTCATCTATAGAGCACTCTATGCAACATCAATCACCATAGAACACCACACCCAACCACAGTCAATAAAGAGCACATACCCAACAACAGTCAGTATAGATTATCCTACCCAGCAACAGTCCCTATAGAGCACCAATCCAACAACAGTTACTATAGAAAATCCTACCCAGCAACAGGCACTATAGAACACTCTACCCCATAACAGTCACTATAAAACACCTACCCAATAAAAGTCAGTATAGAGTACCCTACAGAGCAACAGTTACTATAAAGATCAGACCCAACAACACTCACTAGAGTACTCTAGGCAGCAACAGTCACTATAGGGAACCCCACCCAATATTCACTATAGAGCACCTAACCAACAACAGTCAGTATAGAGCAACCTACCCAGCAAAAGTCACTATAAAGCACCTAACCGGCAACAATCACTACAGAGCACTATATAAAAGAGTCAGTACCAAACACCTTCCTAACAACACTCACTATCTATAGCACTTTACCAAACAACAGTAACTATAGAACACCCTACCCAAAAACAATCACTATAGAGCACCCCGCTGAAGAACAGTCAGTATAAAGCACTCTACCCAACAGCAATAACTAGAGAGAACTTTATACAACACAGTGACTATAGAGCACCCTAGCCAAAAAAAGTTTCTAGGGAACTAGACAGTAAAAGTCACTGTAGAGCAATCTACTAAACAACAGTCACTATTAAACCCATTACCCAAAAACAGTCATTATAAAGCACCCTGTCAAAGAACAGTCACTATAAAGCACCCAACACAATAGTGTTGAGTAGGGTGCTCCATAGTGACTATTGCTGGGTAGGTGTTTGCTATAGTGATTGTTGTTGCATAGGGTGCTATATAATAACTTGTTTGGTAGGTGCTCTATAGTGACTGTTGCTGGGAAGCATGTTTCATAGTGACTATTGTTGCGTGAAGTGCTCTGTGTTGACTGTTGCTTGGCAGAATATTTTACACTGACGTTTGTTGGGTAGGTGCTCTATAGTGAGAGTTGCTTGGTAGGAATCTCTATAGTGACTGTTGTTGGATAGGTGGTCTATAGTGACTATTGTTGGTTGAGGTGCTGGATACTGACTGTTGTTGGATACAGTGCTCCATAGGTAATTGTTGTGGGGTAAAGTTCTCTGTAGTGACTGTTGTTGGGTAGGGTGCTCTATCGTGACTGTTTGGTATGGTGCTCTATAGTGATTGTTGTTGGGTACAGTGCTCTATAACAACTGTTGTTGGTTAGAGTGTTCTATCGTGACTGTTTTTGGGATGGTGCTTTATAGTGACTGTGGTTGGTTTAGGGTGCTTTATAGTGACTATGGATTGGTAAAGTTCTCTATATATTACTGTTATTGGGTGGAGTTCTCCATAGTTACTGTTGTTGTGTAGAGTGTTGTGTAGTGACTGTTGTTGGGTAGGGTGCTGTATAGTGATTGTTGTGAGGTTTTCTATAGTAAATGCATTTTGGTAGAATGCTGTACAGTGACTGTTGTTTTGTACGATGCTCTATATAACTGTTGTTGGGTAGAGTGTTCTATAGTGACTGTTGTTACATATGTGTTGTATAGTTACTGTTGTTGGGTAGAGTGCTTAATAGTTACTGCTGTTTGGTAGAGGGTTCTATAGTGACTTATGTTGCATAGTTGCTCTGTAGTGACTGTTTTTAGGTAGAGTGCTCTACAGTGACTATTTTTGGGTAGGGATTTCCATAGAGACTGTTTTTGTTTAGAGTGCTAAATAATGACTCTTGCTTGGTTAATGGCTGTATAGTGACTGTTGTTTTGTAGATGATCTATAATGACTATTGTTGGGTAGCATTCTCTATATTGACTGTTGTAGGTTTGCCTGTTCTATAGTGACTGTTGTTGGGTAGAGGGCTCTATAGTGATTGGTGTTAGGTAGGGTCGTCTTTAGTTACTGTTGTTGGGTATAGTGCTTTACAGTGACTATTTTTGATTAAAAAGCATTTTAGGACAGTTGTAGAACAGGTACTCTATAGTGACTTTTTAAAAGTAGAATGCTCTATAGTACCTGTTGTTGGATAAAGGGATCTATAGTGCCTGTTGTTCTCTACGTGCTATATACTGACTTTTGTTGGTTAGAGTGCTTTATATTAACTTTTGTTGGGGAGAGGGCTGTACAGTGATGGTTGTTGTGTAGGCGCTCTGCAGTAACTGTTGTTGAGTAGGGTGCTTTATAGTGTTTGTTGTTGGGTATCGTGCTCTATACTGACAGCTCTTGGGTAGGGCTCTCTATAGTGACTGTTGTCTTGAGTGCTCTATAGTGACTGCTGTTGGGTTCAGGGGTCTACACTGACTGTTGTTGGGTAGGTGCTCTACAGTGCTTGTTTTTGCAGGATGCTCTGTAGTGACTGTTGTTGGGTAGAGTGCTCTATACTGACTGTTCTTGGGTAGTGTGCTCTATAGTGACTATTGCTGGGTAGAGTACAATATAGTGACTGTTCTTGGGTAGAGGGCTATATAATGACTGTTGTTGGGTAGGTTTTGTAGTGGTTTTCTATAGTGATTGTTCTTGGTAGAGTACTCTATGGTGACTGTTGTTACGTAGGTGCCCTATAGTGACTGCTGTTGTGTAGAAGTTTTATAGTGACTGATTTTAAGTAGGGTGCTCCATAGTGACTTTTATTTGTAAGGTGCTCTATAATGACTGCTGTTACATAGAGTGCTCTATACTGACTTTAGTTCTGTAGGGTGCTTAATGGGGACTGTTGTTGTGTAGAGTGCTACATAGTGACTGGTTGTGCATAGGGCGTTCTATTTTAACTGTTGTTTTGTACAGTGTTCTATAATAATTATTGTTGGGTAGAGTGCTCAATAGCTACTGTAGTTGGGTAGGAGCTCTATAATGATTATTGTTGGGTAGGTGCTCAGTAGTGACTCTTGGTGGGTAGGTGCCCTATAATGACAGTTGTTGAGTAGGTGTTTTGTACTCTTTGTTTTTCGGCAGGTGCTCTATAGTGACTGTTGTTAGGTAGGGTGCTCTATAATGACTGTTGTTGGCAGGGTGATCCATAGTGCCTTTTTTTGGGTAGCGTGCTCAATACTGACTGCTGTTGTGTAGAATGCTCTATGGTGACTTCTGTTGAGTAGAGTGCTCTATAGTGACTGTTCCTGCGTAGGGTGTTCTATAATGACTGTTGTTGGGTAGAGTGTTCTATAGTAACTGTTGTTGGCTAGAGTAATCTATAGTGACTGTTGTGAATACGGAGATGTAAAGTGTCTATTGTTGAGTAAGTAATCTATATTGACTGTTGTTGGGTCGGTGCTCTATAGTGACTGTTGCTGGGTGAAATGATGTATAGTGACTATTGTTGGGTAGTGTGGTCTGTAGTGAATGTTGTTGCTTGATGTGCTCTAGAGTGATTGTGGTTGTGTAGAGTGCTCTATAGTGACTGTTTCTGCATAGGATGCTTTTAACTGTGTGTTGCTGGGTAGCATGCTCCATAGTGACGGTTGTTTGGTGGGGGGCTCTATAATGACTATTGTTGGGTAGGGTGCTCTATGGTGACTATTGTTGAAGAGGTGCTTTTTTGTTACTTTGCTGTGTAGGATGCTTTATAGTGACTATATTTGGTTGGTGCTGTATAGTGATTATTGGTGGGTAGGTGCTCTGTAGTGACTGTTGAGGCATAGAGTGCACTATAGTGACAGTTGCTGAATAGTGTGCTCTCTAGTAACTGTTGTTGGGCAGGGGGCTCTATAGTAACTTTTGTGTAGGGTCCTCGATAGTGACTATAGTTGAATAGGTGCTCTGTTCTGACGGTTGCTATGTAGGGTGCTGTATACTGACTGTTTTATGGGGGAGCTCTTGGGTGACTGCTATTGGGTCGAGTGCTCTATACGTAAGTGTTGTTGTGTAAAGTGCTCTATGAATGGTGTTGTGTATAGTGGTCTATAGTGACTGTTGTTAGGGAGAGTTCTATAGAGTGACTTTTTGGGTAGTTTGCTCTATACTGACTGTTGTTTAGTAGAAGATCTATAGTGACAGTTATTGGGTAGGCGCTCTATAGTGACTGATGTTGTGTATGGTGCCCTATTGTGACTCTTGTTGAATAGAGTGCTCCATAGTGACTATTGTGGTGGAGGTGCCCTATAGTGACTGTTGTTTGGTCGGTTACCTATAATGACTTTTTAAATAGGTGCTCTATATTGACTTTTGTTGGTAAGGGTGCTCTATAATAACAGCTGTTGGATAGGGTGCGCTATACTGAATGTTGTAGGATGGAGTGCCCCATAGTGTCTGATGTTAAGTGGGGTGCTCAATGTTGACTGTTGCTGGGTGGTGTGCTCTATAGTGACTGTTTTTTTGTGGAGTGTTCTCTAGTGACTATTGTGTAGAGTGCTCTAGAGTGACTGTTGTTTTGTAAGTGCTCTATGTTGATTTTCGTTGAGTAGGGTGCACTGGAGTGACTTGTTGGGTAGGTATTGTATAGTGACTGTTGCTGGGTAGCGGGCTCTATTGTGACTAGTGTTGGGTAGGGTGCTCTTTCGTGACTCTTGCTGGGTAGATTGCTGAATACTGACTGCTGTGGGGTAGAGGGATCTATAATGATTATTAATAAGAAGGTTCTCCATAGTGATTGTTTTTGGGTAGGTGCCCAATATTGACCATTGTTGGGTAGCAGCTCTATAGTGCCTGTTGTTGGATAGGGTGCTCGATAGTGACTATTATTTTTATAGTGTTCTATAATGATTGGTGTTAAGAAGGATGCTCTACACTGACTGTTGCTGGGTACTGTGCTTTACAGTGACTGTTGCTGGATGAAGTGCTCTATACTAAATGTTGTTGGGTAAAGTGTGCTATAGTTACAGTTTTTGGTAGGTACTCTATCGTGACTATTGTTGGGTGAGGTGCTGTATAGTGACTTCAGTTTGGTAGGATTCTCTATAATGACTGTTGTTGAGTAGAGTGCTACATAGTGACTGTTTTTGCGTAGGGAGTTCTATAGTGACTGTTGTTGAATTGTGTGCTCTATAGTAACTGTTGTTGGGTATGTTGTTCTATAGTGATTGTTGTTGGGTAGAGTGCTCTGTACTGACTGTTGTTGTGTAGGTTGCTCTATAGTGACTATTGTTGGTTGCAGTGCTCTACGGAGACTCTTGTTGGGTAGAGTTCTCTATAGTGAATGTTTTTACTTCAGTGCTCTAAAGTGACTGTTTTTGAAAAGGTACTCCATAATGACGGTTGTTGGGTAGGTGTTTTATAATGTCTGTTGTCAGGCAGGTGCTCTATAGGTACTGCTCTTTGGTAGGGTGCTCCATAGTGACTGTTGTTGACAGGGGTCTCCATAGTTACTGTTGTTGAGTAGGGTGCTCTATAGTGACTGTTTTTGGGCAGGGTGCTCTAGAGTGACTTTTATAGAGTGAAGTGCTCAAAAGTAACCCTTGTTCAGTAGGGTGCTTTATAATGACTGTTGTTGGGTAGAATACTCTATAGTAACTGCTCTTGGGATGGGTGTTCTATAGTTACTGCTGTTTGCTAGAGTGCTCTATAGTGACTGATGTTGGATAGCGTGCTCTCTAGTGAATGCTGTTGGGTAGAGGGTTCTAACGTTACTGTTGTTGGGTAGGTGATCTATAGTGACTGTTTTTGAGTCGGAGCTCTATAGTGACTGTTGTTGGGTGGAATGCTCTATAGTGAATGTTGTTGGGTAGGGTGCTCTATAGTGAATGTTAATGAGTAGGGTGCTCTAGAATGACTGTGGTTTTGTAGAGTGCTCCATAGTGACTGTTGCTGCATAACGTGCTCTACACTGACTGTTGCTGGGTAGCGTGCTCTATAGTGAATGTTGTTGTGTAGGGTGCTGTACAGTGACTGTTGTGTAGAAAGCTCTATAGTGACTATTGTTGAATAAGAGCTCTTTAGTGAGTGTTGCTGGGTAGGGTGCTCTAAACTGACTGTTGCTGGGTGTTGTGCTCTAAAGTGCCTCTTCCTGGGTAGAGTGCTTAATAGAATTACTGTTGTTGGGTAGAGGGCTCTATAGTGACTGTTGATGGGTAAGTGCTCTATAGACTGTTGTTGAATATTGTGCTCTGTAGGTGACTGTTGTTGGGTGGAATTTTCTATAGTGACTATTGTGTAGACTGCTCTATAGTGCTGTCTACTTGTGTAGACTGCTCTACTGCTGAGTAGGTGCTCTATATTGACTGTTGTTGGGTAGGGGGAACTGAACTGACTCTTGTTGGTTAGGTGCTCTATAGTGACTGTTGCTGGGTAGCGGGCTTTATTGTGACTGGTGTTGGCTATGATGCTTTTTAGTGATTGTTGCTGAGTGAAGTGCGCTATACTAACTTTGGCTGAATAAAGAGCTCTATAGTGACAGTTTGTTGGTAGGTACTCAAAAATGACTGTTGTTGGGTAAGGTGCTCTATTGTGACTTTTGTTCAGTATGGTTTCTCGTGGTGACTGTTGTTTGGTAGACTGCTCCATAGTTACTGTTTTTGAGTAGGGTGTTCTATAGTGAGTGTTGTTGGGTAGAGTGCTCTATGGTAACTGTTTCTGGATAGAGCACCCACCCAACAACAGTCACTATAGAGCACACTACAAACCAACAGTCACTATAGAGCACTCTACCCAACAAAATTAACTTCTATATTGACTGTTGTTGGCTGGAGTGCTCTATATTGACCATTGTTGAGAAGGGTGCTCTATAATGGGTTACAGTCACTACAGAGCACTCAAGTATTGCTGGGTAGAGTGCTCTGTATTGACTATTGCTGTGTTGAGATCTTAACAGCTACTGTTGTTGTGTTGGTGTGCTGTAGTGATTTTGGTTGGGCAGTGTGCTCTATACGGACTGTTGTTGGGTAGGTGATCTATAGTGACTATTGTTGTAGGGTGCTCTATAATAATTGTTGCTGGCTAAAGTGCTCTATATTAACTGTTGTTGAAAAGGGTGCATTATAGTGACTATTGTTGGGTTTTGTGCTCTCTAATGACTGTTGAGTAGGCTGCCGTATACTGAATGTTGTTTGGTAGAGTGCTATATAGTGACTGTTGCTGGGTGGAATGCTCTATAGTTAATTTTGTTGGGTAGACTGCTCAATAGTGACTGTTTGTTTGCAGTGTGCTCTATAGTGACTGTTGTTGGGTGGGTGATCTATTGTGACTTTTGTTGTGTTGGGTGCTCTGTAGTGAATGTTGCTGTCTAATTTTCTGTATAGGAGATTGTTTTTGGATAGAGTGCTTTACACTGACTGTAGTGTAGTGGGCTCTATAGTGACTTTTTCGGTAGAGTGCTCTATACTGACTGCTGTTGTGTAGGGTGCTCTATACTGACTCTTGTTGGGTAGGTGCTCCATACTAATGGTTGTCAGGTATGGTGCTCTATAGTGTCTGTTTTTGAATACATTGCTCTATAGTAACTGTTTTTGGGTAGGGGCTTTATAGTGACTGCTGCATGGTGGAGTGTTCCAAATACTCACTGTGTTTGGGTAGGTGCTCTGTACTGACTGTTATTGCGTAACGTAATCTATATTGACTGTGGTTACGTCGAGTACCTTATAGTGACTGTTGTGTAGAGGGCCCCTTAGTTACTTGTAGGGTAGAGTGCTCTATAGTGGCTGTAGATTGTAGGGTTCTCTATACTGACTGTTGTATTGTAGGTGCTCTATACTGACTGTTGTTGGTTACGGTGCTGCATAGTGACTGTTATTGTGTATGGTGCTTTATAGTGACTGTTGTTGGGTAGAAAGCTCTATCGTAATTGTGTTAAATTAGGTGTTCTATATTGACTGTTGTTGGATAGAGTGCTGTAAATACTGATCGTTGTTGAGTAGGGTGCTCTATTGTGACTGTTGTTTGATGGAGTGCTCTATAGTGACTGTCATTGGATAGAAAGCTCTAGATGGTAACTTTTGTTAGTTAGGGCACTCTATACTGACTGCTGTTGCGTAGAGTGCCTTATAGTGACTACTGTTGAAAAGAGGGCTCTAAGGTGACTGTTGTTGGGTAGATGCTATGAAGTGACTGTTGTTGAGTAGAGTGTTCTATAGTGCCTCTTGTTGGGTATTGTGCTCCATAACTACTCCTCTTGGGTAGGATGCTCTATAGTGACTGTTGTGTAGAGTGCTCAATACTGATTGTTGTTGGGTTAAGGGTTCTACAGTGACTATTGTTGGGTAGGTGCTCTACAGTGCCTATATTTGTTATGGTGCTCTATAGTGACTGTTGTTGGGTAGAGTGCTCTATAGTGACTGTTTGCTGATAGAGTGCTTTATAGTTACTGTTGCTGGGTACAGTCATCTATAGTGACATTCGCTGGGTTCAGTTCTCTATAGTGACTCTTGTGTAGGTTCTGTATAGTTACTGTTTTTGGTAGAAAGGCTTCATAGTGACTGTTGTTGGGTAGGTGCTGTACAGTGCCTATTGTTGAGTAGGGTGCTCTATACGGACTGTTGATGGGTGGAGTGCTTTTTAGTGACTGTTTTTGTTAGGACTTCTTTGTAGTGACTGTTTTTACATACGGTGCTCAATAGTTACTGTTGCTGGGTGGCGTGCTCTATAGTAACTGTTGCTGTGTATGGTGCTCTACAGTGACTGTTTTTGGGATAGATGCTCTATAGTGACTGTTGTTGTGTAGGGCGTTCTGTAGTGACTATTGTTGTTTAGGTGTTCTATAGTGACTATTGTTGGGCAGGGTGCATTGTACTGACTGTTGGGTGCAGTGGTGTATAAGTAAATGTTGTTGGGGGTGTACTTTATAATGACTGTTGTTGAATAGGTAATTTATTATGATTGTCTTTGGGTAGGGTGCTCCATAATGTCTTTTTGTGAGTAGGTACTTTATAAACAACAGTCACTGCAGAGCCCCACCAAACAACAGTCACTACAGAGCCCTCTACGCAACAACAGTCACTAGAGAAAATTCCCCCCAACTACAGTCAGTATACCCAAAAACAGATTCTATAGAAAATTCTACTGAACAACACTCACTATAGAAAACCTACCCAACAACAGTCACTATAAAACACTCCACCTAAAAACAGTCACTATCAAGTACCTCCCCAACAACAGTCAATATAGAGCACTCTAATCAGCAACCTTTTGTATAAACTACACCACTTAACAACAGTCAGCAAAGAGCATCCTACCCAGCAACAGTCAAAATAGAGCACCCAACTCAGCCGCAGTCACTATGGAGCACTCTATTTAACAAGAGTCACTAGAGATTATACTAAAAATAAAGAGTAACTATAGAGCACATACCCAACAACAGTCAATGTCGAGCACCCCACACAAAAACTGTCACTATAAAGCACCTACTCAACAGTAGTCACATAAGAGCACCCTACATAGCAGCAGTCACTGTACAGCACCCGATGCAGCAGCAGTCACTATAGAGCACACTTTCCAAAATCTTACACTATATAGTATCCTTCCAATCAACAGTCATTGTGGAGCACCTACCCAAAAACAATCACTATAAAGCACCACACCTAACAAATGTCACTATAGAGTGCCTTTTTAACTATAGTCACTAAAGATACCCCTACCCAGCAACAGTCACTGTAGAGCACACTACCCAACAACAACCCCTGTAGAGCATCCTACCCAATAACAGTCATTATCTAGAGCACTTTATCCAATAAAACCCATGATCAAGCCCCATACCAAACAGCAGTCATTATCCTGAGCAGTCTACCCAACAACAGTCACTAGAGAGCCCTATATTCAAGTACAGTTAATATAGAACACCATACCCAACAACTGTCTCTATGGAGCACCCTACCAATATTCAGTCAGTATAGAGCACATACTGAACAACAGTCACTATAAAGCACCCCACATAACAAAAGCCACTATAGAGCACCCAACCCAGCAATAGTCACTATAAAGATTTCTACCCAACAACAGACACTATAGAGTATACTGCCGATCAACAGTCACTATAGATTACCTTCAAAACAACAGCCACTGTAGAATCCTCTACCCACTAAAAGTCACTATAAAGCACTCTACCCAACAACAATCACGATACGTAAATCCACCAATGAATAGTCACTACTAAGACCCTAACCAGGAATAGTCACTATAAAGCACCTACCAAACAACAGGCAATATTTAGAAAACACCAGCGAAAAACATTCACTATAGAACACCTACAAATAACAGAGATTATTTAGAGCACTCAATAAAAGAAAACAAAAAAAACAGCCACTATATTGCACCTCCTCAAATACAGTTACTATAAAGCAGTAAATCATACAACAGTCACTATAGAACACAGTATGTAAAAACAGTCATTATTGAGTAACGTAGACAACAGTCTCTATAGAAAACCTAGCCAACAACAGCCACTATACAGCACCCTACACAATAAAAGTCACTTTAGAGCACCCTACACAACAACAGTCACTATACAGCACTCTACGCAACAACAGGCACTATAAGACATCTTGCCCAACCACAGTCACTATAGAGCACCCTACACAAAAACGGTCAGTAAAGAGCACCTATTCAACAATAATCATCATAAAGCACCCTACCCAACAACAGTCACTATAAAGTACTCCACTAATCCACAGTCACTATAGAGCACCTACCCAACTATAGACAGTATAGAGCACCTACCCAACAACAGTCACTATATAGCACCTACCCACCAACAGTGACCATAGAGCACCTACCCAACAACAGCCAGCAGAGATATCTCTACCAAAAACAGTAATATAGAGCACTGTATGCAACAACAGTCACTATGGGGCACCCTACCCAATAACAGTCACCCTGGAGCACCAACCAAACAACACTCACTACAGAGCACCTATCGAACAGCAATCATTATAGAGCACCTACCAAACAACAGTCACTATGGAGCACCTACCCATCAACAGTCACTATAAGGCATCCTACACAGTGACAGCCAATATAGAGCATTCTACCTAAGAGCAGTAAGAATAGAAGATTCTACACAACCACAGTCACTACAGAACACTTCATCCAACAACAGTCACCTATAGAGCACTCCACCCAACAACAGTCAATATAAAGCACCCCAACTAACAGTCATTATAAAGCAATCTACCCAATAGCAGTCACTAAATACACGACTTAACAACAGTCACCATAGAGCCGTTAACCAACAACAGTCACTATGAGCACTTTACCAAACTACAGTCACGATACAGCACTCTATGCAGCGACAGTCACTATCTATAGCAATCTACTTAACAACAGTCACTACAGAACACCCCATCGAACAAAAGTAACTAGAGTTTCGGTTCAAAAACAGTCACTGTAGATCCCTCTACCCAGCAACAGTCAGAATAGAGCGACCCACCTAACAACAGTCACTATAGATAACCCTTACCAGCAACAGTCAATGTAGATCACCCTACCTAGTAACAGTCACTATAGAGCACCCTAACCAATAACAGTCACTGTAAAGCATCTACCCAACAAAAGTCACTGTAGAGCACTCTACCCAGAAATAGTCACTATCGAGCACCCTACCCAGGAACAGTCACTGCAAATAAATTTTCCTGAACACACTCACTATAGGGCACCTAGCCAAAAAGTCAGTATATATCACCACACCAAACAACTGTCACTTTATAGCAACGATCAAAATACAGACAATATAGAGCAACCTACCCAACAACAGTCACTACCGAGCACCTACCCAACAACAGTCGTTATAAAGCACCCTCTAAAATAAGTCAAAATAGAGCAGCTACACAACAACAGTCACTATAGAGTACTCCACACTGCCACTGTCATTATAGAGCACCCTAAGCAGAGCCAATCGCTTTTGAGCACACTACCAAACAACAATGACTATAGAGCACCTAACCAACAACAGTTACTATGGAGAACCCACGGATCAACAGTCACTGGGGAGAACCTACAAAGTAACAATCACAATAAAGCAACTACCCAACAACTGTCACAATAAAGCACCTTCCCTAAAACAGTCACTATGCACCACTGTAATCCACAGTAGTTAGTAAGGAGGACCCTAGCCAACAACAGTCACTATAGAGCACCTACAAAACAACAGTCACTATGGAGCTCTTTACCCAACAACATTCACTTTTGAGAACCCTAATCAACAACAGTCACTATCTAGATCATTGTACAAAACAAGTCAATATAGAGCAGTCTACCAAACGCCAGTCACTATAGAGCACCTGTTGAACAACAGTCACTATATAGCTCTCTACACATCAACAGTCACTATTGAGCATTCTACGCAAGGACAACAGTCACTAGCATTCGGTACACAAGTCACTATAGAGCACTCTACTCAACAACAGTCACTATAGAACACCTACTCAACAGCAGTCACTACAAAACTTCCTACCAGTACCAGTCACCATAGAGCACCTTCCCAACGTCAGTCAGTATAGCGCACCCTACCCAAAAACAGTCAATATTGAGCACACTACCAAACAACAGCCACTATTAAGCACCCTACAACACAAAAGTCACTATAGAGCATGCTACCTATCAAAAGTTATTATAGAGCAATTTACACGTCAATCACTATAGAGCATGCTACCGAACAACAGTCACTATTATACACCTACCCAAAAACAGTCACCATAGAGCACCTACCCAACAACAGTCAGTATAGAGCACTTTACTGAACAAGTCATTATAGATTACCTACACAACAAAATTAACGATATGCACCTACCCAACAAATCAACTGTAGAGCACCTACACAACAGCAGTCACTATAGAGCATCCAATAGAGCAACGGTAAATAAAGAGCACCCTACACAACAACAATCACTATACAGCACCCTAGAAAACAAGAGTAACTATAGAACACCTACCCTACCACATTCACTATAGAGTACTCTTTCCAACAACAATCAGTATAGAGAATTGTATCTGACAACAGTCAATATAAATCATGTATTCAATAGCAGTCACTATGGAGCACCTACACAACAATATTCACTTTAGAACACTCTACCCACCAATACTTACTATAGAGTACCGCATCCAACAACAGTCACTATGTACACTTTACCCAACAGTCACTATAGAGCACCTTCCAAACAATGGTCACAATAGAGTACTCTGGGCAGCAACCATCACTATAAAGCACCACACCCAACATCAATCACTATAAGGCAAACTATCCAGCAGCAGTCAATATAGTGCACCTACCTAACAAGAGTCAGTATTTATCACCCAAAAAAAAAACAGTCACTGTTGAATACCTTACTCAACAAGAGTTGGTATAGAGCACCATACCCTGCAACAGTCAGTATGGAACACTCTACTCAACAACAATCACTATAGAGAACCCTTAAGAGCAACAGTAACTATAGAACACCCTACCCAGCAACAGTCACTATAGAGCGCCCTACCCAACAACAGTCACTATTGTTCACTCCACCCAACAATAGTGAATATAAATCACACTATTCAACAAGTGTCAATATACAGCACCTAACCTACATCAGTCACTATAGAGCACCCATGCACAAACAGTCTCTATAAAGAACCCTTTTAAACAACAGTCACTACCGAGCACCCCATCCCACAACAGTCACCACAGAGCACACGCCCAACAGTAGTCACCAAAGAGCACCCTACTCAGCAACAGACACTGTAGATTATCATACCCAGCATGAGTCACTATAGAGCACACTACACAGCAACTCTCACAATATACCTCCTACCCAGCAATTGTCATTTTAGAGCACATCACCCACAACAGTCACTATACAGCACCTACCAAAAAACAGTCACCATAGAGCACCTTACCAAACAACAGTCACAATAGAACACTTACCCAAAAACATTCACTATATAGCACCCTACTTAAAAACTGTCAGTATAGAGGTCTCTACTCAGCAAAAGTCACTATACAGAACCCCACCCAACGACATTCAGTGTAAAGCATTCTACCCAGCAACAGTCACTATAGAGCAACCTACCCAAAAACACTCACTATCAAGCACCCTACCCAGCAACAGTCATTACGGAGCCCTCTACCCAAAAACAGTCACTGTAGAGCACTCTACTTAACAAGAGTCACTATAGAGCAACCTATTCAACAACAGTCAGAATAAAGCACTCTACCCCACAACAGTGAGTATAAACACCCTACCTAACCACAGCCACTATAGAGCACCCAACACAGTAACTGTCACTATAGAACACCCCTCCCACCATCCATCACTTTAAAATACCTACCAAACAAGACACTATAGAGCACTCCACCCATTAAAAGTGAGTATTGATCATTCCACCCAACAACAGTCACTTTAGAGCACACTATCTATCCACAGGTACTATAGAGTACCTATCAAACAACAGACACTATATCGCACCTACAGAACAACAGACACTATAGAGCACCCTACCCAATAACAGTATAGAGCACACTACAAACACCAATTACAATGGAACACCCAACCTACAACAGCCACTATAGAGCACACTACCCGACAACAGTTACTATGGAGCACCCTACACAACAGCAGTCACAATAAGGCACCTACTCTACAACAGTCACTATAGAGCACTCTATCAAACAACAGTCACTGTGGAGTACTCTTGTCAACTGCAGTCACTGTAGAGTACTATACTTAAAAACAGTAACTATAGAGCACCCTCCATTAACAATCAGCATTGAGCACCCCACCCACCAAGAGTCACTGAAGAGCACCCCGCTTAACAACATACAGTATAAAACATGCTACCAACAACCGTCAATATAGAGCATTATACCTAACAACAGTCACTGTAGGGCTTTTACCAAACCACAGTCCCTATGGAGCACCATACCAACAAAAATCACAATAGAGCACCCTACCAAACAACAGTCACCTATAGAGCACTCTACCCAGTAACAGTCACTATCAGGCGACCCACACAACAACAGTCATTACAGAGCATCCTATGAAACAACAGTAACTATAGAGCATCCTTCCAAACAACTGGCAGTATGGAGCACATACCCAAAAACAGTCACTATAGATCCCTCTGCATAAAAGCAGTTATTATAGTGCACTCTACCCAACAACAGTCACTATTGCGCACCTTACACAAGAACAGTCACTATAGAGTACTCTCCCTAACAGGAGTCACTAGATAACACTCTAACAACAGTCACTATAGAACACTTACCCAAGAAAAGTCACTATAGAGCCCTCTACAAAAATACAGTCATTATAGAGCTCTCCATCCAACAACAATTACTATAGAGCACTCTACATTACAAAAGTCAGTACAGAGTCCTCTATCCAACAACAGTCAGGATAGAGCACACTTCCCAACAACTGTCAATATCTGGAGCATTATTTTCAACAAAAGTCACTATAGAGAACTCCATTCAACAACAGTCACTATAGTGCACCATACTCAAAATCAGACTCTATAAAGCATTCCATAGAACAGTCCCTATAGAGCACCACCCCAACTACAGTCACTATAAGGCACCCCTCAAAACAACCGTCATTAGAAAGTACTTAACCAACAACAGTCACTATAGGGCACACTACCCAGCAGCGTTTAGTAGAAAGGCCACCAACCAATGATATTCAGTATAGAGCACACTACCCAGTAACAGTTACTATAGAGCACGGTACCCAGACACAGTTCGTATAGAGCACTCAACCCAACAGCTGTCAACATAGAATATCCTACACATCAAGAGTCACTATAGAGCACCAGTTTTGCAAAAGTCACTCGAGAGCACCTTCCTCAACAACAGTCAATATAGAGCACCTACCCAACAGTAGTCACCAAAGAACACCCTACCTAGCAACAGTCACGGTAGGGAACCCTACCCAGAAACAGTCATTATACAGCACTGTAACCAGAAAATGTCAGTATACAGCATTCCACCCAACAACAATCACTATAGAGCACTCTACCAAGCAACAGTCACTATAGAGCTCCCTATCAAACAACAATCAGTATAGAGAACTCCATATGCACCCGAGTCAGTATAGAGCACCTAACCAGCAACAGTCACTATTGAGCACCTACCCAAAAATAGTCACTATGAAGAACTCTATCAAACAACAATCACTATATAGCACTGTACTGAAGAACAGTTATTACAGAGCACTCAACCCCAGGACAGTCACTATAGAGCACCAAGCCAACAAGAGTCACTATAGAGAATATTACCTAACATCCGTTGCTATAGAGTACTCTTCACAACAACACTCACCTAAAGAGCACTCTGCCCAACAATAGTCAATTTTGAGCACCCTGCACAAAACAGTCACTATAGAGCATCCTGCAGAACAACAGTCACCTTAGAGCACTCTACCCTACAACAGTCACTACAGAGCACCTTACCCAACAACAGACACCATAAAGCGTTCCACCCAAAAAAAGTCACTGTAGAAAACCCCATGCAACAACAGTCACTGCAGAGCAAACTACCCAACAGCAGTCACTATAAGACACCCTATCCAACAACAGATCTATAGAGCACCCTACCCAACAACAGGCACCATAGAGTATCTACCCAACAACAGTCAGTATTGTTTACCTTCCCAATAGCTGTCACTATGGAGCCCTCTTTCCAACAACAATCATTTATAGAGCACTCTACCCAACAACAGTCAGTATAGAGCACCAAATTCAAAAGCAGTCAGTAAAGAGCACCTTCAAAACAACAGTCAGTATAGAGAAACCTATGCAGCAATAGTCACTGTAGAGTACCTACCGAACAACAGTCATTATAGGGCACTCTACCCAGCAACACTCAGTATAAAGCACCTTAACCAATAACAGTCACAATAGATTATTCCACCAAGTAACAATCACTATAGAGCAACTACCCAACAACTGGCTCTGTAGAGCACCCTACCCCAAAATAGTCAGTATAAAGCACCCTACCCAACAACAGTCCCTAAAAAGCACTATACCCAACAACAGTCACTACAGAGCATGAACCTGTAGAGCACCTACCAAACAAGATTAACTATACAGCACCTACACAATAAGTCAGTATAGAGGACACTACACATTAAAAATTTGTATAGATTATCTTCCCAAAAAAATTCTGCATAATGTTCTCTCCCCATCAACCGTCATTATAGAGAACTTACCCAACAACAGTTATAATAGAGCAACATACTCAGCAAGTCACTATCTA
>CM052665.1:21643326-21677191 GCA_028533165.1 Leontopithecus rosalia
TATGTCTGTGTTAGATGTTTGCAAATTAGAGTATGTGGTGAGATAAAAATGGTGTCTGTCTGTGTGATGTGTGTGCACTGTTGTTTTTGTGTGAGGAGTGTTGTGTGTCTGTTTGAGGTGTTTGCACTCTGGTGAGTTTTTTGTGTGTTAAGTGTGTGTATTCAGTGGTGTGTGTCTGTGTGATGTCTGTGCACAGTGGAGTGTGTGTGGAGTGTGTGTGGTGAGTGATGTGTGACTGTGTGCAGTTTCTACACTTTAGATTGTGTGTGCGGTGAGTGGTGTGTGTCTGTGTGAGGTGAGTGCACTGTGTACTGTTTGTGGTGAGTGGTATGTCTGTGTTAGGTGTCTGAATTGTGGAGTGTGTGTTTGCTGAGTATTGTCGGTCTGTGTGTGTTGTGTGCACTGTGTAGTGTGTGAGTATGGTGAGTGTTGTGTTTCTGTGTGAGGTTTGTGCACTGTGAGATTTTGGTGTGTTTGTGTGCTGAGTGGTGTGTTTCTGTGTGTGGTGTGTGCACTGAGGAGTTTGTGTGTAGTCAGTGGATTTGATTTTACGAGGTGTGTGCACTGTGCAGTGTGTGTTTCTTGTGAGTCATATGCCTGAGTAGGTGTCTGCACTGTGGAATATGTGTGTGGTGAGTGCTGTGTGTCCGTGTGAGGTGTTTACTGTGTAGTGTGTGGTCAGTCTTCTGTCTCTGTGAGGTGTCTTTAGTGTAAAGTGTGTGTGTCGTGAGTGGTGTGTGTCTGTTTGAGGTGTGTGTGTATGGCGAGTGTTGTGTGTCTGTGTGAGGTGTGTGCACTGTGGAGTCTCTGTGCATGGCATGTGGTGTGTCTTTGTGAGGTGATCACTGTGTAGTGTTTGTGTATGGTGAGGGGTGTGTGCTTTGTAAGTTCTGTGCACGGTGCACTTTGTGTGTGTTTGTGTAGTGAATGGTGGGTGTCTGTGTCAGTTGTGTGCACTATGCAGTGTGTGTATGGTCAGTGGTGTGTTTCTTTGTGAGGTTTGTTCACTGTGCAGTGTGTGGTTGTAGTGAGTGATGTTCCTGTGTGAGGTGTCTCCACTGCAGAATGTGTGTGTGGTGAGTGTTGTGTGTCTCTGTGAAATGTATTTACTGTGTAGTATGTGTGGTCAGTCGTGTGTCTGTATAAGGTTTTATTAATTTGGAGTGTGTGTGTCATGAATGGTGTGTGTGTGAGGTGTGTGCACTCTGAAGTGTGTGTGGTGATTGCTGTGTGTCCGTGTGAGTTGTGTGAACTGTGGAGTGTGTTTGGTGAGTGGTGTGTGTCTGATTAAAATGCGTGCACTGTGAAGTGTTACTTCTGTGGTGAGTGGTATGTCTGTGTGAGAAGTGTGCTCTGGAGTTTCTGTGTGATAAGTGGTGTGTGTCTGAGGTATGTGCACTGTGATTTTGTGTTGAGTTTATGGAATGCATGGTGTGTGTTTCCATGAGGTGTGACACTATGGAGGAATGTGTCTGGTGAGTGTTGTGTGTCTGTATAAGGTGTGTGCACTGTGGAGTTTGGTGAGAATACTGATATGTGTGTGAGGTGTGTGCACTGTGGAGAATGTGTGTGGTAAGTTTTGTTTCTGTGTAATGTGTGTGCTATATGCAGTGTTTGCATTAAATGTGTGTTTCGTGTGGCATCTGTTTGTGTAAGGCATGTGCACAGTGGAGTGTGTTTGTTGTTTGTGCGGTCAGTGGTGCAGGTCTGCATGAAGTGTCTGCAATTTGGATTCTGTGTGTGATGAGTGGTGTGTGTCTGTGAGATGGGTGTGCTCTGTGGAGAGTGTGTGTAGGTTGACTTTTGTGTCTGTGTGAGTTATGAGCTATGTAAAGTTTGTGCATGAAGTATGTGTATTAAGTGGTGTGTTTCTATGTGAGTTGTGAGCACTGTGGAGTGTCTGTGTGTGGTCATTGAGGAGTGTCATTGTTAGGTGTGTTCATTGTGCAATGTGTGTTTATGGTGAGTGATTTGCCTGTGTGAGCTACATTCTGAACTGCAGAATGTGTGTCTGCTGAGTTTCGTGTGTCTGCTTAAAATCTATTTACTGTGTAGTGTGTGGTCAGTCGTGTGTCTGTATGAGGTTTCTTTAATGTGGAGTGTCTGTGTCATGAGTGGTGTGTGTGAAGTTTGTGCATTATGGAGTGTCTGTGTGTGGTGACTACTTTGTGTCTGTGTGAGTTGTGTGAACTGTGCAGTGTGTGCTTGTGGAGTGTTGTGAGTGTGTGAAATGTGTGCACTGTGGAGTTTGATGTGTGTGGTGAGTGGCGTGTCTGTGTGAGCTTTGGGCACTCTTAAACGTGTGAGAGGTGTTTGTCTGTTTAAACTGTGGGCCTGTTTGGGGTGAGGGCACTGTGTAGTATGGGTTTGATAAGTGGTGTGTTTCCGTGTGAGATGTATGCAGAGTGGCGTGTGACTTTGCAGTGTGTGTGGTAACTGGTGTGTGTCTGTGATAGATATTGGCACTCTGCAGTGTGTGTATTGTGTGTCTGTGTGAGGTGTGTACACT
This sequence comes from Leontopithecus rosalia, assembly GCA_028533165.1. Taxonomy (NCBI): domain Eukaryota; kingdom Metazoa; phylum Chordata; class Mammalia; order Primates; family Cebidae; genus Leontopithecus; species Leontopithecus rosalia. The sequence continues at coordinate 21,645,836 of CM052665.1, forward strand.
GTGAAGAGTGTGTGCGTGCTAAGCAGTATATGTCTGAGTGAGGTGTGTGAACGTTGGAGTGTGTGTGTGCTGATTGGTGTGTGTTCCTGTGAAATGTGTGTACTGTGGAGTGTGTGTGGTGAGTGGTGTGTGTGTAAGGTTTGTGGACTGTGGAGTGTGTGTGGTGAATCGTATGTGTCTGTGTGATATGTGTGCTCTGTGTAGTATGTGTGGGTTCTACACTGTGTGTTTGTGTGAGGTGTGGGCACAGTAAAGTGTGTTTGCTGAGTGGTGTGTGTCTGTTTAAAATCTGTGCACTGAGTGTGTGTTGAGTGTTTGTGGTGACTCTTGTGTGACAGTGTGACATGTCTACATTGTGGATAAGGTGTCAGGTGATTGTTGTTCGTCTCTATGATATTTGGGCATTGTGGGGTGTGTTTGTGGAGATTGTGTAGTGCATGCTGTGTGTCTCGGTGAGGTGTCTGTACTTTGGAGTGTGTGGAAGGGTGGAGAGTGGTGTATGCACTGTGAATTGTGTGTGGAGTGTGTGGAGTGCATGGGGTGTTTCCGTGTAAGGTGTGTGCACTGTGGAAAGAGTGTGTGTTGTGAGTTGTGTGCATGTGTGAGGTGTGTGCACTGTGGAGTGTGTGTGTAATGAGACGTTTGTGTCTGTGTGAGGTGGTTGCACTCTGGAGAGTCTGTGTGTGTTGAGTTTTTGTCTGTGTAAGCTTTGTGTTATGTACAGTGTGTGTATAAACTGTTTGTATTAAGTGGTGTGTGTCTTTGTGAGGTGTATGCACAGTGGAGTGTGTGTGGAGTGTTTGTGGTGAATGGTGTGTGCCTATGTGAAGTCTCTGCACTTTAGATTATGTGTGCCATGTGTGGTGTGTGTCTGTGTGAGGTGAGTGCACTGTGTAGTGTGTCTGGTAAGTGGTATGTCTGTTTGGTGTCTGCATCATGGATTGTTTGTTTGGTGAGTGTTGTGTGTGTGGCTGACGTGTGTGCACAGTGTAGTGTGTTTGTATGGTGAGTGGTGTGTGTTTTAGTGATGTATGTGCACTGTGCACTTTGTATGCCTTTGTGTGGTGAGTGGTGTTTGTCTTTGTGGAGTCTGCACTGTGGAGTGTGTGTGTGGTCTGTAGTGTGTCTTTGTAAGGTTTGTTCACTGCACAGTGTGCGTTTCTGTCGTGAGCGCTGTGTGTCTGTGTGAGGCATGTGCACTGTGAAGTGTGTGCTTGAGGTCAGTGATGTGTTTCTCTTTGAGGTTGGTTCAATGTGCAGTGTGTGTTTGTGGTGAGTGGTTTGAGGTCTGCATTGCAAAATCAGTGTGGTGAGTGTTATGTGTCTGTGTGAAATGTATTTATTGTGTAGTATGTATGGTCAATCGTGTGTCTGTATAAGGTTTCTTACATATGGAATGTGTGTGTCGTGATTGGTGTGTGTGTGAGGTGTGTTCATAATTGTGTGTGTTGACTGCAGTGTATCTGTGTGAGTTGTGTAAACTGTGCAGTGTGTGCTTGGTGAGTGGTGTGTGTCTATGAAATGTGTGCACTGTTGAATATGTGTTTGCTGAGTGGTGGGCGCCTGTGTGAGAAGTGTGCACTGCATATTGTGTTTGTAATGAGTGTTTTGTTTCTGTGTGAGGTGTGTTTACTGTGTATTGTGTGGGGTCAGTCTTGTGTCTGTGTGAGGTGTCCTCATTGTAAAGTGTGTGTGCCATTAGTAGTGTGTGTCTGAGGTGTGTGCATTGTGGTGTGTTTGTGTATGTTGAGTACTGTGTGTTTGTGTGAGGTGTGTGCACTGTGGAGTCTGTGTCCATGGTATGTGGTTTGTGTCTTTGTGAGGTGTGAGCACTGTGTAGTGTGTGTGTTCTACAGTGTGTGTTTGTGTAATGTGTGTGCACTGTGTAGTCTCTGTGGTGAGTAGTGTTTGTCTGGGTAAAATGTGTGCACTGAATGTGTGTGTTGAGAGTAGGTGATGACTGGTGTGTGACAGTGTGAGGTGTCTGCATTGTGGATTAGGTGTCAGGTAATTGCTGTTTGAGTAATGTGCGTGCATTGTGTTGTGTGTTTGTGGAATTTGTGTGATGCATGCTGTGTGTCTCTGTGAGGTGTGTGTACTCTGGAGTCTGTGAAAGTTTGGTGAGTGTTGTTTGTCTAAGGTATGTGCACTGTGGATTTTCTGTGGAGTTTGCTGGGGTGCATGGGATGTCTCCGTGTAACTTCTGTGCACTAGAGATTGTGTGTGGTGAGTTGTGTGTATGTTTCAGGTGTGTACACTGCACTGTGTGTGATGAGTGGTGTGTGTCTGTGTGAGCTGTGTGCAATGTGCACTGTGTGTGTGTTGAGTTTTGCGTCTGTGTGAGTTTTGTGCTATGTGAAGTGTGTGCATGAAATGTGCGTATTAAGTGATGTGCATCTGTGTGAGGTGTATGCACAGAGGAGTGTGTGTGGAGTGTGTGTGGTGAGTGGTGTGTGTCTGTGTAAAGTGTCTGCACGTTGGATTGTGTGTGCAGTGTGTGGTGTGTGTATGTGTGATGTGAATGCACTGTGTAGTGTGTGAGATATGGTATGCCTGTGTTTGGTGTCTGCACAATAAATTGTGCTTTGGTGAGTGGTGTGTGTCTGTGTGAGGTGTGTTCACTGTGTAATGTGTGTGTATGATGAGTGGCGTGTGTTTGTGTGAGGTGTGTTCACTGTGCAATGTGTATATGTTTTGAGTGGTGTGCCTGTGTGAGGTGTCTGCACTGCGGAATGTGTATGGTGTGGTGTGCCTATGTGTCTGTTGGGCATAGTGCTCTATAGTGACTGTTGTTGGGTAGGGTGCTGTATGTTGAATGTTATTGGGCAGGTACTCTATAGTGACTGTTGTTGGGTGGGGTGCTTTGTAGTGACTGTTTTTGCGTAGGTGCCCTATAGTGACTGTTGTTCAGAAAAATGCGCTTTAGAATCTGTTGTGTATGGTGCTCTATAGTGACTGTTGTTAAGTGGAGTGTTCTATAAAGACTTTTGTGGGGTCGGGTGCTCAATACTGACAGTTTTTGTGTAGTTTCTTTAAAGTGACTGCTGTTGTACAGGGTGCTCTTTAGTGTCTGTCCTTGTATAGGTGCTCCGTATATATTGACTGTTGTTGAGTGAACTGCTCTAAAATGACTATTGTTGTGTAGGATGATCTATAGTGACAGTTTTTGGGTAGAGTGCTCTGTAGTGTCTGTTGTTGGGGATGTGTTCTATAGTGTCTATTGTAGGAGAAGTGCTCTATATTGATTTATGTTTTGTGGGGCAATCTATAGTGACCGTTGTTGGGTAGGGTGCTCTATAGTGACTGTTGCTGGGTAGGGTGCTCTATAGTGACTGTTGTTGGGTAGAGTGCTCTGTTGTGCCTCTTGATGGGTAGGGTGCTTAATAGTAACTGTTGCTTGGTAGGGTGCTTTATAGTGACTGTTGTTTAGTAGGGTGCTCTGTAGTTACTGTTGTGGGGTAGGGTGCTCTATGGTGACTGTCATTGGATAGGGGCTCTGTAGTGACAGTTGCTGGGTTGGGTGCTTTATAATGACTGTTGTTGGGTAAGGTGCTCTATATTGCCAGTTGTTTAGTTAGGTTCTCTGTAGTGACTGTTGTTAGTAGGGGCTCTATGTTGAGTTTTCCTACATAGAATGCTCTATAGATGCTGTTGTGGGGTAGGTGCTTTATACTGATTGTATTTGGGTGTGGTGCTCTATATTTGGGTGCTGTTGGGTAGAGTGATTTATAGTGAATATTGTTGAGAAGGTGCTGTACAGTGACTATTGTTTGGTAGTTGCTCTATTGTGACTGTTGTTGTGTTGGCACTCCATAGTCACTGTAATTAGGTACGGGCTATATAGTGAGTGTTGTTGTGTTGGTGCTTCATCATTACTGTTGTTAGGTATAGTGCTCTATAGAAACAGTTACTGGGTAAAGTGATCTATAATGCCTGTTGTTGGGTAGATTGCTCTATAGTTACTGTTGTTTGGTAGGTGCTCTATAGTAACTTAATTTGGGTAGGCTGCTCTATAGTTACTGATATTTGTTAGGTGCTCTATACTGACTGATTATGTGCAGGGTGCTCTATAGTGAATGTTGTTTGGTAGGTGTTGTATTGTGACTGTTGTTGGATGAGGTGCTCTGAACTGACTCTTGTTGGGTAGGTGCTCTATACTGAGTGTTGTTCGGTAGATTGCTCTATAGTGACTGTTTCTAGGTTGGGTGCTCGATAGTGAGTGTTCCTGTGTAGGGTGCTCTATATTAACTGTTGTTGGGGAGGTTCTTTATGGTGCCTGTTTTTGAGTGGGGTGCTCTATAGTGACAGTTATTGGGTAGATGCTCTATAGTCACTATTGTTGGGTAGGGTGCTCTATAGTGGCTGTTGCTATGTGGAGTGTTCTACTGTGACTGATTTTAGGTAGGTTCTCTAGAGTTACTGTTGTTGCTTGGGTTGCTTTATAGTGACTGTTGTTGGGTAGAGTGCTCTCTAGGTGAAGGTTGGTAAAGTATTCTATAGTGACTGTTGTTGTGTAGAGTACCCTATAGTGACTGCAATTGGGTAGAATGCTCTATAATGTGTGTTGCTGGTTTGATGGTTTATATTGACTGGTTTTGTGTCGAGGGCTCTATAGTGACTTTTGTTGGGTACCATGCTCTATAGTGACTGTTGTTGGGTAGAGTGCTTTGTAGTGGCTGTTTTGAGAAAGAGTGCTGTATTGTGACTGTTTTTGATGAGGGTGCTCTATATTGACAGTTGTTGGGGGGAGTGCTGTATAGTGATTATTGTTGGGTAGAGGGCTGTATAGTTACTGTTGTTGTGTAGGTGTTCTATAGTTACAGTTGTGTAGGTGCTCTATACTGTCTGTTGTTTGATAGAGTGCTGTACAGTCACTCTTGCATGCTCTATAATTAATGTAGCTGCATAGGGTGCTCAATAGTGACTGTTCTTGGTTAGGGTGTTCTATAGTGACTGTTGTTGGTTACAGTGCTCTATAGTGATTGTTGTTGTGTAGAGTGCCCTATAGTGACTTCTGTTGCATAGTGTGGTCTAGATAGTAACTGATGTTGGGTAGGGTGCTCAAGAGTGTCTGTTGTTGGCTAGAGTGGTCTAAACTGACTGTTGTTGGGCCAAAATCTCCATAGTGAGAGTTGTTGGTTAGAGTGCTCTGAAGTGACTTTTGTTTGGGTTGGGTGCTCTATACTGACTGTGATTGGGCCAAGGGCTCTATAGTGAATGTTGTTATGTAAGGTGCTCTATAGTGAATGCTTTTTGAGACGGTGCTCTATAGTGAGAGCTGGTTTGTGGGGTGCTCTATAGTTACTGTTGTTTGGTAGAATGCGCTGTAGGTGACTGTAGTAGGGTGGAGTGTTGTATCATTTACTGTTGTATTGTAGAGTGGTCTATACTGACTGTTCTTGGGTAACTGCAATATAGTGACTCTTGATGTGTAGGGTGCAACATAGTGACTGTTGTTGGGTAGGTGCTCTACAGTGACTGTTCTTATGTAGGTGCTCTATAGTGACTGAAGAGTAAGGTGCTCATAGTGACTATTGTTGGATGCGTTACTCTATAGTAACTGTTATTAGGTAGAGTCGTCTGTGGTGACTGTTGTTGTTTAGGTGCTCTACAGTGATTGATATTGTGTAGATGCTCTATAGTGACTGTTGTTAGAAAGATGCTCTATATTGACTGTAGTTGGTAGGGTGCTCTATAGTGTGTGTTGCTAAGTAGTGTTCTCTATAGCGACTGTTGCTTATTTTTGCTCAATACTGACTATTGCTGGGTGGAGTGCTTTATAGTGACTATTGATTGGTATAGTGCTCTAAAGTGACTGTTCTTGACAAGAGTACTCTACAGTGACTGTTGTTGGGTAGAGGGCTCTATAGTGAATTTATTGGAGTGCGTGCTCTATAGCGACTGTTGTTGGGTAGGGTGTTCGATAGTGACTGTTTTGGGGAGAATGCTCTACAGGTAAGTTTTGTTGGGTTGAGTGTTTCATAGTGACAAATGTGTTGAGTGTTTATAGTGACATGTTTTTTAGAGTGCTCTATAGTGATTGTTCTTGGGTAGAGAAATCTGTAGTGATTGTTTTTGAGTACGTTCTTTAGAGTGACTGTTTTGGGGAAGGGTCTTTTATAGTGACTGTTTGGTAGAATGCTTTATAGTGACTGCTTTTGAGTAGAATGCTCTATAGGTGACTGTTTTTAGGTGGATTGCTTTATAGTGACTGTTGTGTAGGGTTCTCTATAGTGACTTGTTTGGTACAGTCTGCAATAATGACTGTTGCTGGGTACAGTGCTCTATAGGTGACTGTTGTGTGGGGTGTTCCGTAGTGACTATTGCGTAGAGTGCTCTATTGTGACTGTTGTTAGGCAGACTGCTCTAGAGCAACTGTTGTTCAGTAAGTGCTCTATATTGACAGTTGGTTAGGGTGTATTATAGTAACTATCATTGGGTAGGTCTTCTATACTGACTGTTGCTGGATAGCGAGCTCTATTGTGACTGGTGTTGAGAAGTGTGCTCTATAGTGATTGCTGCTAGGTAGTTTCTATAGTGCCTTTTGTTGTGAAGAGGGCTTTATAGTGACTGTTAATGGGTAGGTGCTCCATAGTGACTGTTATTGTGTAGGTTTCCTATAGTGACTGTTCTTGTGTTGAAGCTCTATAGTGGCTGATTTTGGTTAGGGTGCTCAAAAGTGACTATTATATTTACTGTGCTATATCACTGTTGTTAAGTATTGTGATCTCTGATGACTGTTGCTGGGTAGAATGCTCCATAGTGAATGTTTTCGGGTAGGGTGCTCTAATTTGACTGTTGTTGGGTAGTGTGCTCTATAGTTATTATTGTTGAATAAGTGCTCTTTAGTGACTGTTGCTGGTTAGGGTGTTCTGCATTGACTCTTTTGGGTGGGGTGCTCTATACTGAATGTTGTTGGGTGGTGTTATTTATACTGAATGTTTCTGGGTAGAATGCTCTAAAGTGACTGTGGTTGGGGAGGTACTCTATAGTGACTGTTTTCTGGTGGGGTGCTTTGTAGTGACTGTTGTTGGCTACGTGCTCTATAGAGACTGTTTATCGGTAGCATGCTGTATAGAGTCTGTTGTTTTCTATGGTGCACTATAATGACTTTGTTATGTGGAGTTTTTATAGTGACTGTTATTGGGTGGAGGACTCTTGATAGTGACCGTTTTTGGGTAATGTACTCTTTAGTGACTGTTGTTGTGTAGAGTGCTCTATACTGACTGTTGTTGGGTAGATTGTTCTGTAGTTACTGTTCTTTAGTAGGGTACACAATAGTGACAGTTTTTGGGTAAAGTTATCTATAGTGACTGTTTTTTTGCAGAAGGTTCCACAGTGACTGTTATTGGGTAGGTGCTGTACAGTGACTCTTTTTGCCTAGAGTGCTCTATAGTGACTGTTGTTGAAAAGAGTGCTCTTTAGTTACATTTGTTGGGTAAGGTGCTCTATAGTGACTGTTGCTGGGAAGAATACTGTATAGTGACAGATGTTGGGTAGAGTGCCCTATGGTGGATGTTTCTGAATAGAGTGCTCTATAGTTACTGTTGTTTTGTAGGTGCTGTATAGTGTCTGTTTTTGGGTTGGGTGATCTATACTGACTGTTGTATGGTAGAAGCTTTATACTGACTGTTGTTGGGTAGACTGCTCTCAGGTGATTGTTGGTGGGTAGGTGCTCTATGGTGACTGTTGTTGTGTAGGTACTGTACAGTGACTTTTGCTAGAATGCTATATAGTGACTTGTTAAGCAGAGTGCGTTATACTGACTGTTGCTGTTTAGAATAATCTATAGTGATTGTTGCTGTGTGAGGTGCCCTACAATGAATTTTGCTGAGTATATTGCACTATAGTGACTCTTTTTGAGTAGGTATTCTATGGTGTCCATTGTTGTGTAGGGTGCTTCATAATGACTGTTGTTGGGTAGGGTCCTTTATAGTGACTGTTGTTGGGTACACTGCTTTATAGAGACTCGTGCTGGGTACAGTGCTCCATAGTGACTGTTGTTGGGTAGAGTGCTCTATAGGTTTCTGTTGTTGAGCGGAGTTCTCTATGATGTCTGTTGTGTAGAGTGCCCTGTAGTGACTGTTTTATTGTAAAGTGCTCCATAGTGACTGTTGCTGTGTAGGGTACTTTATAGTGACTGTTGTTTGGAAGGTGCTTTATAGTGACTAAGGTTTGGTAGAATTCTATATAGTTACTGTTGTTGGTACCATGCTTTATAGTGACTGTTTCTGGGTAGAATGCTCTATGAAGACTGTTGTTTGGTAGGTGCTCTATAGTGAATGTTGTTTGGTTTTGTGCTCTATATTAATTGTTGTTGGGTAGAGTGCTTCATAGTGAGTGTTGTTGTTTAGGTAATCTGTAGTGACTGTTGTTGGTTAGGTGCTCCATAGTGACTAATTTTGGTAGGTTCTTAATAGTGACTCTTTTTGGGTAGGTGCTTTATAGTGAATGCTGTTTTTTAGGTTGCTCTGTAATGACTGTTGTTGTGTAGGGAGCTCTAAAGAAACTGTTTTTGTGTATATTCTCTATCATGTCTATTGTTGGGTAAAGTGCTGTAGAGTGACTTGCATTCTGGAGTGCTCTATAATAACTCTTGCTGGGTAGGGTGATGTATATTGACTTTAATTGAATAGAATGCACTATATTGACAGTTGGTGGATAGGAGCTCTATGGTTACAGTTATTTGGTGGAGTGCTCTATAGTGACTGTGTTTGTGTATAGTGATCTATAAATGACTGTTTTTAAGTGGAGGGCTTCATATTGGCTGTTGCTTTGTACACTGCTCTATAGTAACTGTTGTTGGGTACAGTGCTGTATAATGACAAGTGATGTGTAGAGTGCTCTATAGTGATTGATGTTGTGTAGGTGCTCTATGGTGACTCTTGCTGAGTAGGTGCCCAATAGTTACTGTTGTTGTGTAGGTGCTTTATAGTGACTGATGTTGTGTAGGGAACTCTATAGTGACTGTTTTTAATAGGTTGCTCTATAATGACTCTTGTTCGGTTAGGTGCTTTATAGTACTGGTGCTGAGTAGGGTGCTCTATTGTGACTGTTGTTGGGTTGGGGGTTCTATAGTGACTGTTGCTGTTGACACTGCTCTATAGTGATAGATGTTGAATAGGTACTCTACAGTGACTGTCATTGTGCAGAATGCTCTATACTGATATTAGTTAAGAAGGTTCTCTCTAGTGACTCTTGTTTGGTAGGGTGCAATATAGTGACTGTTGTTGGCTGCAGTACTGTATATTGACTGTTGTTGGGTAGGGTGTTCTACACTGACTGTAGTTTGGTGACGTGCCCTATAGTGACTCTTTTTGGGTTGGTGCTCTATATTGACTGTTGTTGGGTAGGGTGCTCTATACTGACTGTTGTTTCTGGTAGGTGCTCTAAAGTGACTGTTGTTGGGTATGGTGCTCTATGGCGACTCCTGTTGGTTTCAGGGCCCTATAGTCAGTGGTGTTTGGTAGAGTGCTCAATAGTAACTTATTTTGGGTAGGTGCTCTATAATAACTGTTGCTGGGTGTAGTGCTCTAAATAGTGATGTATGTTGAGTAGGTGCTCTATACTGATGGTTGTTGGGTAGAGTGCTCTATAGTGACTATTGTTGGGTAGTGTGCTCTATAGAAACTGTTGTTGAGTGGAGTGATTTATAGTGACTGTTGTTGGGTGGAGTGCTCTGTAGTAACTGTTGTTGTGTATGGTGCTCTATGGTGACAATTGCTTGGAAGAGTGCTCTACAGTGACTGTAGTTGTATGGGGTGCAGTACAGTAACTGTTTTGGGTAAGGATCTCTAAAGTGACTTTTGTTGTGTTGGGAGTTCTATAGTGACTATTGTTGGGTAGGTGATCTATAGTGATTATTGCTCGGTAGGGTGCTCTGTACTGACTGTTTTTTGGTGCAGTGTTGTATAAGTGAGTGTTGTTGGGTGGAGTGCTTTATATTTACTGTTGTGTAGAGTGCTCTATAGTGACTGTTGTTCAGTTGGTGCTTTATAATAACTGTTGTTGTGTAGAGTGCTCTATAGTGTGTGTTGTAGTGTAAGTATTTTATACTACCCTAATCAACAACAGTCACTGCAGGGCGCCTACCCAATAACAGTCACTGTAGAAACCTCTTCCCAAAAACAATCACTAGAGGGAACTTCACACGTCACAGTAGTGCACCATACCCAACAGCAGACTTTGTAGAGCATTCTACCAAATAAAAGTCACTATTAAGCACCCCATCCATAAAGAGTCACTATAGAATACCTCCTTAACAAAACTGACTATAGAGCTCTTTACTCAGCAACATTCTGCATAAAGAACGCCACCCAACAACAGTCAGTATAGAGCACCCTACCCATCAACAGTCTCTATAGAGCACCCTTCCCAACCACAGTCACCATTGAGCACTCTACACAAGAAGAGTCACTTTAGAGTATCCTTCCCATCAAGAGTCAGTAAGAAGCATCTACCCATCAACAGTCAATGTAAAGCACCCCACCAAAAAACTGTCACTCAAGAGCACCTACCCAACAGTTGTAACAAAAGAGCATTCTATTCAGCAACAGTCACTGTAGATTACTCTAACCAGCAACAGTTCTTATAAAGCACTCTATTCAACAACAGTCACAATAGAGCACCCTACACTGCAACAGTCACTATAGAGCACCTAGGAAACAACCGTTAGTTTTGAGCAAAGCACCAACAGTCACTACGCAGCACTTACCCAAAAACACTCACTATAAAGCACCATACACAGCAACAGTCATTATAGAGCACTTACACTACAACAGTCACTACAGAGAACCATAACCAGCAACAGTCACAATAGAGCTCTCAACCAGCAACAGTCACTCTAGAGAACCCCACCCAACAACAGTAAGTATAGAGAATGCTACGCAGCAGCAGTCACTATACAACACCCTACCTAGCAACAGTCACTATAGAGCACCATACCAACAAGAGTCACTAGAGAGCACTCTGCCGATCAAAGATCATTATAAAGCACCATACCCAACAGCACTCACTGCAGAAAACACTACCCAACAACAGTGACAATAAAGCCCTCCACCCAACAACAGTCACTATAAAGCACCCCAACCAACAACAGTCACCATAGAGCACCAATAGAACAAAAGTCACTATAGAGCACTCTACCCAGAAAGTGTCACTATACAGCACGTACCCAACATCAGTCACTAGAGAGTTCTCTACCCAGAAACAGTCAGTATAGAGCACCCCACCCACAGCAGTCACTATAAAGCACTCTATGCAGCAACACTCAACATAGAGAACCCCACCCAACCACTGTTATTTGTAGAGCATTCTTCCCAACCACAGAAACTATAGAGCATTCTACCCAACGATAGTCACCATAGAGCAGTCTATAGAACAATAGCCACTATAGAGCACTCCACCCAACAGCAGTCACCTCTAGAGCACTCTACCCAAAATAAGTCACTATAAGACAGCCTACCCAACAACTATAACTGTAGAACACCTATGCATCAACAGCCACTATAATGCATCCTACAAAGCAACAGTCACTATAGAGCATGAACCCAACATCAGTCACTATAGAGCACTCTACCTAGCAATGCTCATGATAGAACACTCCACCCACCAGAGTCACTGTAGAGCACCTAACAAACAACAGTCACTATAGACACCTACCCGACAAGAGTCAATAAAGAGCACTCTGCCCAACAGTCACTATACAGCACTCTACACAGCAAGAGTCACTATACAGCACCCCACCTAGCAACCATCCGTATAGAGAACTAGACCCAGTAATAGTCACACTAGATCACCCTATACAACAACATTTACTATAAATCACCCTACCATCAACAGTCACATAGAGCATTGTACCAAACAACAGCCACTATACAGCACCTACTAAACAACAGTCATTATAGAGCACCTGCCCAATAACTGTCACTATAGACTTAAATAAAAAAGGCAGTATACAGTTCTGACACAACCACAGTCACTATAGTGCACTCTACCCAACAATAGTCAAGTATAGAGCAGTCTACTTAACAACAGTCACTATAGAGAACAATAAACAACACTCACTGTAGAGAATTCCACCCAACACTAGTCACGATAAGAGCAGTCTAACAAGCAACAGTTAATATGGAACACCTGAACCAACATCAGTCACTATAAAGCACCTACCCATTGAGTCACTATTGACCATCCCACCGAACAACAGTCACTGTAGATCACACAATCCATCATTCACAATAGAGCACCTACACAACAACAGTCACTATACAGCATCCTATTAAACAATAGTCATTATAGAGCACCTGGTGAAACAACAGTCACAATACAGCACCCTACTCAGCAACAGTCACTATAAAACATCCTACTCAGCTAGTGTCACTATAGAACACTCTACTTAACAACAGACACTATACACCATGATACACAACAACAGCCATTAAAGAGCACCCTACACAACATCATTTACTATTGGTCACCCAACCATCAAGAATCACTATAGAGTACCCCACTAAACAACAGATACTATAGAGCACTTCAACCAACAACAGTCATGATAGAGCACCTACCCAACAACAGTCAGTGTAGATCAATTGAAACAATAGTCACAATAGAGAACTCCACCCAACTGTAGTCAGGTGTAGAGCACTCTACAAAGCAAAAGTTACTATGGAGCACCCCAACCAACACCAGTCACTATAAAGCACCTACCCAACAAGAGTCACTGTAGACCACCCCACCATACAAAAGTCACTATAGAGCACGGTACACAGCAACAGTCAATGTAGAGTACCTACAAAACAACAGTCACTGTAGAGTACAGTGTGAAACAACAGTCAATATAAAGCACCCTACTTAGCAACAGTCACTATAGAGTACCCAACCCGGCTATCGTCACTATAGAGCACTCTACCAAACAACATTCACTATAGAGCACCATATGCAGCAACAATCATTGTAGAGCACTCTACTCAACAGCAGTCTCTATAAAACACTCTGCCCAACAATAGTAACTATACAGCACCATGCTCAACAACAGTGAGTATAGAGCACCTACCTAACAATAGTCAGTATAGAGAACTTACCCAAGATCAGTCACTTCAGAGAACCTACCCAACAACAGTTGTTCTCTATAGAAAAGACACTACAGACCACCCTAGCCAACAACGGTCACTATAGAGCACACTAAAAAATAACATTCACTATTCAGCACTCCACCCAACATCAGTCACTATAGAATGCGTACCCAACAACAGTCACTTTGGAGCCACTCCTCAAGAAAAGACAGTGTAGAACACCCTACCTAAAGCAGTCACTAAAGAGCACCCTAAGCAACAACACTTGCTATAAAGCAGCCGAAACATCAACAGGCACTAAAGAGCCACCTACCATAAAACATTAACTATAGAGCATTCTTCCCATCAACGTTCACAATAAAGCACCCTACCCAACAACAGTCAGTATGGAGCACCCTACCCAACAATAGTCACTATAGACCAACCTACCCACCAACAGTTACTATAGAGCCATCTACATAACAACAGTTACAATACAGAACTCCATCCAAATACAGTCACTATAGATCTCCCTTCCCCACAACAGTTACTATAGAGCAACCTACTCCACAACAGTCACTATAGAGGATCCTACCCAACAATAGTCACTATGGAGCACTCTACCCAACAACAATCTCTATAAAGCACAATACAGAACAAGAGTCACTATAGAGCACCACACCTAACAACAGTCACCTATAGAGCACTCTATGTAAGAACAGTAACCCTAGAGCACTACACCCAACAACAGTCAGTATAGAGCACCTACCCAAAAACAAAAACATTAGAGCAGCCTACCCAGCAACCGTCAATGTAGAACACATACTAAACATCAGTTACTATAGAGCAACTTAACCATTAACAGTCGCTATAGAGGAAAACATCCAACAACTGTCACTATAGAACACCCTACTCAGCAACAGTCATTACACTGCACTTATGTAACAACGGTAACTAAAGAGTACCCTACCCAACAACACTCACTATGGAACACCCTATTCAACAACAGTCAGTATAAAGCGCTGTACCATACAACAGTCACTATTGAGTACCCTGACAACCAACAGTGTCTATGGATCACATTACCCATCAACAGTCAGTATAAAGCACTCCACCCAACAGCTGTCACTATAGAGCACTGTACCCAGAAACAGTCACTATGTAGCACTGTAAGAACAAGCAGTCACAATAGAGCACTCCACCCAACAACAGAAACTACAGAAAATTTTACCAAACAATAGTCAATATAGAGCACCCTAAACAACAAAAGTCACTGTAGAGCACTCTACACAACAACAGTAACTATAGAGCACTTTACCCAACTACAGTCATTATAGAGGACCCCAAACAACATCAATCACTATAGAGCACTCTACACAAAAAGAGTCAGTATATAACACCCTAACCAGAAGCAGTCATTACAGAGCACTCTAACCAACAACAGTCACTATAGAACTTCCTAACCAACAAAAGTCACTATAAAGCACCCTGTAGAAAAACAATCTGTATAGTACACTCTACCCATCAACAGCCACCATTGAGCACCTACCCAACAACAGTCACTATAGAGCCACAAACCCATAAAACTGTCACAATAGAGTACCTAACCAACAACATTCACTATAGAGCACTCTACACAGCACCAGTAGGTATAAAGCACCCCACCCAGAAACAATCATTATAGAACACCCTCCCCAGGAACAATCACTACAGATCTTTCTACCCAGCAACAGGTACAGTAGAGCACTCTACACAACAATGGTCAGTATAGAATATCCTTTCCAGCAAGAGTCAATATAGAGCACCTACCCAACAGCAGTCACTATAGAGAACTCCAGCAAATAACAGTCACTATAGAGCAGCTATAAAACAATAGTTACTAAAGAGCACCCTATGCAGCAACAGGCACTGTAGAGCACTGTACCAAACAACAGTTTATAGAACACCATATCCACAACCATCACTATAAAGCATATACTTAACAACTGTTAGCTTAGAGCACCCCATTAACAACAGTCACCACACAGCACCAGCTTAAAAACTGTCACTATAGAGCACCCTACACAGCAACTGACAATATAAAGCCCCTACCTAACAACACTCACGATGGATATCCCTACGCAGCTACAGTCACTATAGAGCACTCTACCCATCAAGAGTCACTGTAGATAATCCCACCCTAAAACAGTCATTATAGAGCACCCTATTAGGCAACAGTCACTATAGAGCACCCTACCAACAAGGGTTAGTATAGAGCACTCTACCCAGGAACAGTCAATAAAAAGCACCATACCCAACAACTGTCACTATATAGAACCCTACCCAACAACAATCACTATAAAGCACTCCGTGCAACAACAGTCACTACAGAACACCCTAATCAATAACAGTCACTATAGAGCACCCTGTCCAAAAAGAATCACTTTAAATTATCCACCCAAAAACAATCAGCTATAAAGCACTGTATCAAACAGCAGTCATTATAGAGCACCCAACCCAACAAAACTCACTATAGAGCACCTACCCAACAAAAGCTTCTATAGAGCACCATATCCAGGAACAGTGACTATAGTGCACTTAGCCAACATCAGTCGCCATAGAGCACTCTACCCAGAAATAGTCACTATAGAGCACCTAAACCACAGCAGTCACTAAAGAGCACCCTACCCAACAATAGTAACTAGAGAAGACCCTACCCATCAACAGTAACTATAGAGTACCCTACCCAGCAACAGTGACTGTAGAGCACCCTATGCAGCAAGAGTCACTATAGAGCACTCTACCCAATATCAAACATTATAGAATACTCTACAACGTCACAGTCACTATTCAGCACCCTACATAACAGCAGTCAGTATAGAACACTGCACCAAACCATCACTATAGAGCATCGTACCCAACAACAGTCATTATAGAGCACCCTACCCAAAAACAGTCAATATAGACGACCTAACCGAAAGCAGTCACTGTAGAGCCCTCTAGTCAGCCAAAGTCTCTCTAAAACACTCCAAACAACAACAGTCAGTATTAGACCACTTTGTTTAAGAACAGTCACTTTACAGCACATGTCCCAACAACACTCAATATAGAGCACCTACGCAATAACAGTGACTATAGAGCACCTAGCCAAAAACAGTCAGTATAGGGCACATACCTAACAACACTCACTATAAAGCACCCTACCCAATAACAGTCAGTATGCAGCACCCTACTCAAAAAAGTCAGTATAGAGCACTTCAATCAACAACAGAAACACAGGCACACAACACCACACATACATTCAGGAGTGCAGACAGCTCACACAGGCACATAACTCACCACAAACACAAACTGCACAGTGAACACACCTAACAAAGACAGACACCACTGACCACACACACACTCCATATTTTGCTCAACTTACACAAACACACACCACCAAACACACACACTCCACTGTGCACAGGCCTCACACAAACACACACTGCAGAACACAAACACCAATCCACAGTTCACACACCTCACGCAAACACACAACCTCTCCAGACAAACATACTACACACTAAACACACCTTAAAAAACACACCACACACAATCCACCGTGCACACACCGCACCCCAACACAAAACACATAATACGCAAACACACACAGTGCACTGTGCATACACCTAACCCAAACACACACCACTCACAATGCACATATACTGCACAGTGCACACACCTCTCACAGACACACAAGATTAACCACACACACACTCCACAGTGAACAAATCTCACACAGGCAGACACCACTCACAACACAAGCACTCTGCACAGTAGAAAAACCTCACACAGACACATGTCACTCACCACACACACTCTTTACAGTGCACACACCTCACACAGACACAAAACACTCACTGCACACACACAGTTCACAGTTCAAACACCTAACCAGAACACACACCAATCAGCGCATACACACTCCATCATGCACACACCTCACGCAGACACACACTGCTTACATGCACACACTCTCCACAGTGCACACAGCTCACACAGACGCACACCATGCAACACACACTCAAGAGTGCAGAAACCTAGCACAGACACATACCACTTACCACACACACTGCACACTCACCCTCCCCTTTGCATATATCTCACACAGAAACACACCACTCATCACTCGACTACTACACAGTGCACACACTACCCACAGGCACACATCACTCTCCAAAAAGCATACTCCACAGTGAAGACACCTCACACAGGCACATACCAGTCACAGCACATACTCCGCACACATACTTCACATTGCACACATTTTAAACAGACACGCACCACTCAGTCATCAGAGTGCACACAACTCGCACAGACACACCACTCACCACACAAATAACACTCCACAGAGCACACATTTCAAACAGACACACAACACTCAAAAACACACATCCACAGTTCACACAACTCACAATGCACAAAGCAGTCACGGCACATACTTTATAATGCACAAACCTCACATGCACACCACTCACAACAAACACACTCCACATTAGAAAACTTCATACAGACATACGACTGACCACACACAATACACAGTAAATACATTACAGAGACACACAACACTCACGTCACAAAAATTTTGCAGTGAAGTCACCTCATACAGAAACACTACTGAGCACAAACACTGCACAGTGAACAAAGCTAACAGAGACACAGAACACTTACCACGCACACATTCCACAGTGCAGACCTCTCACACAGTCACACTTGTCACCAAGAACACAAACTCCAGAGCACGCATCTGACACAGATACAAATTTCTGACCACACACAATTCACCGTGCTCACATGGCATACACACACCACACAACACACAAACTCACACACGGCAGTGTGCATACACCTAAACCAAACACACACCACTCACTTTACACACACACTCCAGAGTGCACACACCCCACACAGACACACAACACTTACCACAAAAATACACAAAACTGCACAGTGCACACATCTCACAGGAACACACATCACTCACCATACACACACAATACATAGTGCACACGCATTCCACAGACACACAACACTCATAAATCACACAATCCACATTGCAGACACCAAACACAGACATACCACTCACCACACACTACACAGTGAACATACCTCACACAGAAACACATCACCCACTGCAAACACAATCGAAATACAGACACTCCACACAGACACACACCTCTCACCACACACACTCCACGCAAATTCCACTGGACATCCACCTCACATAGACACACACCACTTAATACACACATTTTATGCACACACTCCACATTGTACAAATTTAAGACACACAAAACTCAACACAAACACACTCTCCACATTACACACACCTTACACAGATACACCAGTCATCACACACACACTCCACAGTGCACACACCTCAAACATACACACAACTCACCACACACACCCTCAGCAATGCACACACCAGACTCAGACCCATGCCTTGGACCACACACCCAGACTCCACCTTGCATACATCACACACAGACACACACCACACACCACACAAGCACACACTACACTCTGCACACATCTAATGCAAACACACCCACTCACCATGCACACACATTACATGATGAACACACAACAGAGTTTATACACCTCACATAAACACACACAACTCTCCAGACACACATGTTACACAGTGAACACACTTTACAAAGACACCCTCCACTCACGACACACATACTTTACAGTGCACACACCTCACAGAGACATATATCACTAACGACACACACACTCCACAGTGAAAACACCTCATACAGAAGCACTACTGACCACACAAACTACACAGTGAACACACCTAACAGACATAGAACACTCACCACACACATTCCACAGTTCAGTCATCTCACACAGGCACACCACTCATGATAAACACACACTCCACAGTGCGCACAACTTACACAGACACACACATCTGACCACACACACCCCACAGGGCAGACACCAGACAGACACACACCAAAGACAGACTAACACACACACTTCACTGTGAACACATCTAACCAAAACACACACCAGTCACCACACACACACTACAGAGTGCACACACCTCACACAGACAGAGAAGATTCACCACACACACTCCACAGTGCTACAACAATACGCAGACACACACCACTCACCACACACACCTTACAAATAAAAACCCTCACACAGACACCAGTCACTCAACACACACACTCTTCACCGTGCACACACCTTACACTGACACACACAACTCACTGCACACACACACTCCAAGTGCACACACCTCACATGGACACACACCAATCAGCACACACACACTCCTTCATGTACATGCATCATGCAGACACACCCCACTTATGAAGCATGCACTCATCACGGTGCACACATTTCACCCTGACACACACCACACAACACACACTCCAGAGTGCAGACACCTAGCACAGACACACACACTTACCACACACCCTACAAACTCACACTCCACTGTGCATACTTCTCACACAGGTTCCCACCCCTCATCACATGCATACTACACAGTGCAGACACCTTACATAGACACACACCAGTCACCACACACTCAATACACATACTCCACAGTGGACACACCTTAAACAGACATGCATCATTCACACATTAAAGAGTGCACACAACTCACACAGACACAACAATCACCACACACATAACGATTCACAGTGCACAAATTTTATGCAAACACACACCCTTCACCAAAAACACACACCACAGTACACAACAAACACAGACATACAGCAGTCACACCACACACACTACATAGTGAACACTACTCACACACACACCATTCACGAGACACAGTTCAAATTCAAAAGACCTCATACAGAAACACGAATTACCACTCACAATACACAGTAAATACTTTTCACACAGACAACACTCACCACACACATATTCTGCAGTGCAGACAACTCACACAGGCACACTGCTCACCAAAAACACACTCAGCACAGTGAACACATTTCACAAAGTCACTATACAGCACGCTATAAATAACAGTCACTATAGAGCACCCCACCCAACAATAGTCACTATAGAGCACCTACCCAACAGCAGTCAGTATTGAGTACCCCACACAATAACAGTCACTATAGAGCTCCTACCCAGCAACAGTCAGTCTAGAGCAGCCTACCCAACAACAGAGGCTATGGAGAACCCCACCCAACAACAATCACTATAGACCACTCTACCGAAAAACAGTCACTGTAGAGCACTCCACTCAACAAGAGTCACTATACACCCTTGTCCCAACAACAGTCACTATAGAGCAATATACCCAACAGTCAGTTTAGACTTCTCTACTGAACAACAGTCACTATAGAGCCCTATCCCCAACAACAGACACTATGAGGTACCTTCAGTAAAAAAGTCACTATAAAGAATCTACCGAACTAAGGTCACTATAGAACTTTTTACCCAACAACAGTCACTATAGAGTACTCCACCCAGCAAGAGTCACTGTAGAGCACCCTGCCTTGCAACCATTATTATGGAGCACCCTACCCAACAACAATCACTATAGAACACGCTATCGAACAGCATTCACTATAGATCACCCTACCATCTGCAGTTACTATTGAGCAACCTACAGAACAATAGTCAGTATGAAGAACGTACCCAACAAGAGTCACTATAAAGCACCTACCCATCAAAAGTCACTAAAGAGAACCTACCAAACAACAGTCACTATAGAGTACCTACCCAACAACAGTCAGTATAAACACAATACCCAGAAACCATTACCATAGAGGACTCTACCCAACAGGAGTCACCATAGAACACCCTACCCAAGAACAGTCACCATAAAGCACTGTACCCAGCAACAGTCACCATGCAGGAGGCTACCCAACAACAGTCACTATAGAGCACCCTACTTAACCATTCAATATCTAGAGCACTCTACCCAAAAATATTCACTATAGAGAACTCCACCCATCAACAGTCAGTATAGTGCACCATACCAAACAACAAACGTTATAGAGCATTCTACCAAACAACAGTCACTATAGAGCCCAGACACAACAGTCAGTAAATGCACCACACCCAACATCCATCACTATAGAGTACCTTCCCAAGAACAGTCACTATAGAGTACCCTACAAAACAACACTCATTACAGAGCACTCTACCTTAAAACAGTCACTACAGATCACTCTAGCCAACAACAGTCAGTATAAACTACCCTACAACCATCATTATAGAAAACTGCACCCAACAACAGTAAGTATAGTGCACAGTACCCAACAACACACACTATTGAACATTCTACTGAACAACAGTCACTATAGAGCATTCCGAACACAGTTTGTATGGAGCACACTACCCAATAATAGTCACTTAGAGCAACCCAACCAAGAACAGTTAGTATAGAATGCCAACCAAACAACAGTCAAAATAGAGCACTCCACACAGCCACAGTCAGTATAGAGCTATCCACACAACAACAGTCATTATAGAGCACACTATCTGGCAACAGTCACTATTTATCACCTAAGAAACTACAGACAGTATAGCGCACCTACAGAAAATCAGACACTATAGAGCACCCTACCAAACAAGAGTCCGTATAGAGCACCCTACCCAAAAACAGACACTATAAAGCATTCTTTCAAAAACAGTCACTATAGAGAATCCTACCCAAAAACAGTCACTATACCAAACCAACAACAGTTACTATTGAGCACCCTACCAAACAACAGTCAGTATAGAGCACCCTACCCAATACCAGTCACTAGAGAGCACCCCACCCAACAACAGTTACTATTGAATACCTAGCAAACAACAGTAACTATAGAGCACTTCACCCAGCATCAGTGTAAAGCACCACACCCAACAGCAATCACTATAGAACTCACTATCCAGCAATAGTCACTATAGAGCAACTACCGAACAACAGACCCTATAGGTCACCTATAGAACAACAGAAACCATAGAGCACCATATCCAGCAACAGTCACTATATAGAACCTACACAACAACAGTTACTATGAAGCACCCTACCCAAAAACGGTCACACAAAAAATTCTACCCAACAACATTCACTATAGAGCACTCTAAACAAAAACAGTCACTATAGACCACTCTACACAATAGTCACTATAAAACAGTCCATCGAACTACAGTCACCTATAGAGCACTCTAACCACAACAGTCACTAAAGATCACCTCAACCAACAACAGTCACCATAGAACATCCTACCCAGCAACAGTCAGTGTAGCCCACTCCACACAGCAACCGTCAGTAATGAGCACCTCACGAAGCAAAAGTCACTATAGAGCACCCTACTTAGAAACAGACACTATAGAGCACCATTAACAAGAGTAAATATAGAGCAACCAACCTTAAAACAGTTACTATAGAGCTCCTACACAAAAAAGTTACTACAGAGTACGAATCCAACAAGTCACTATACAGCATCTGCACAATATGAATCAGTATAGAGCACCAACCCAACAACAGTCACTATAGAACTTTTAACTCAACAACAGTTACTGTAGACAACCGCATCCAACAACAGTCACTATGAGCATCCTACCCAACAGTCACTACAGGGTACCTACCCAACAACAGTCACTGTAGAGCACCTACCCAAGAACAGTTGCTATAGAGCACACTACCCAGTAACAATCACAGTAGAGCACCTACCGAATAACGGTCACAATAAAGTACTCTACACAGCCACAGTGAGTATAGAAGACCCCACCAAGACACACTCACTATAAAACACCCAATGCAGCAACAGTCACTATTGAGCACCTACACAATAACAGTCAGTATAGATCACCCTACATAACAAGAATCACTATGGAGCACCCTACTCAAAAACAGTCACTAGAGAGCACCTTACCAAAACCAGTCATTACGTAGTATCCTAGCCATCAACAGTCACTATAGAGCACCTGCCCAAAAACTGTTATTTTAGAGCATGCTACACAAAAACAGTAACTCTAAAAACCTACAAAAGAAACCATCACTATAGAGCACTCCAACCAACAACAGTCACGATAGATCTCTCTACAAAATAACAGTCACTATAGAGCACTTTACTCAACAACAGACACTATGGAGCACCCTACCCAAGAACAGCCATTATACACAACTCTACACAACAAGAGTCACTATAGAGCACCTAGCCAACAACAGTCACTGTAGATCCCCCTAGAAAAAAACACTCACTATAGACCACTCTACCCAACAACAGTAACTATAAAGAACCCTACCCAAGAACAGTCACTATAGAGCACACTACCCAACAACACTCAATGTTGATCAGTCTACTCAGCAAGAGTCACTATCTAAAGCACTCTACCAAACAGCAGTCACTATAGACAACTCCACACAACAAGTCACTATAGTGCATCATGCCCAACAACAGACTCTATAGAGCATTCTACCAAACAGCAGTCACCATAGAGCATCTACCCAACAACAGTCATTATAAAGCAACCCACCCAACAACCATCACTATTAAAAACCTACCAAACAACAGTCACTATTAAAAACCTACCAAACAAGTCACTATAGAGCACTCTTCCAAGAAACACTCATTATATAGCACTCTACCAAAGACAGGCACTATGGAGCACTCTACCCAACAAAAGTCACTATAGAGCACTTAACCAACAACAGTCACTGTGGTGTATTCCAACCTTCCACAGTCACTATAGTGCACGATACATAACAACAGACTTTATAGAGCATTCTCCCGAACAACAGTCACCGTAAAGCACCTACACAACACAGTTACTATGGAGCACCCTACCCAACAACAGTCAGTAAAAGCACCCTACCCAATAACAGTCACTATAGAGAACCCTATGAAACAACAGTTACTATAGAATACCAACGAAACAAAATTCACTATAGAGCACTACACCCAGCCACAGTCAGTATATAAAAACCCACCCAACAATCACTATATAGCACACTATTTATCTACAGTCACTATGGTGCCTCTAACGAACAACAGACACTCGAGGGCACCTAGAGAACAACAGACACTACCGAGCACCCTACCCAACAGCAGTCACTTTAGAGCACCCTACTCAACAACAGTCAGTATAGATCACCTTACCCAATAACAGTCACTATAGAGCATGATACACAACAACAGTCACTATAGTGCACTCCACCAAACAACAGTCACTACAGACCACCCTAAATAACAACTGTCACCAAAGATTACCTACCCAATAACAGTCACTATAGAGATCTATACCAAAGAACTGTCACTATGGAGAACCCTACCCAACAATAGTCACCGTGGAGCACCCTAACCAACAATAGTCACTAAAGAGAACCTATGCAGCCACAGTCACTATAAAGCTCTTCATCAAACAAAAGTCACTATAAAGCACTCTTCCAAACAACAATCAGTATAAAACCCCCTACACAAGAACATTCATTATAGAGCACTCTACACAAGAGTCACTACAGATCACTCCACTCAACAACAGTCACTATAGAGCACCCTACCCAACAACAGTCAGTATGGAGCTCTCCACCCAATACAGTCAGTATAGAGCACACTAAACAACAACAGTCGCAATAAAGCACGCTACCCAACATCAGTTACTATTTAGAGCATCGGACACAAGAACAGTCACTATAGATCACCCCACCAGGCAACAGTCACTATCTAGAGCACTTTACCCAACAACAGTCACAATAGAGCACGCTACCCAATAACTGTCACTACAGAGCCCTCTCCACAACCACAGTCTATATGGAAAACCATACCCAAAAACAATCACTATAGAGCCCTTCACCCAACAACAGTCAGTATAGAGAAACTATGCTCAATAGTTACTGTTGCTTTGTAGGTCCTTAATAGTGACTGTTGTTGGGTGGTGTTCTCTATGGTGACTGTGGTTAGGTAGAGTGCTATATAGTGATTGTTTGGGTAAGGTACTCTGTAGTGACTCTTTTTGGTAGAATGCTCCATAGCGACTCTTGTTGCGTAGGTGCTTTATAGTGCCTGTTGTTGGGTAGATGCTCTATAGTGACTGTTGTTAGGCATAATAATCTATAGTGACTGTTTTTGGTAGCGGCTCTATAATGACTGTTGTTGGGTAGGGTTCTATATAGTGACTGTTGCTGGGGAGGTTGCACAATAGTTACTGTGGTTGGGTAGACTGCTCTGTAGTCACTGTTTTTTGGTAGCATGTTCTATACTGACCTGGGAAGGGTGCTCTATAGTGACTTTTTTGGGTAGAGAGCTTTATAGCAACTGTTCTTAGATAGGGTGCTCTATAGTGACTGTTCTTTGGTAGAGTACTCCATAGTGATTGTTGTTACATAAAAATCTCTATGGTTACTGTTGTTGTGTTGGTGCTCTATAGTTACATTTTTTGGGTAGGGTGCTCTATAATGACTGCTGTTGAGTAGGGTGCTGTATAGTGAGTGTCGTTGGGTAGCATGCTCTTAGTGACTGTTGTTGGGTAGGGTACTCTATACTGAGTGATGTTGGGTGGAAATATCTATGGTGACTGTTACTCGGTAGATTATATTGATGGTTGTTGGATAGAAACTCTATAGTGACCATTGCTCGGTAGGGTCTCTATAGTGACTGCTTTTGGATAGGTGATCTACAGTCACTCTTGTTGGTGAAGGTTCTCTATAATGACTGTTGTTGTTTAGAGTGCTCTCCAGGTGACTGTTGTTGGGTGGAGTTCCCCAGAGTGACTGTTGTTGGGTAGGATGTTCTATAGTGACTGTTGTTGGGTGGAGTTTCCTATAGTGATTGTTGTTAAGTAGGGTGCTCTCTAGTAACTATTGCTTGATAGGGTGCTGCATAGTAACTGTTCTTGGATACAGGGCTCTATACTGACAGCTGATGATTTGGGTGCTCAATAGTGACTGTTGTTGGGTAGAGTGCTTTATAGTGTCTCTTGCTTAGTAGAGTTCTCTATAATGACAGTACCTGGGTAGGCTGTTCTATAATGACTTTTGTTGGGTAGGTACTCTATAGTGACAGTTGTTGAGCAGGGTTCTCTAAAATGATTGTTTTGGATGCAGTGCTTTATATTGATGGTTATTGGGGAGGGTGCTCTATAGTGACTATTGTTGGGTAGTGTGCTCCGTGGTGACTGTTGATTGGTAGGCTGCTGTACAGTGACTGTTGATGGGTAGAGTGCTATATGGTGACTGTTTCTGGGTGGGGTGCTCTACAGTTAATGTTCTTAGGTAGAGTTCTCTATGGTGACTGTTGCTGATTAGGGTGCCCTATAGTGACTGTTTCAGAATAGTTTCCTTTATTGTGACTTTTGCTGGGTTGGATGCTGTATAGTGACTGTGGTTGGGAGGTACTCTATATTGACTGTTGAAGGGTAGGGTGCTCTATATTGACTGTTTTGGGGTATGGTGCTCTATACTGACTGTTGTTCATTACGGTGTTCTAACGTGATTTTGTTGGGTAGAATGATTTGTAGTAACTTTCTTGGTAGGTGATCTATACTGACAGTTTCTGAGTGCAGTGCTCGAAATAGTGACTGTTGTTAATTAGGGACTCTATAATGACTGTTGTTGGGTAAGGTGCCCTAGTGACTGTTGTTGGGTGGAGTGCTCTTTATTGACTGCTGTTTAGAAGATTCTATAGTGACTTGTTGGGTACAGTGCTCTATAGGGACTGCTGTTGGGTAGGGTGCTCGATACTGATTGTTGTTGGGTAGGTGCTCTATACTGTCTGTTGTTGGGTACGGTGCACTATAGTGACTGTTGTTAGATACAGTGCTCTGTTGTTACTGTTTTTCGGAAGTGTTCTCAATAATACCTGTTTATGGATAGGTGCTCTACAGTGATTGTTGCTGGGTAGGGTGCTCCATAGTGACTGTTGTTTCTTGGAGTGCTCTATTGTGACTGTTTTTGGGTGGAGAGCTCTATGTTAACTGTTATTTTGTAGGATGCTCTACAGTGACTGCTGTTGGGTATTGGGTTCTATACTGACTGTTCTTGGATAGGATGCTCTATAGTGACTATTGTATAGAGTGCTCTATAGAGACTGCTGTTGGGTAGAAGGTTCTACTGTGTCTTTTGTTGGGCAGGTGCTCTACAGTGAGTGTTGTTTGGTAAAGTGTGCAATAGTGACTGTTGTTGGTTAGAGTGCTTTATACTGACTGTTCTTTGAAAGGGTGCTCTATGGTAACAGTTGCTGCATAGAGTGCCCTATGGTGACTGTTGTTGGGTATGGTTTTAAATAGTGATTGTTGTTGGTAGAGTACTTTATGGTGACAGTTGTTGGGTAGGTGCTTTAGAGTGATTATGGTGAATAGTGTGCTCTAGAGTAACTGTTGTGTGGTATGGTAATCTATAATGATTGCTGTTGCTAGAGTAATTTATAGTGACGGTTGTTGGGTATGAGCTCTATAGTTATTGTTGTTTAGTAGGTGCTCTGTAGTGACTGTTTTTGTTTAGGTGCTCTATATGACTGTGGTTGGGTATGAGCTCTATAGTGATTGTTGTTTAGGAGGTGCTCTATAGTGACAGTTTTTGTTTAGGTGCTCTATGTGACTGTTGTTGGGTAGCTGTTTTATAGTGACTGTTGTTGGGTATGGTGGTCTAGAATGACTTGTTGGTAGAGTGCTCTATAGAGACTGTTTTTAGAAGGGTGCTTTATTTTGACCGTTGTTGAGTACAGTGCTCGAGAATGACTGTTGTTTGATTGGCTGCTCTATATTCACTGTTGTTTGGTGGAGTGCTCTGTAGTGACTCCTGCTGTGTAACATTCTCTATAGTGACTTTTGTGGAGTAGGTAATCTATAGTTACTGTTTTTGTGTGGAGGACTAAATAGTGACTGCTCTTGGGTAGGTGCTCTATAGTGCCTTTTGTTGGGGAGGGTGCTCTATAGTGACTCTTGTTGCATAAGGCACTCTATAGAGACTGTTGCTGGGTGGGGTACTTTGTAGTGACGGTTATTGTTGCAGTGCTCCGTAGAGAATGCTTTTGGGTAGGGTCCTCTATAGTAACTGTTGCTCTTTAGGGTGCTCTATACTGACTGTTGTTGAATAGGTGCTTTATAGTGCCTGTTTTTGTGTTGGATGCCCAGTAGTGTTTGTTGTTGGGTAGGTAGTTTATAGTATTCACTCAACAAGAGTCATTGCAGAGTGCCTACAAAACAAGACTCACTGTAGAATTCTCTACCCAACAACAGTCACTACAGAAAACTCCACCCAAGAAAAGTAACTATACTGCACCATACCCAACAACAGAGTCTATAAAGCATTGCACCAAAAAAACAGTCACTATAGAGCAAGTACCCAACAACAGTCAATAGAAAGCAACCCACCCAACAACAGTCACTACAGGGTACCTAACCAACAATAGTCACTATAGAGCACTCTAACAAGCAACAGTTTGTATAAACCACGCCACACAAAAAGTCAATAAAGAGCATCCTACCCAGCAACAGTCACTATAGATCAGCCTAGGCAGCAGCAGTCACTTTAGAACACTCAACACAACAGTCACAATAGAGCATCCTAAGCAGCAACAGTCAGTATAGAGCACCTACCCAGCAACCATCAGTTCAGAACACTTCATTAACAACAGCCACTATAGAGCACCCTGCACAGCAATGGTCACAATACAGCACCTAAACAGCAACAGTCACTATAGAGTAGCTAGGCAACAACAGTCACTATAGAGCACCTACCCAAGAAGAGTCACTATAGAGCACCCTACACAGCAACAGTCACTGTAGAGCACCAATGCAATGATGCTTACTATGGAGCACCACTCCCAGCAGAGTCACTAGAGAGCACTCTAACCAGCAACAGTCAATATAGAACTCTTTATTTAACAACAGTCACCGATAAAGCACTCTACCCAACCACAGTAACTATAAAGCACTCTATCTAACAGCAGTCCCTACAGAGCACTAAACAAAACAATAGCCACTACAGAGCACTCAAAACAACAACAGTCACTTATAGAGCACTCTACATAATCACAGTCACTATAGAGCACCCCTCCAAACAACAGTCACTATAGAACACCTACCCAAGAACCGTCACTATAGAGCAACCTATTCAGCAACTGTCACTATAGAGCACGAACCCAACATCAGTCAATATAGAGGACTCTACCAACCAACGGTCAATATAGATCACCCCAACCACAACAGTCACTATAGAACACCTGGTACAGCAACATTCACTATACAACACCTAAGCAACTACAGTTACAATAGAGCACCTTCTTAACAACAGTTACTTTAGAGCACCTACACAAGAACAGTCACTATCGAGCATCTACCCAACAACAGTCACTCTAGAGCACTCCACCCAGCAACAGTTACTGTAGAGTAGCTTACCCGACAACAGTCAATATGTGCACCCTTTCCAATAACAGTAAATATATAGCCCCTACCCAACAGAAGTCAGTATAGAGCACCATACAGAACAACAATCACTTGAGAACACTCTACACAACCAGAGTCACTATAGAGAATTCTACACAACAAGAGTCAGTATAAGGAACTCCACCCAACAAAAATAACGTATATGACACTCTACCGAATAACCATCATTTTAGGGCACTGCACCCAACAACAGTCATTGTAGAGCACCTAACCTAAAACAGTTATTATGAGCACCCTACCCACAACAATCAATATAGAGGAAATACCCAATAATGGTTACCATAAAGTCCTCTACCTAAAAACAGTCATTATAAAGCATGTCTCCCAACAAAGGTCACTGCAGAATACCCTATGCTGCAACAGTCTCTATAGAGAATGCTGCCCAGCCACAGTCACTATAGAATGCTCTACACAGCAACAGTCACTGTAGAGCACTCTACTCAACCACAATTATTATATAGCACCCTACTCAGCAAACATTACTATATAGCAACCTACCCAGCAACAGTCACTATATTGCCCTCTCCAAAAAGGTCACTGTATAGCACTCTACCGAACAACAGTCACTATACAACAGCCTACCCAAGAAAAGTCACTATAGATCACTCTACCCAAAATTACTCACAATAGAGCATGTCACACAACAGCAATCACTACAGAGCACCCCTCCCAAAAACTGTTACTATGGAGCAACTACACAACAACCGTCAGTATAGAGCAACTATGCAAAAACAGTCACTATACAGCACCCTACCGAACAACAGTAACTATAGATAACCCTTCCCAACAACAGTCACTATAGGGAACCTACCCAACAACAGTTACTATAATGCCTTCTACAAAAATTGCCACTGTAGAACACCCTACTGAACAACAGTCATTATAGAGCAATCTACCCAAGAACAGTCACTTTAGATTACTCTACCCTAATACACTCACTATAGAGCACTCTTCCCAAGAACAGTCACTATAGAGCACCCTACCAAGCAACAGTTACTATGGAGCACCTATACAACATCCGTCAGTTTAGAGTACTCAACAACAGTAAATATACAGCCCCTACCCAAAAACAGTCACTGCAGAGCACCCTACCCAGCAACAGTCACTATAGAGCACATACCCAACATCAGACACTCTAGAGCACCTACTCAACAATAGTCACTAAAGAGCACCCCACCCAGAAACTGTCACTTATATATCACTCTGCCCAACAACAGTCACTATTGAGCACCCCACTATAAAGCAGTCACTATAGCACACACTACCCAACAACAGTTACTATAGAGTACCCTCCTTAACAACAATCATATAGAGCACCTACTCCACAAATGTCAGTATAGAGCCCTTTATTCAATAATAGTCATGGTAGAGCAGTCTTGTCAACAATATTTACAATCATCAGTCACAATAGAGTATTCTAAACATCAACAGTCACTATATAGCAACTACTAATAGTAACTATAGAGCACCTGCCCAACAATAGTCACTAAAAAGACCCCTACCGTGTAACAGTCACTATAGAGCTGTATACTTAGCAACAGTCACTATAGAGCACCCTACACAGCAAAAGTTTGTATGGAGCACTTACACAGTAACCATCAGTTTAGAGCAACCTAACAACAGTCACTATACAGAACCAACCAAAAAAAGGCACTAGAAAGCATCGTACACAGCAACAGTCACTATATAGCACCTATCCAACAAAAGTTACTGCAGAACACCTACACAACAACAGTCACCATAGTGTACTCAACCCAACAACTGTTACTATAGAGCACCATACTCAACAACACTCACTATGAGCACCCTTCTCAATAACAGTAACTATGGAACACCTACCCAAAACCAGACAGTATAGAGCACATCACTCAAAAAGAATTACCAAGAAGCACTCTAACCAACAAGTCAGTATAGAGCCCTC
>CM052665.1:21677291-21735151 GCA_028533165.1 Leontopithecus rosalia
AAGAACAGTATCTATAGAGATTTTTACACAAAAATAGTCACTATAGAGTACCCCACTCAACTACAGTCACTATGCAGCACCCTACACAGCAACAGTCACTATACAGCACCTGACCAACCAACTATCACTATAGGGCAACCTACCAAGCAACAGTCACTATACAGCACCCTAACACATCAGTCACTTTATAGCACCCTACCAACAACAGTCAATTTAGAGCACCTACCCAATAACAGTAACTTTTGAAAACCTACACAACAATCAGTATAAAGAACACAACCCAACAACAGTCATTTTATAGTACCCTACCCAACAACTGTCAGTATAGAGCCCTTTACCCCAAAAGAGTCAGCATAAAGCACTCTACCCAACAATAATTACTATAGAGCACTCTACTCAAGAGTTACTATAGAGCACCGTACCCAAAATCAGTCCCAAGAGAGCACCCTTTTTAACAACAGTCTCTATAAAGCAGCCCACTAAACAACAGTCAGTATAGAGTACTTAAAAATCAACAGTCACTATAGAGCACTCCACCCAGCAACAGTCATTATAAAGCAATCCACAAAACATTAGTCACGATACAGCACACTATACAGCAACAGTCACTATAGAGCACATACACAACCACAGACACTGTTGAGTACCCACACAACAGACACTTTAGTGCACCCTACCCAACAATAGTCACTATACACACACTACCCAATAACATTCACTATAAAGTACTGTACCTACAACATTCACTATAAAGCATCATACCCATAAAGTGTCACTATAGATCACATAACCAACAACAGTCTCTATAAAGCCACCTCCCCAACAACAAACACTAGAGAGCACCCTGCCCAACAACAGTCAGTATATAGTTCTCTACCCAAAAACAGTTACTATAGAGCACTCTACTTAACAACAGTAAACATAGAACACCCTTCTCAGCAACAGTCAGTATATAACAGATTACCCAGCAACAGACAGAAAAGGGCAACACTCCAACAGCAGTCACTATAAAACACCTACCAAACAACTATCTTTATAGAGTACCATACCCAGGAACCGTCACTATAGAGCACCCAAACTATGATCATTCACTATAGAACACTATAGAGTCACTGTAGAGTACTGTAACAAGCAACAATTACCATAGAGTACTCTACCCAATAAAAATGAGTATAAAGCACACTATCCAGCAACAGTCACTATAGAGAACAATATCCAACAACAGTCACTATAGAGAACCCAAAACAACAACAGTAACTATAGACCACCCCACCAACAACAGTCACTATACAGCACCTACCCAAAAACAGTCACTATAGAGAATGATACCCAGCAACAGTCAATATGGAGCGCCTACCAAACAGCAGTCATTATTGAGCACCCAACTGAACAACAGTCAGTATACAACACTCTATTCAGCAACAGTCACTTTAGAGAACCCCACCCAACAACAGTCAGTGTAAACCACCGTATCCAGCTACAGTCAGTATAGAGAACCCTACCCAACAACTGTCACTATAAAACACCACCCAACAACAGTCACTATAGAGAATTCTACCCAACGACAGTCACAATAAAGCATCCTATACAGCAGCAGTCACAATAGAGCACTCCACACAGAGACAGTCAATATGGAGAACTCTAACAAATTTTAGTTACTAAACATCACCCTACCCTGCAACAGTCACTATGAGAACCCTACGCAACAACAGTCACATTGAAGAACTTCATCCAATAACAGTCACTGTAGAGTACACTATCCAACAACAGTCACTATAGAGCAGGTATTCAACAACAGTCACTATAAAGCAACCAACCAAAAACAGTCACTCTAAAACCCTCTACCCCACAAGAGTCAGTATAGAGCACCTACCCATCAACAGTCATTATAGAACACCCTATCCAGCAACAGTCACTATACAGCACCTACCCAGAAACCGTTAGTTTTGAGCACCCCACTAACAACAGTCACTATACAGAACTAACCCAAAATCAATCCATATAGAGCACTCTACCCGGCAACAGTAACCATACAGTATGCATGCAACAACACAGACCATAAAGCCCCCTTCACTGCAGAGTCACGATAGAGCACTTGACCCAGCAACAGTCACTATAAGGCACGTTCTCAACATCAGTCACTATAGGGCACTCTACCCAACATCATTAAGTATAGAGCACTTTACAAAATAACAGTCACTATAGAGCACCATACAGAGCAATACCCACTATAGAGCACTCGACACAAGAACTGTCAAATAAAGAGCACTCTACACAACAACAGTCACTATAGAGCACCAAACACAGCAACAGTTACAATACAGCACCTACCCAAAGACATTCAGTTTAGAGGACCCTACACAGCAACAGTCACTATTGGTCACGTACAGAACAGAAGTCACTATAGAGCATTCTACCTGGCAACAGTCACTACACAGCACTTCACCCACAGTCACTATAGAGCACTGTGCACAGCAACAGTCACTATGTAGCACCTAAGCAACCAAAGTTACTATAAAGCACCTAACCAATAACATTCACTGTAGAGTACCTACCAAACAACAGTCACTATAGAGCACCTATCCAACAACAGTCACCATAGAGCACTCTACCCAAAGAGCAGCATACCCAACACTCATTATAATCTCACTACCCAGCAAAGTATAGAGGACCCCACCCCAAAACAGTCAGTATAAAGCACCCTGCCAAGCAAGTCTGTAGAGATCGCCTTACCCAATAACAGTCACTATAGTTCACCCTATCCAACAGCAGTTACTACAGAACACCCTAACCAACAAAAGTCAATATAGAGCGCCTACTCAACAATTGTCATTTTGGAGCACTTACCAAACAACAGTCAGTATAGGGTAGCTACCAAATAACAGTCACTATAAAGCACGGTACCCAACAACAGTCACTATAGATCACCTATCCAACAACATTCAGTATAAATAAAGCTACCCAACAAATCATTTTAGAGCACGCTACCCAACAACTGTCACTAAAGAGCACTCTACACAACAGTCACCATATAAAACCACACTCAACAATAGTGACTATAGAGCACCGTACCCAGCAACAGTCAGTACATAGCACCTAATAAACAATAGTCACTATACAGCACCCTACCAAACAACAGTCAGTATAAAACACCCTACCCAGCCACAGTCATTACAGATCACCCTAATCAACAACAGTTGCTATATAGCACCCTATTAACAAGAGTTACTATAGAGAACTTTACCCAGCAAATCATTAGAGAGGACCGTACCAAAAAACAGTCAGTATAGAGAACACTACACAACAGTCACCATAAATCACACCAACCAAAAGCAGTCACCTATAGAGCACTCTATTCAACAACATTCATTATAGAGCACCCTAGGAAACAACAGTCACTATAGAGGACCCCAGCAAAAACCAGGCACAATAGGGCAGCCTACACAGCAACAGTCACAATAGAGCATGCTATGCAGCAACAGTCACTATGGAGAACTTTATTCAACATGAGTCACTATAGATCATGTTACCAATCAACAAGCACTATAGAGCACCCTATGCAACAGCAGTCACATTTGAAAACTCCACCAAGAGTCAGTATAAAATACAGTAAAAGAAGTCAGTATAGAGCATGTATTCAATAAGAGTCACTATAAAGAAACCACCCAACAACAGTAATTATTAAGCATCCCTACCCAAAAACAGTCAGTATACAGCACCTACATAACAACCGTCACCATCAACAGTCACTATAGATCACCTATCCAACCACAGTTAATATAGAAGTTTCTACCTAAAAACTGTCACTACAGATCTCTCTGCCCAGCAACAGTGTCTATAGAACACCCTGCCCAGAAACAGTCACTATAGAGCACTCTATCCAACATCAGTCACGGTAGAGCATTCCAACCACAGACAGTCACTGTAGATTATTCAACGAAACCAACAGTCAATATAGAGCACCCTACACAGCAATAGTCACTGCAGAGCACTGTACCCAACATTGGTCACTATGGAGCACCCTTCCCATCAGCAGTCATTACAAAGCACCCTACACAACCACAGTCACCATAGAGCACTGCACTCAACAGCAGTCACCATAGAGCACCCTACACAACAACAGTCACTACAGAGCACCTACCCGACAACAGTCATTATAGAGCACACTACCAAAAAACAGTCACTATACCAAAGAATGGTCACTGTAGAGCCCTCTACTGAGCAACAGTCACTACAGAGGACACTACCCAACAATAATCATTATATTGCATGCTCCTAAACAACAGTCAATATAGAGTACTCAAGCCAACAACAGTCATTGTAGGCCACCCTACCCAACAACAATCAGTATACAGCACCTACCAAAAATAGTCACTCTAGAGCAGCATATGTAGAAACAGTCACAATAAAGCACTGTACCCAGAAACAGTCATTATAAAGCACTCTACTCAACTATAGTCAGTATAGAGCACCTAACCAACAACACTTACTATAGAGCTCTCTACCCACCAACAGTCACTATAAAGCTCTCTACCCAAAAACAGTCACTATATAACACCCTCATCAATAACAGTCACTATGAAGCACTCTACCCAAATCATTCACTACTGAGCACCCTATGGAACAAAAGTCACCATAGAGCACCTTAACCAAGAACAGTCACTATAGAGTACCTACCAAAAAAGTCACAATAGAGCACTTTACCCAGCAACAGTCAGTATAGAACACTTAAAGCAGCAACAGTCATTATAGAGTACACTACCCAGCAATATTCACTATACAGCATCCTATTTAACAACAGTCATATAGCACCATACAATTAATAGTCACTTTTGAGCACCCTCCGCAACTACAATCAATATAGATCTCCTACCCAATTACAGTCACTATAGGACACCTACACACAAAGGGTCAATATGAAGCACCTAGCCATCAATAGTCACTATAGAGCACTCTACCCAACAACAGTCACTATAGAGAACTCTATCCAGCAATAGTCACCATGGGGCACCCTTTTCAACACCAGTCACAATAGAGCCCGCTACTTAACAACAATCACTATAGAGCACCTACCCAACAGTAGTCACTATACTGCACCTTACTCAAAAACAGTCAATATAGAACACCTACCCAACAACAGTCACTATATAGCACTATACCATGCAACATTCAGAATAGAGCACCCAATGCAGCAACAGTCATTATAGAGCCCTATACCCAACAACCGTCACTCTAAAACACCCTATCCAGCAACAGTCACTATAGAGCACCCTACCCAACAACAGTCAGATACAGCATTTCACCAAAAATTCAGTAAAGAGCACTGACCCAATAACAGTCACCATAGATCACCTACACAATAACAGTCACTTTAAAGCCCTCTATTCAACAACAGTCACTATAGAAACCCACAACCAAAAACAGTCACTATAGAACACCCCTCCCACGAACAGTCACTATATTGCACGCTACCCAACCACAGTCACTAAAGAGCACCCTACCAAACAACAGTCACTATAGAGCACTCCACTCAAAAAAAGTCAGTGTAAAGCACGCTACACAACAACAATCAGTATACAGCACTCTACTCAACTACAGTCACTATACAGCACCCTGCAAACAAGTCACTAAATTGCACCCTACCTAAAAAGAGTCAGTATAAAACACCTTCCCAATAACAGACACTATAGAGTACCTACTCAAAATTATTCAGTATACAGTACTCTAATCCAAAACAGTCTGTATAGAACACCATACCCAACATCAGTCACTATAGAGCAAACTATTCAAAAACAGTCACTATAAAACCTGCTATATAAAAAGATTCACTGTAGAGCAATCTACCCAACAGTCACTATAGAGCATCCTGCTAAGCAAAAGTAACTATAGAGCAGCTCACCCAACCACAGTCACTCTAAAGTACCTGCCAAATAACTGTTAGTATAGACAACTTTATCCAGCAACTGTCAGTATAGGGCACTTCACTCAGCAGCAATCATTATAAAGTATCCTATGCATCAAGAGTCAGTATAGAGCCCTCTAATCAAAAACAGTCACTATAGAGCACAATGCCAAACCAGAGTTACTATAGATCACCCTAGACAATAACAGTCAGTATCTAGAGCCCACTACTTAACAACAGTCACTATAGAGCAACCTACCCATCAACGGCCAATACAGAGTACTCCACCCCACAACAGTCACTATATAGAAGTCTTCAAAAGAGTCAGTAGAGATCACTACACTCAGGAACACTCACTTACAGCGCACCATTATAACAACAGTCACTATAGAGAACCCCACACAACAGCAGTCACTATAGAGCCCCCGACTCAACAACAGTCTCTCTTGACCACCGTTCCAAACAATAGTCACTATAGAGCACCCTACAAATAACAGTCAATATAGAGTATCCTACCAAAAAACAGTCACTATAGAGCCCCTATTCAACAAATGTCAGTATAGAGCACCTCCACAGCAACAGTCACTATGGAGTACCTACCTATCAACAGTCACTACAGACACCACTACACAAAAACAGTTACAATAAAGTACTGCATCCAACAACAGTTACTATGACCACCACATCCAACAGCAGTAACTATAGAGCACCCTTACAGCAACAGTCACTACAGAGCACCCATTCAACAATAGTCACTATAGTGTAACCAATGCCACAACAGTAACTATATAGCACCCTACACAACCACAGTCACTATGGAGCACGCTTCAGAGCAACAGTTACTATAAAGGACCCTATGCAGCAACAGTCACTATAGAGCTCTCTAACCAACAACAGTCTCTCTAGAGCACCCTACTCAGCCACAGTCAGTATAGAGCACCGTAACCAACAAA
The DNA here is from genome assembly GCA_028533165.1 of Leontopithecus rosalia. Taxonomy (NCBI): domain Eukaryota; kingdom Metazoa; phylum Chordata; class Mammalia; order Primates; family Cebidae; genus Leontopithecus; species Leontopithecus rosalia. Next base: position 21,684,147 of record CM052665.1, read on the forward strand.
AGACACTATAGAGCACCTACCCAACAACGGTTTCTATAGAGCAACCTACACAGCAAGAGTAACTATAAAGCACCTACACATCAAGAGTCACTAAAGAGCACCCTACCCAGCAACTGTCACTATGGAACACCCTATGCAGCAAGAGTCACCATAGAGCACTCCACCCAAAAAGATTCACTGTAGAGCACTGTACACAACAGCAGTCATTATTGAGCACCTCCCCAGCAACAGTCACTACAGAGCACGCAACACAGTAACCATCACTATAGAGCACCGTACTTAACAACAGACGCTATAGAGCACCCTGCAAACAACAGTCAATATAGAGTGCCCTACCTAACAAGAATCACTACGGAGCTCCTACCCAAAAACAATCACTATAAAGTGTCTACACTATAACAGTCAGTATGGAGAACCTACCTAACAACAGTCAGTATAGAGCACTCTACCCATCAACAGTGAGTATAGACTACCACATCCAACAACAGTCACTATGTGCACCCTACCCAACAGTAACTATAGAACACCTACCCAACAAAGGTCACAATAGAGTACTCTACCAAGAAGCAGTCAGTATAGAGCACCACATATAACAAAAATCTCTATATTGCACCCTGTCCAGTAAAAGACACTATAGGACACCTACCCAAAAACATTCAGTATAGATTACCCTACCCAACAAATATTACTATGGAGCACTCTACCCAAAAACAGTCACAATAGAGCACCCATCCCAGAGCAGCAACTGTAGAGCACACTACCCAGCAATAGTCACTATAGAGCACCTAACCAACAACAGTCACTTTAGAGCACCCTACCCAACAACAGTAACTATAGAGGACCCTACTCAGCAACAGTCACTACAGAGTACACTACCCAGGAACAGTGACTATAGAGAACCATATGCAGCAACAGTTACTATAGAGCAGTTAACCCAATATCAGTCACTATAGAGTACTCTATCAATCCATTGTCACTATAAAGCATTCTATGCAACAACATTCTGTATAGAGCACTGCACCAAACAATACTGACTATAGAGCACCCTACCCAACAATAGTGACTATAGATAACATACCCAGAATGAGTGACTATAAAACACCTACCTAACAAGAGTCACTGTAGAGCATGCTACCCAACAACCGTAAATATAGAGAACCTACCCAAAAGCAGTCACTGTATTGCGTTCTATTCAGGAAAAGTCACGATAGAGCACTCTACCCAACAACAGTCATTTTTAAAGCACCTTATCCATGAACAGTCACTATACAACACACGACTGAACAAAACTTACTAAATAGCACCTATGCAACAACAGTCACTATTAAGCACCTAGCCAACAACTGTCTCTATAGGACACGTAACCAACCACAGTCAATATAGAGCACTCTATCCAACAGCAGTAAATATACAAACCCTACACCACAACTGTCACTATAGAGCACTTAACCCAACAGCAGAAACACAGGCAGACAACACCACACACACATTTCACAGTGCATACACCTCATACAGGCACAGCACTCACCACAAACACACACTGCACAGTGAATATACCTCAGAAAGACACACACCACTGACCACACGCACACTCCGCAGTGCACAACCTCACAGAGACACACACCACTTAGCATACAAACACACAAAAATTGCACAGTGCACACATGTCACAGAAATACACACAATACTCATCATACACACACACTAGACAGTCTACACACATCACACAAACACACCACTCACCAAAAACAATCCACACTGCAAACATGAAACACAGACATAAGACTTTCCGCAGACACTATAGAGTGCACTCACCTCACACAGAAACACACCACTAACTGCACACACAAGTTAAAGTGAAGACACTGCACACAGACGCATACCGCTCACCACACACACTCCGCACAAACACCCCTGTGCATATACCTCACACAAACACACAATTAAAACACATGATTCACACCCAAACTCCACATATCACAAATCTCACATGAACAGAAAACACAAAACACACAGACTCTTCACAGTGTTCACGCCTCACACAGACACATACCACTCAACACACACATACTCCACAGTGCACACACCTCACATATACACACAACTCACCACACACAGACCATCTACAGTGCACACACCTTACACAGAGACACACCATGCATTTTCCACACTCCACATACAATCCACAGTGCACATACCTTAGACATACAACACTCACCACACTCACTCACTCCGGAGTACACAAACTTAACAGAGAAACACAGCACAAAATAAACTAAAAAACACACATGACAATGCACACACATCACACAAACACCAATCACCTGACAGCATATGCACAATGCAGACACCTCACATTGTCACACAACAGTCACCACACACACTCATCACACACAGTGCACACATTTTACACAGACACACACCATTCAGCACACACACTCTACAATGCACTGACCTCACACAAGCAGACACTGATGAACACACACACTACACAGTACACGCACCTCACACAGACACAGACCACATATGCACAGAGACTCCACAATGCAGACACCTCACACAGACACACAGCACTCACCATACATACAAATGAAACAGTGTGAACACATCAAACAGACACACACTACTCATCACACAAACACTTTACAATGAAAACACCTAACATAGTCAGAAGACTGACCACATGCACTACACAGAAAAGACACCTCACACAGACACACATTCACAACACACATATTCTGCAGTGCAGATACCTCACGCAGGCGTACAACTTACCTAAAACACACACAGCACAGTGTGCCCACCTCACAAAGACACAAAACACTGACCACACACACACTACTCAGTGCACACACCTCACACACAATCACAGGACTCACCACACAAACACAAACTGCACAGTGCACACATCTCAACCACACACCACTCACCATACAGGCACACTACACAGTGCACACAACACACACAGAAAAACACTCACCAAAACACACTCCACAGTGCAGACACATAACACACACTTGCCACTCACTGCACACACTATACAGTGCACTCACCTCACACAGACACACATTACTCACCGCACACACAATAAAAAGTGCAGACAGTCCACACTCACACTCTGCTTACCACACACACTTCACACACAGTCTACTGTGCACACACTTTACCCAGACACACACCACTGAATTTACAAACTCACACACTCCACATAGCACACACAACACACAGACACATAACTCATCACACCCACTCTCCACAGTGCACACACCTCACACAGACACAAAACATTCATCACACACAAACTCTAGAGTGCACAAATATTATAAAGGCACACACCAAAAACCACACTCACACCCTCCTCAGTGCACACACCTTACACAGACACACACCACGCAGTCCACGGACTCCACACATAATCCAGAGTGCACATACCTCAGACACAAACCACTCATTATACAGATACTCTAAATACACACCTCACAAAGACACACAGCAAGTACAACCCAAATTCTGCACACACACGCCACAATGCCCACACATCACACTGACACACATCACTGACTTCATACCCTTCACTCACTTCGTATCTGTAATGAAGATAACTCACACTGTCACACACCAGTCACCACACACACTCAAAACACACTCAGGTCACACATTATACATTGACACACACCACTCACCACACACACACTCCACAGTGCACCGACCTAACACAGACACACACCACTCACCACACAAACACACCCATATGCACAGTAAACAAACCTCACACAGGCAAAAACCATTTTTCACACACACACTCCTTAGTGCTGACAACTCACACAGACACACACCAGTCGCCAGAAACACTCCACACACATACTCCACAGTGCACACATCTTAAACACACAGCTCTCACACATCAAAGAGTGCACACAGCTCTCACACATCAAAGAGTGCACACAGCTCACACAAACACACTACTCACTGCACACCTACTCCACAGCGCACACATTTCACAGACACACACCATTCAACAAACACACACTCCACAGTTCACAGAACTCACACAGACACAAAGCATTTACCCCACACGCTCTCCATAGTGCACACACCTCACACACACACCACTGAAGTCCCACACACTCCACATTGAAGAAAACTCATACAGACCCTCGACTGACCACATACACTGCACAGTAAATACATTTCACACAGACAAAACACTCACCTCACACCCATTCTGCAGTGCAGACACCTCACAAAATTACACCACACCACACAAACACACAATGCACAAACACACAAATTCACAAAGACACATATCACTGACCATGCACATACACTCCACAGTGCACAAACCTCACACAGACACACACTGCTCACCAAATACACAATTCAAAGTGGAGACACCAAACACAGACATACCACTTACCACACACTATGCAGGGCACTCATCTAACACAGATACACAACCCATAGCGCACATATTCCAAAGTGCAGACACTCCACACAGACAAAAACCACTCACCAGGCACACTCCACACACACTTCACTGTGCATACACCTCACACAGACACACACCACTTAATGTACACACTTCACACAGTCCACATAGCACAAACCTCACACCTACACAAACTCAACACACGCTCTCCACAGCGCACACATCACACACAGACACATACCACTCATCACACACACACTCCACAGTGCACACACCTTACACAGACACACACCATGCACTCTACACACTCCACGCAAAATCCAAGTGCACACACCTCAGAAGTACACCACTCACCACAGTCACATACACTCCAGAGTACACACATCTCATAGAGAGATGCAGCATGCACCAAACAAACTCCACAAACCCACACCATAATGCACACACATTACACAAACACCAATCACCTGACTGCCTATCCACAATGCAGACACCTCACACTTCCACACACCCGCCAACACACACACTCAACACACACACTCAGTGCACACATTTTACACAGACACACACCTCTCAATACACACTCCACCATGCACACACCTGACGCCAACACACACTGTTTAACACACACACAGTACACAGTGCATACATCTTACACAGACACACACCACATACCATGCAGAGACTCCACAGTGCACAAACCAGAAACAGACACACAGGACTTAATACTCACACTTCATGCAGACTCCACATAGCACAAAACTCACACAGACACAAAGACAATTTAACAAAGACAATCTCTGCATTGCACACACCTCACACACATACACACCACCCATCGAACACACACTTCACAGTGCACACACCACACACAGACACAAAACACTCACCACACACACCATCCAAAGTGCACACACTTCACACAGACACAAACCACACAGTACACAGACTCCAAATATAATCCACAGTGCACATACCTGAGAAACACAGCACTCATCACACAGAAACTCCAGAACACACAACTCACAGAGACACACATCACTCACTACACAACTCCCCAAACACAAACCAGATTCCACAACCATCACATAAACAAACACCTATCACCTGACACCTTATTGACAATGCAGACACCTCACACTGTCACACACCACTCACACACACTCAACACACACAATTTGCACACATTTCACACAGACACACAACACTCATTACACACCCTCCACAGTGCACACACCTCACACAGACACACACAAATATCCAGACACACATAATACACAGTACACACACTTCACAAAAACACACATCACTCAACACACACACTCCACACTGTACACACCTTATTCAGACACACAGCACTCACAACACACAAATTTTACAGTGAAGACACGTCATACAGAAACACTACTGAACACACACACTACACATTTTACACACCTAACAGAGACAAAGAATACTCACACACATATTTTACTGTGCACACACCTTACACAGACACAACACTAACCACAAACACACACTCCATGGTGCACACATTTGACAAAGACACATACCTCTGAGCAAATACAAACACTTCACATTGCACACACTGCACACAGAAACACATCACACAGCACACAAACACTCACAATACACTGTGCACACTTTTAACCCAAACACACACCACTCACCATACACACACAGTACACAGTGCAAACAACTCACTCAGTCAAACAATATTCACCAAACACACACACTCCACAGTGCACAAAACTCACAGAGACACACACCATTCAACATACACACTCTGCACAGTGCAGTAATGTCACACAGACACAAGTCACTCACCACACACACTCTTTACATTGCACACACTTCACACAGACACACACCACACAACACACACACTCGAGTGCAGACACATAGCACAGACACACAGAACTTAAAAAACACACTGCACATTGACACTCCATGGTGCATACATTTCACACAGAAACACACCACTCATCACACTCATAACACACAGTTCACACCCCTCACACAGGCACACACCATTATCGAAACACACACTCCACTCTGCAGACAGCTCACACAGTCACACACCAGTCACCACACACAGTCCACACACATACTCCACAGTGTACAAACCTTAAACATACATGCATCTCTTACACATCAAAGAGTGCACAGAATCACAAAGGCACACCACTCATTACACACATAGCACTCCACAGTGCACAGATTTTACACAGAAACACACAACTTAACACACACTCCACAGTGCACACACCCCACACAGGCACACATAACTTACCTCACCAACAGAAGCAAACTTCACAGCGCACAACTCACACAAACACACACCGCTCACCAAACACACAATTCACTGTGCAGAGACACCAAACAGAAACATACCAGTTACCACACACACTACAGAGTGCACTCACCTCAGAGAGACACACACCACCCACTGCACACACTAACCAAAGTGCAGACACTCCACACTGACACCACTCACCACACACATGCCACACACTCCACTGTGTATAGACCTCACACAGACACACATCACTTAATACACACACTTCATGCAAAGACTCCACATAGCACAAACATCACACAAATAAAACTCAAAACACACACTCTGCATTTTGCACACACTTCACACAGACCCACACCACTCATCACACACGCACTCCATGGTGCACACACCTCACTCTTACCCAAAACTCACCACACACAGCCTCTGAAGTGCACAAACCTTACACAGAAACACAGCATGCACTCCACACACTCCACACACAAAGCACAGTTCACATATCTCAGACGTACACCACTCACCACACTCACATACACTCTAGATTACCACCCCTCACAGAGACACACAGCATGCACCACACAAAATCCACTAACAAAGACAACAATGCACACACATCACACAAACAACAATCACCTGCCACCTTATGCAAAATGCAGATACCTCACACTGTCACACACCAGTCACTGCACACACTCAGAACACAACTCAGTACACACATTTTACACAGACACACTCCACTCAGCACACACACTCCACAGTTAACACACCTCACACAAACACACACTGTTGAACACACACACTCTACACACTGAACATACCTTACACAGACACACACCACATACCATGCACAGAGACTCAACGGTGGACACACCTTTCACAGACACACAGCACTCATCATACACATAAACTCCAGAGTCCACACACCTCAAAAAGACACACACTACTCACAACACATAGACTTTACAATGAAGACACCTCACAAAGACACAAGATTGGCCAAACACTACAAAGTAAACCCACCTAACACAGACACACAACACTCACTGCACACACACTGCACAGTGTTGACACCTAACACAGACACATACCAGTCATGACACAAACTCCACACACGTACTTTATAGTGCAGACACCGTAAACAAACACGCACCACTCACACATTAAAGAGTGCACACAACTCAGACACACCATTCACCACATACATAACCCTCCAGAGTGCACACATTTTACACAGGCCCACCCTGCTCACGACACACACACTTTACAGTTTAGAAGCTAACACAGACATAAGACTGACAACACACACTACACATTAAACACACCTCACACAGACACACAACATTGGCCACACCTATTCCACAGTGCACACATTTTACACTGGCACACAGCACTCACCAAAAACACACTCCACAGTTCACACACCTCACACAAACTCACAGCACTCAAAATACACACACATTTCATAGGGCACACACCTCACACACACCACTCATGACACACACACTTTACAGTGAAGACAACTCACACAGACACAAAAGACTCACAACACACGTATTCCACAGTGCAGTCACCTCACACAGGCACACTACTCACCAGAAACACACACTGCACTGTGAAAACCCCTCACAAAGACACACGCCACTGACCATGCACACACACTCCACAGTGCACACACCTCACACAAAGACACAACACTCATGATACACACACACTACACAGTGCACACACCACACTATAAAGACAATATGCACCACTCACTTTCCTGTGCTGACACCTGAATCAGACATACCACTCACCACACACTATGCAGTGCACTCACATCACACACACACCACTCACCACACACACAGTCCAAATTTTAGATCTTACACACAGATACACACCACTCCTCACACACAAACTCCTCAGTGTACACACCTCACACAGAAACAAACCACGTAGTACATTGAATCGACACATAATCCACGGTGCACATAACTCAAACACACCACTCAACACACAAAAACTCAACAACACATACCTCACAGAGACACACAGCACACACCATATCAATTCCACACACACCGCAATACACACACATTACACCAACACCAATCACTTCACACCCTATACACAATGCAAGCAGCTCACATTGTCACACACCAGTCATCACACACACTCAACACACACACTCAGTGGACACATTTTACAGAGACAAACACCATTCAGTGAACACAGTCCACGGTGCCCAGACCTCACACAAACACACATTGTAGAACACACACACTCCAATGTGTGCACTCCTCACACAGACACAACTTTTTAGACACACATACTAAATAGTGTACACAGCATACAAAGACACACACCACTCACCACATACCCACACTCCACACTGCACACACCTCACACAGACACACACCACTCACCACACACACACTGCACATGGAAGACATCTTATACAGAAACAGTACAGACCACACACAGTAAACAGTGTACACAAGTAACAGACACAGAACACTCACCTTGCACATATTCCACAGTGCAGACACCTCACACAGAAACACTACTCACCACAAACACACACTCCACAGTGCACACACCTGACACAGACACAAACCTCTGACCACATATACACACTCCAAAATACACACACAGCACAGAGACACACAACACAAAAACACACACTCCACTGTGCACACACTTAACCCAAACATACACCACTAACCATACACACACATTACACAGTGCACACAACACACAGTGCACATGCCTCATGCAGACACACAGCACTCACCATACACAAACACTCCATCTTGCACACACCTCAGACACACGCTGCTCACGTCACACACACTTTACAGTGAAGACACCTCACACAGACACAAAACTTACCACATACACTACACAGTAAACACACCACATACAGACAAACACGACTTACCACACACACTCATCACAGTGCAGAAACCTTACACAGAAAAGTCACTCACCACACATACTCTTCACTGTGCACGCATTGAACATAGACACACACCACTCACTTCAACCACAGACGTAACAGTGCACACACTTCACAGGAACACACACCAATCAGCACACTCACACACCAACATCCACACACCTCACACAGACACACATCTTTTTCTACTCACACACTCTACACAATGCACACACACCAAATAGACACACAAAAGGCAACACACACAATCCGGAGTGCAGGCACGTAGCATAGACACACACCAGTTACCACACACATTGCACACTCACACTCTACTGTGCATACATCTCACACAGACACATTGCAGTCAGCACACGCATACTAAACAGTGAAAACACCTGACACAGGCACACAACACTCACCACACACATTTCAGTTTGCAAACACCTCACAGACACACAACAGTCTCCACATACACTCCACACTCATACTCCACAGTGCACACACTTTAAAACGACATGCACCACTCACACATTAAACAGTGCACACAACTCTCACAGACACACCACTCATCACCCACATAAAACTCCAAAGTGCACACATTTTACACCAACACACACCACTCAACAGACACACAATGCACAGATTACTCAACTCACAAAGTCACAAAGCCGTCACCACACACTCTCCATAGTATTCACACCTTAATCACACCACTCAGAACACACACACTTCACATAGAAGGAATCATAGAGACACATGACTGACTACACATACTACACAGTAAATACATTTCACACAGACACACAACACTCATCGCATACACATCCCGCAGTGCAGACACCTCACACAGTCACACCACTCACCACAAACACACACTGCACAGTGAACACACCTCACAAAGACACACATCACTGACCACGTAAACACTCCACAGTGCACACACCTCACACAGACAAACACCACTCACCACACAAACACACACAAACTGCACAGTAAACGCTCCATACACAAACACACCACTCAAAATACACACACACTACACAGTGCACACACCTCACACAGAAACTCAAAATTTACCACACACACTCCACTGTGCACAAACCTCACACAGTCAGTATAGAGCACCCTATAAACAACAGTCACTATAGGGCACGTACCCAATAACTGTAACTATAAAGCGCCTACACAACAGTCAATATAGTGCACTGTACCCAACAAGAGTCACTATAGAGCACCCTAACCAAAAACAGTCACTATATAGCACCTTACCCAGCACCTATTAAACAATAGTCACTATGTAGCACAGTACCCATCAAAAGTCACTATAGAGCATTCTACTTAACAGCTGTCACCATGGAGCACCCTACCAAGGAATAGCTACTGTTTAGCATCCTATGCAAAAACAATCACTATGGAGCACTCCACAAAATGGGAGTCACAACAGAGCACCTACCCAACAACAGTCACTATAAAGCACTTACCAAACAACAAGCTCTATAAAGCAACCCACCCAACAACAGTCACTGTAAAGTATTTACAAATACTGTCAGTATAACGCACTTTACCCAGCAATAGTAAGTATAGGGCGTGTCACCCAGCAACACTCACTATAGAGCACCCTACCGAGAAAGAGTCAGTATAGAGCACCCTATTTAACAGCAGTCATTATAGAGCACTATGGAAATAATAGTCAGTATCGAGCAACCTACTCAACAACAGCCATTATAGAGACCTCAACCCAACAGTAGTCACTATAAAGCACTCTAACCAGCAACAGTCACTATAAAGCAGATTACCCAGCAACGTCACTATAGAGCACCCTACCAAACACAAGTCACAATATAGCCCACTACCCAGCAACAGTTAGTATAGAGCACCTTCCCAAAAACAGTCACTATACTGCACCCTACCCAACAACAGTTATTACAGAGCACTTACCCAACAACAGTCACTACAGAGCACTTTGCCCAAAAACAGATAGTATAGAGCATTCTAAAAAATAGTCACTATAGAACACTCCACAGAACAACAGTCGCCTATAAGGCACTCTAACAAACAAGAGACATTATGAAGCACCCAACCCAACAACAGTCACTATAGATTATCCTACACAACAGTCACTATAGAGCAGGTTATCCAACAACAATCACAATAGAGCACCTACCAAACTACAGTCAATATCTAGAGCACTCTATCAACAATGGTGACGATAGAGCACCCCACCCAGCAACAGTCAGTATTGAGCACCCTACCCAACAACAGACACTATAGAGCACTCCACCCAAAAACATTCACTATACCAGACCCCACCCAACAGCAGTTACCATAGAGCACCCTAACAAACAACAGTCACTATAGAGCACCTACCAACAGTCTCTTTAGAGCACCTGCCCAATAACAATCAGTATAAGTCACCTACACAGCAACAGTCAGTGTAGAGTACTCTACCCAACAAGAGTAACTATGGAGTGCTATGGAGCACCACATCCAGCAACAGTCAGTATAAAACACCTACCCAAAAACAGTAATAATATAGCAGCCTACCCAGCAACCATCACTATAGAACACATACCCAACAACTGTCAGTGTAGAGCACCCTAACCAGCAATAGTCACTATAATGGACCCAACCCAACAACAGTCAGTATAGAGCACCCTGCCCAGCAACAGTCATTATAAAGCATCTACACTACAAAGATCACTATAGAACACTCTATGCAACAACAGTCACTATGGAGCACACTACCCATCAACAGTCACTATAGAGCACTCTACCCAACAGCTGTCAAAATATAGCACCCTAATCAACAACAGTTTTAATTTAGCACCCTAAGCAAAAGCAGTCACTATAGAGCACTCCACCAACAAGACTCATTAAAGAACACCCAAACCAACAACAGTCACTATAGATGACAACACCCAACAACAGTCACTATAAATCACTCTTAACAACCACAGTCACCACAGAGCACTCCACACAACAACAGTCATCTATAAAGCAATCTACCCAACATCAGTCAGTATAGACCACCAAACCCAAAAACAGTCAGTATGGAGAACCTACCAAACAACAATCGGTATAGAGCACCCCACCCAACAACAATCACTATAGAACAATTTACCCAGACACAGTTACTACAGAGCTCAGTAAGCAACAACAGTCAATATAAAGCACCCTTACCAACAACAGTCAGTATTTTGCATTCTAACCAACAGCATTTATTATAGAACACCCCAAGCAGCAACAGTCACTATAGAGCATTCCACCCAATAAAATTAACTTTGAGCACCTCTCTAACATCAGTTACTATAGAGCACCCTAACCAATAACAGTCACTATAGAGTACCTACCCAACAACAGTCATTATAGAGTACCTACCCAACAACAGTTACATTAAAGAACTCCACTTAGCAAGAGTCACTATAAAGCATTTCACTCAGCAACAGTCACCATAGAACACCCTAGTAGAGAGAGTATACATCACCTATTCAACAAATTAAATATCAAAACACTCTACCAAGCAACAATCACTATAGAGCAACCAAACCTGAAGCAGTCAATATTGAGCAACCCATCCAACAAAAGTCACAATAGAGAGCCCTACTCAATAACAGTCACTATAGAGCAACTTATTGAACAAGTCACTATGAAGCACTCTACCCAGTAACAGTCACTATAGGGCATCTTACCCAACAACAGTCACTATAAAGCACTTTACCCAATAACAGTCATTATAGAACACACTACCCAACAACAGTCACTATACAGCAACCTGTCCAAAAGCAGTCAATATAAAACATTCTACCCAAAATCACTCACTATGGAGCACATACCAAACAACAGTCACTATAGAGCATCCTAAACATCAGTCAATATGAAACACTCTACCCAACCGTCACTATAGAGCACTCTAGAAAACAACAGTCAGTATAGAATAATTCTCCCAATTACAGTCACATGTACAGCCTTCCACCCAAAAACAGTCAGTATTCTGCATGCCACCAAACAACAGTCACTATAGAGCAAACTACTCAACAGCAATCAGTAAATAACACATTACCAAACAACAATCACTATAGAGCATGTAAACTATAGTCACTATGAGCAATCTACCACAAACAATCACTAAAGAGCACCCTACACAGACACAGTCACTGTCTATGTCAATCTACCCAAAAACAGTCACTATAGACCACCCCACACAACAACAGCAACTATAGAGTTCCTACCCAACAAGAGTCTCTATAAAGCACTCTCCCCAACAACAGTCAGTATAGAGTGGCCACCTAAAACAGTCACTAAAGAGCACCCCAACCAGCAACAGTCAATATATATCATCCTATCAAGTAACAGTCACTATAGAAAACTCAACATAACTACGGTCACTATAGAGCACCCTACCCAACAACAGTCACCTAAAGCACCTACACAACAACTCTCAGTATAGAGCACTCCACACAACAATAGTCATTATAAAGCCCCCAACACAACACCAGTAATTATGGGGCACCTGCACAACTTAGTCACGATATTGCACCCTATCCAGCACCCATCACTATTGGGCACCCTACTCAACAACAGTCACTAAAGAGCACCTACCCAGAAACAGTCACCTAAAGAAGACTCTACCCAAAAACAGATACCCTAGAGCACCCTACCCTACAAACGTCACCGTATATCACCTACGCAACAACAGTCAGTATAGTCCATGTACCCAGCAACAGTCAGTATGGAGCACCCTACTTAAAAAAAGACACTATAAAGCCCCCTACCCAACAACAATCACTATAGAGCACCTACTCAACAAGAGTCACTATAGAACACTCTACCCAAAAACATTCAGTATAGAGCACTAAAGAAAATAACAGTCAGTATAAAGCACTGCACTAAACAAGAGTCACATATAGAGCACTCTACACAAAAACAGTCACTATAGAGCAACCAATGCGGCAAAAGTCATTGTAGAGCACCTACCCAACAACAATCACTATGGAGAACCCAGGCAACAGCAGTCATTATAGAGCATCCTACCCAACAACGGTCACTATAAAGCATTCTACACAACAGTCACTATACAGCACCTGGGAGAACAGCAGTCACTATAAAACACCTCCGCAACAACAGTCATTATAGAGAACTATTCCCAAAAACAGAACCTATAAAGCACCCTCCAAACTACAGTCTCAATAGAGCACCTACTCCACAACAGTCACTATAGAGCCCTTCACCAAACCACAATGTAGAGCACTCTTGTCAAGAGTCATTTTAGAGCACTACACCCAACAAGAGTCACTGTATAGCACTATACCCTACAAAAGTAAGTATGGAGCACCTCCCCAGCCACAGTCAGTAAAGAGCACCCATCACAGTAAAAGTCACTAAAGAGCACCGTACGTAACAAAAGACTCTATAAAGCACCCTACCTTACAACAGGCACTACACAGCTTCTACCAAACAACAGTCACTATAGAGCATCTACCCAATAACTGTCACTGTGGATCACCTACCCTACAACAGTAACTATAGAGCACTCTACAAACAACAGTGACTATAGACTACCACATTCAACAATAGTCACTATATGCACCCTACCCAACAGTCACTATAGAGCACCTACCGAACAAAGGTCACAACAGGGTAATCTACCCAGCAACAATCACTATAGAGCACCATAAACAACAATCGCTATAGAGCACCTAAACAACAACAGTCAGTATAGATCACTGTACCCAACAACAGTCATAGAGCACCCTACCCAACAACAGTCATAATAGAGCACCCTACCCAGCAACAGTCAAGAGAGAGCACTATACTCAACTAAAATCAGTATAGAACACCCTACCCAGCAACAGTCACAATGGAATATTCTACTCAGGAACAGTCACAATAGAGCACCCTACCCAACAACAGTCACAATTGAGCATCCCACCCCAGGGCAGTCAGTATAAAGCACACTACCTAATAACTGTCACTATACGGCACCTAAACTACAATGGTCATTATAGAGCTTCTACACAACAGGCACTATAAATCAACTTTCCAAACAACAGTCATGATAGAGCACTCTCCTCAACAACAATCAGTATAAAGCATTCTACCCAGCAACAGTAACTATAAAATATTCTACTCAGCAACAGTCACAATAGAGCACCATACCCAACAACAGTCACTATTGAGCACTTCACCCAACAGCAGTCAGTATAAAGCACACTAACGAACAATTGTGACTATACAGTGCATAAACTACAACAGTCACTATATAGATTTTACACAACAGTCACTAAAGAGCACCTTACCCAACAACAGTCACTATAAAGCACTTACCCAACAACACTTAGTATAGAGCCCTTCAACGAAAAATTGTTTCTGTAGAGCACTCTACACAACAACAGTCAGTATAGAGGACCCTACCCAAGAACAGTCACTACAGAGCACTCTACACAACAGACACAATTGAGCTCTCTACCCAAAAGGAGTCACTATAGAGCACCCTCCACAAAAACACTCACTCTCTAAAGCACTCTATCCAACTACAGTCACTATAGAGCACTCTAACGAACAACAGTCACCACAGAGCCCCATACATTATGACAAACTCTGTAGAGCATTCTACTCAACAGTCACTATAGTGCAACTACCAAACAACACTCACTATAAAACTCCCAACTCAACAAGAGTCACCATAGAGTACCTACCCAACACGAGTCACTATAGAGCACTCTAAACAGCATCAGTCAGTATAAAGTATCTCACCCAACAACAGTTATTATAAAGCACCCTACCCAGCAACAGTCACTATAGGGCACCCTACCCAGCAGCAGTAACTATAAAGCAGTCTACCCCACAAAAGACACTATAGATTATTCTTCCTATGAAGAGTCAGTATAGAGCACCTACCCAAAAACAGTCACTTTAGTCCATCTCAGCCAACTACAGTCACTATGGAGTACCTAACCAACAGTAGCCAATAAAGAGCACTATACGCAGAAACAGTCACTGTAGAATACTATACTCAAAATATATATATATATATAGACTACCATATGCAGCAACAGTCACTATAGAGCACATACCCAAGAACCCTTAGTTTAGAGCACCCCACCAACAAGTCACTATACAGCACCACACCAAAATCAGTCACTACAAAGCACTATTCCACCAAGCACGAGACAATGTAGAGAATCCCACCAAAAAAAAACAGTCAGTATAGTGCCCCATACCCAGCAACAGTCACTACAGGGCACCTTATTAACAAGGGTCAGTATAAAGCACTATCCATCAGCAGTTATTATATTTCACCATTCCCAACAACAGTGATTACACAGAACTCTACTCAACATAAGTCACTATAAAGCATTCCACCAAACAACAGTGACCTATAGTGCACTCTACCCAACAGCAGTCACTATAGAACACTCTACAGAAAAACAGCCACTTTAAATTCTCCACCCAAAAACGTCACCTATAGAGCACTGTATTAAACAACAGTTATTATAGAGCACCTCACCCAGCAATAGTCAGTATAAAGCACCAACCCAGCAACAGTCACTATAGTGCACCTACCACACAAGAGTTACTTACAGCACTCAACACAAAATTGTGACTATAGAGCACTCTACTTAACAGTCACTATAGAGCAAACTAACCAAGAACAGTCACTATATAGCACTCTTCCCAGCAACAGTCACTTTTCAGCACCGTACTAACAATGGTCAGGATAGAGCACTACCCAGCAACTGTCATTATATTGCACCATCCCCAAAAAAAGTCAATATGGAGAAAGATTCTTAACAACGGTCACTATAAATCACTCCACCAAACAACAGTCATCTATAGATCACTCTACCCAACTACAGTCATTAGAGAACACTCTCCACAACAGCAGCCACTTTAAATCCTTTACCCAGCAATTGTCACCTATAGAAAACTTTACCAAACAACAGTCATTATAGAGCATTCCACCCAACAACAGTCAATATAGGGCACCTACCCAGCAACAGCCACTATAGAGCACCTCAACAAGCAACATTCACTATAGAACATGTACCCAACATCAGTCACTATAGAGCACTCTACACAAGAGTCATTATATAAAACCCCACACACAGCATCCAGTGTAGAGCACACTACCCAGCAATAGTCAGTATAGAGCACCTAACCAACAACCGTCACTATTGAGCACCTTACCAAACAACAGTCCCTATAGGGGACCTAACCAACAACATTCACTATAGAGCACCTTATCCCGCAACAGTGACTTTAGAGCACCATACACAGCAACAGTCATTATAGAGTAGTCTAACCAATATCAGTGACTATAGAGTACTCTACCAAGCCACAGTCACTGTAGAGCACCCTATAAAACAATCAGTATAGAGCACTGAACCAAAGAGCTGTCACTGTAGATCACTCTACTCGACAACAGGCACTATAGAGCAAATACCCAACAACAGTCACTATAGAGCACACCACCCAACAACAGTCACTATAGAGTTCTCTACTCAAAAAAAGTCATTATAGAGCACTCTACCCAACAATAGTCACTATTAGAGCACCTTATGTAAGAACAGTCAGTATAGAGCACACAACCGGGTAACACTCACAAAATAGCACCTATGCAACAAAGGTAACTATAGAGCACCTAGCCATCAACAATCACTATAGGGCACTTACCAAACAAAAGTCAATATTGACCACCCTACCCAACAAGTCACCATAGAGTACCTACAAAACAGCAGTAGCTATAGAGCCCTCGAACCAGCACTAGACAGTATAAAGCACCACACCCAAGAACAGTCACTATTAAACAACCTACCCAGCAACAGTCATTATAGAGCACCCTACCCAACAGCTGTCACTATAGAGCAACTAACAAACAACAGTCTCTATTGTGCACCTACCCAACAAGAGTTACTATAGAGCCCTCCACAAAAAATTGTTACTATATAGCACTCTGCCCAACAGTGACTATAGAGCACCCTACCCAAGAACAGTCACTATAGAGCACTCTACACAGCAACAGTCAATATCAAGCACTCTACCTAACAAGAGTCACTATGGAGCACCCTACCGAACAACAGTCACTATATGGAGCACTCTTCCTAACAACAGTCACTGTAGAGCACTCAACCCATCAACAGCCACCATAGAGCACCATAGAGCACCATACAAAACAGACTCTACAGAGCATTCTACCAAAACATATAGTATAGCGCACCTACCCAACATCAGTCACTATAGGGCACCCCACCCAACAACAGTCAATATAGAGTACCTACCCTACACCAGTCACTATAGAGCACTCTAACCAGCATCAGTCAGTATAAAGTCCCCTACCCAACGACAGTCATTCTATAGCACCCTACTCAGCAGAGTCACTATAGAGAACCTGACCTAGCACCAGTCACTATACATCAGTCTACACAACATGAGACACTACAGACTATTCTTCCCATGAAGAGTCACTATAGAGCACGTACCCAACAACAGTAACTCTAGAGCATTCCAGCAAACAACAGTCACTATAGAGCACCTACCCAACAGCAGTCACTAAAGAGCACCATACGCAGCAACAGTCACTGTAGAGCATTCTTCACAGCAACAGTCTATAAAGCACCGTATGCAGCCACAGTCACTATAGAGCACATTCCCAACAATCGTCAGTTTAGAGATGCCCACCAACAACAGTCATTTTACATCACTAACCCAAAAACAGTCACTATAGAGCACTCTACCCAGCAAAATTCACTGTAGAGAACCCCACCCAACAACAGTCAGTATAGAGCACTCTACCAACAAGGGTCAGTATAAAACACTACCCAGCAACAGTCATTATATTGCACCATACACAACAAAAGTCACTATAGAGAACCCTACTTAACAACAGTAACTATATAGCACTCCACCAAACAGTCACCTATAGAGCACTGTACCCATCTACAGTCATTATAAAGCACTGTCCACAAAAACAGCCACTTTAAATTCTTTACCCATCAACTGTCACTTATACAGAACTATACCAAACAACAGTCATTATAGAGCATTCCACACAACAGTCAATATAGAGCAACTACCCAACAACAGCCACTATACAGCACCCTACCCAGCAACAGTCACTATACAGCATGTACGCAAAATCAGTCACGATAGCGTACTCTACACAACAGTCACTATAAAGGACCCCACACACAGCAGCCTGTGTAGAGCACACTACCCAGAAAAAGTCTCTATAGAGGTCCTAACAAAGAACAGTCACTATTGAGCACCATACACAACAACAGTCACTATAGAACACCCTATCAAACAACAGTCAGTATAAAGCACCCTACCCAGCAACAGTGACTATAGAACACCCTATCGAACAACAGTCAGTATAAAGCACCCTATCCAGCAACAGTGACTATAGAGGCCCTCTACCAGCAACATTCACTATAGAGCAGTCTATTCAATATCAGTCACTATAGAGTACTCTACTTAGCCACAGTCACTATAGAATAAACTACAGAACAGGCATAACAGAGCAGTGCACCAAACAACAGTCATTATTGAGCACCCTACCCACAACATTCACTATAGAGCACACACCCAACAACAGTGACTAAAATGAACCTACCCAACTATAGTCAGTACAGATCACGCTACCCAACAACAGTCAATATACGGGACTTACCCATAAAAAGTCACTTTAGAGCCCTCTACTTAGCACAAGTCACTATAGAGCACTGTACCCAACAACAGTCACTATTAGAACCCCTCACCCCAAAACATTCACTACAGAGCAAACAACCGAATAAGACTCACTGCAGAGCACCTACACAACAGTCACTATAAAGCACTTCAAACAACAGCAGAAACACCAGCACATAACACCACACACACATTCCGCTGTGCAGACACCTCACACAGGCACAAGGCCCACCACAAAAACACACACTGCATAGTAAACACAACTCACATAGACACACACCATGGACCACACACACACTCAACCATGCACACACCTCACACAGACACACCACTGACCATACACACACACACCACAGTGCAAACACCACACAGGGACACACACCAATCACCACACACACTCTCCAGCATTCACCCACCTCACGCAGACACACATCATTTAACACATACACACTCTCCACAGTGCAAACAACTCAGAAAATTACACACCATGCAACACACACAATCCAGAATGCAAAACTCTAGCACAGACACACACTTACCACACACACTGCATAGTCACACTACACTGTGCATACATCTCACACTAACACACATCACTTATCACACGAATACTGCACAGTGCACACAACTCATATAGACACACCACTCACCAAACACATAACACTCCACAGTGGACAGGTTTCACATAGACACACACTACTCATGAAACACACACTCCACAGTTCACAAAACTGACACAGACACCCAGCAGTCACACACATACACTCTATTTTGCACACACCTCATACACACAACACAACAAACACAGTGTGCTTTGAAGGAACCACATACAGACACACAATTAATCACACACACTACACAGTAAATATATTTGAAACAGACACACAACACTCATCACACACACATATTCCACAGTGAAGACACATCACACAGGCACACCACTCACCACAAACACACACTGCATATCGAACACACCTCACAGACACACAGCATTGACCACACACTCCAAAGTTCACACACCTCACTCAGACACACCACTCACCACACACACACAAAATGCAGATTGTACACTTTTAACACAAACACACACCACTCACCATACACACACACCACAGTGCACACACCACACAGAGAAAGACAACGCTCAGCAAACACACACTCCACAGTACAGACACCTAACACAGATATACCACTAGCCAAAAATACTACACAGTATGCTCACCTCACAAAGGCACATGCCACTCACTGCACACAAAATCCAAAGTGAAGAAACTCTATAAAGAAACACAACACTAAACACACACAATCCAGAGACCACACACCTCACAGGGACACACACCAATTAGCACACACACACTCCATTGTGCACACACCTCACAGGGAGACACACCAGTTAGCACACACACACTCCATCGTGCACACACCTCAAACAGACACCCACCATTTAACATGCACACACTATCCACAGTGCACATACATCACACTAACACACACCATGCAACACACACTCCACAGTGCACACACCTAGGACAGACACACACCACTTACCACACACTGCACACTCACACTCCACAGTGCATACATCACACACAGACATACACCACTCGTCACACACTTACTACCTAGTTCACACACCTCACACAGGCACATACCATTCACCACATACATACTCCACTGTGCAGACATCTCACACAGACACACACCAGTACCCACACACACTGCACACACATACTCCACAGTGCACACACCTTAGACTGACATGCACCACTCACACATTAAGGAGTGCACACAACTCACACAGACACACCAGTCATCCCACACATAACACTCCAGAGTGCACAAATTTTATACAGACACCCAACACTCACCAAACACACACTCCATAGTTCAAACAACTCAGATACACATCAGTTAAACACATATACATTTCACAGTGCACAGAACACACACACTCCAATCACGACACACACACTCCGCATTAAAGAAACCTAATACAGATACACGACTGACCACACACACTACACAGTAAATAAATTTCACACAGACACACAACAATCACCCTGCAGACATTCCACAGTGCAGACACCTCACAGAGGCACACAACTCGCTGCAAACACACAATACTCAGTGAACACAACTCACAAAGTTACTATAGAGCACCCTCCCTATAACAGTCAATAAAAAGCACTTCACCCAACAACGGTCACTATAGAGCACCTACCCAACAAGTCTCTATAGAGCACCCAATGCAGTAACAGTCACTATAGAGCACTCCACCCAGCAACAGTAACTATATAACACCATATGCAAAAACTGTCCCTATAGAGAACCTACACAAAATCACTATAGAGCAGCCGACAGAATCAGAGTCACTATAAAGCACCTACCAAACAAGAGTCACTATAAAGACCCCTACCTAACAACAGTCACTATAGGGTATCCGCCCAACAGTCACCGTGAAGAACCTACCAAACAGTATTAACTATACAGCACCCACTAAACCACACTCAGTATAGAGCACACACCCAACAGTCACTATAGAGCACTCTACCCAACAAAAGTTACTATAGAGCACCGTACCCAACAGTCACTATAGAGCACCCTACCCAACAACAGTCACTATAGAGCACCTACACAGCAACATTCACAATAGAGCAGCCTACCCAAACGCAGTCACTACAGAGAACTCTAACCAACAAAATTCACTGCAGAGCACTCTATCCAACAGCAGTCACTATAAAGAACTCCACTCCATAACAGACTTTGATAAAGCACTCTAACCAACAACAGTCATTAAAAAGCACTGCAACCAACAATCACTATAAGCCACCTATTCAACAACAGCCACTATAGAGTCCTTTACCGTGCAGTTGTCACTATACAGTACCGACCCAAGTAACTTCACTATAGAATAATCTACACAGCAACAGTCAACATTCAGCACCACATCGAACAACAGTAACTATACACCACCCTACACAACAACAGTCACGATAGAGCACCATACCAAACAATAGTCACTAGAGAGCAGCCCACCCATTAACAGTCACTATAAAGAACGCCCAAAAATACAGTCACCATATAGCACCTACCCAACAGATGTCACTATGGATCACCCTACCCAGGTACTGTCACAATAGAGCACTTACACAACAGCAGTCACTATACAGTGCCTAAGTGAGAAGTCACTATAGAGCACCCCACTCAACAATACTCACTATAGAGTACCTACTGAACAACAGTGATTATATAGCATGCTACCAAGCTACAGACACTATGGATCACTCTACCAAGCAACAGTCATTATAAAGCAACTGACTGAATAAAAGTCACTATAAAGCATCCTACCAGCAACAGTTACTATCGAGCACACTACCCAACAATAGTCACGATAGTGCACCTACCCAAGAAGAGTCAGTATAGAGCACCTACCTAACAACAGTCACTATAGAGCACCCCACCCAAAAACAGTCGGTATAAAACACCTACTCAAAAACAGTCACCATTGAGCACTCTTTCCAAAAACAGTCACTATAGGGCACCATACACTACAAAAGTCACTATATAAAACCCTACCTAACAACAGTCACTACACCGTACACTACCATACAACACTCCACCCAACAACAGTCACCTGTAAAAAACTCTAACCAACCACAGTCACTAAAAAGCACCCCACCCAAAAACATTAACTCTAGAGCACCCTACCTAACAACAGTCACTGTAGAGCATCTGCCCATAAAGATTCACTATAGAGCACCTACTGGAGAACATTCACTATAGAGCACAAACCCAACAAAATCACTATAGGGCTTATACCCAACAACAGTCACTATAGGGTGCTCTACCCAACAAAAGTTACTATGAAGCTTTGTACCCTTCAACAGGCCCTATAGAGCATTCCAGCCAACAACAGTCATTGTAGAAAACCTACACAACAAGTCACTCTAGAGTACCCTACCGAAAAACAGTCAGTACAGAGGACCCACCCAACAACAGTAACTATAGGACACTCTACACAACAACAGTCACTATAAAGAACTCAACCTTACAACAGTCACCTACAGACCACTCTAAATAACCACACTCATTATTGAGCACCACAAAAAACAACAGTCACCTTAGACCACCTATCCATCAATAGTCGCTATAGAGCCCCCTAACGAGTAATCATTACTTTAGAGCACCTATCCAAAAACAATCACTATAGAGCATCCTACCCAGAAAGAGTCACTACCGAGCACTCTACCTAGCAACAGTCAATATAGAGCACCTCACTTAATAAGAGTCACTATAGAGCAACCTACCCACCAAGTTACTATCAAACACCTCATTTTACCACAGTCACTATAAAGTCCCCTACCCAGCAAGAGTCAATATAGAGCAGCTATGCAAGAACAATCACTATGGAGCACCCTACCCAACAACAGTCATTTTAGAGCACCTACCCAACAACAATTAGAATAAAGCTCTGAACTCAAAATCAGTCACTATAGAGCATTCTGCCCAACTACAGTCACTATAGAGCACTATACCCAACAACAGTCACTATAGGGTACCGTACCCAACAATAGTCACTATAAAGCACGCTATTCAAAAACAGTCACTATAAAGCACCTACCCAACAACTGTCACCGTAGAGCACCCTAACCAAAAGCAGTCACTAAATAGGACCCTACCCAGCAAAAGTCACTAAAGACCACCCTACCCAACAATTGTCACTATCTATAGCACTGTAAACAACAATTACTATATATCAACACACCCAACAACAGTCAGTATAGAGCACCTCACCCTATGACATTCACTATAGAGCACACTACCCAACAAAAGTCACCATAGAGCAATCCACCCAACAACAATTACTATAGAGCACCCTACCCACCAACAGTCACCATAGAGCACCTACCCAATAACAGTCACTATAGAGCCCTACACCCAACAGTTCTCACTTAGGAGAACCCTTACCAACAACAGTCACTATGGAGCACCCTATAAGGCAACAGTCACTATAGAGCACCTGTGCCACAACAGTCATTGTAAAGCCCTTTATCTAATAAGAGTCACTATAGAGCACTTTACAAAACAACATTCAGTGTAGAACACCCTACCCAAGAAGAGTCACTATAAAAAATACCCAACAAAATCAGTATAGAGCACTCCATTCAACAACAGTCACTTATAGAGCACTCTATACAACAGGCACTATATTACACCTACAAAAATGCAGTCACTATAGAGTATCCTACCCAACAATTGTCATTATATAGTACCTATCTAACAGCTAATTCTATACAGCATTCTACACAACAGTCACTATAGAGAACTCCACCCTAAAACAGTCACCTGTAGAGTACTCTACCTAAAAACAATCACTATAGAGCACCACACCCTAAAACAGTTACTATATATTTCCTACTAAAGAACAGTCACTATAAAGAACTCTATGTAGCAACAGTCAGGATATAACACTGCACCCAGAAACAGTCACCATAGAGCACTTTACCCATCAACAGTCAGTATAGAGCACCCTACCCACCAAGTCAGTATAGAGCCCTCTACCCAAAGAAAGTCACTATAGAGCAGACCACGTATAAACACTCACTATGGAACACCTACCCAACAACAGTCCCTATAGACTATCGACCCAACCACAGCCAGTATAGCGCACCTTCCACCAAGTTTCAGTATAGAGCACCTACCCAACAACAGTCACTATAGAGCACCCCACCCAAAACAGTCACTATAGAGCACCTACCCAACAAAAGTCACAATTGAGCACTCTTCCCAAATCATTCACTATAGACCAACAACCAAACAAAAGTCACTATACAGCACATACCCTGCAACAGTCAGTATAGAGCATTCTACCCCACAACATTTACTATGAAACACCGTACCCAACAACAGTCAGTATAGAGCACCCTTCACAACAACAGTCACTATAGAGCACCTACACTACAACAGTCACTCTAAAGCACCCTAACTAACAACAGTCACAAGAGAGGAACCTACTTAATGACAGCCACTATAAAACACTACACAACAACAGTGACTATAAAGAACTCCATCTTACAACAGTCTCCTATAGAGCACTCTAAGCAACAACAGTCATTATTGAGCATCACAACAAACAAAAGTCATTTTCGACCTCCTATCTTGCAACAGTCACTCTAGAGACTTCTACCGGGCATTCTTCACTATAGAGCACCTACACAAAAAAGTCACTAAAAAGTACTCTACCCAGCAAGAGTTATCATAAAGGACCACACCCAACAGCAGTCTTTATATAGTAAGCTACCCAGCAACAGTCACTATAAAGCACATATCCACAAAAGAATCTGTAAAGCACTTTATGCAACAATAGTCACAAAAGCGTATGCCACTGTAAAACAGTCAGTATAAAGCACCCTACCCGAAACAGTCACTATAAAGCACCTATACAGTAATAGTCATTATGGAGTACCATACTCATCAACAATCACTATAGATCACACCACCCAACAACAGTCACTATAAAGAACGATACCCAGCAACACTCAACATGGAGCACCTACCCAAAAGTCACTATAGAGCACCATACCTAACAACAGTCAATGTAGAGGGCTTCACCAAACAATAGTCAGTATTAAATACCTACCCAACAACAGTCACTATAGAACACATACCCTCCAACACTATTGAGCACCAAACCTACAACAGTCACTAGAGAGAACTGTAAACAACAGTCATGTTAGAGCACTGTACCCAAAAACAGTTTCTATAGAGCAACCTAACAACAGTCACTTTAGAGCTCTCTACCCACCAACAGTCAGTATAGAGTCCCCTACCCAACGACAGTCACTATGGAGCACTGCACCCAAAAATAGTCACTATAGAAAACCATAACAAAAAACTGTTACTATAGAGCACTCTACCCAACAAGAGTCACTACAGAGCACCCTACACAATAACAGTCGGTATATAGAGTCTCCTACCCAATTATGTCATTTAGAGCACCCTACCCAGCATGTAAATATACAGCATTCCACCCAAAAACAGTCACTAAAGAGCACAGACCAAACATCAGTCACTGTAGATCACCTACCCAAGAAGAGTCATTTTAGAGCCCTCTACCCAGCAACAGTCACTATTGAGAACCGTACCAAACAGCAGTCACTATAGAGCACTCTAGCCAACAACAGTCACTATACAACAACCTACCAAAGAAGAGTCAGTATATAGCACTCTACACAAAAATAGTCACTTAGCACACTAAACCCAATAAAAGTCACTATAGCGCACCCTAAACAAAAACAGTCACAATAAAGCACTCTATACAACAAGAGTCACTGTAGAGCACCCTACCCAACAACAGTCACTATGGAGCACTCTACCCAAAAGCGTCCCTATTGAACACCCCTACCCAAAAAAAATAACTCGAGAGCACTCTACACAACAACAGTCAGTATAGAGCATCCTGCAAAACAACAGTCACTATACATCACCTACCCGAGAATATTCAGTATAGAGCAGCCTCCTCAACAACAGTCACTGCAGAGCACTCTACAAAAAACAGTCACTATGGAGCACTGCACACAAAAACAGATGCTAGAGAGCACTCCTTGCAACAACAGTCACTGTAGAGCACACCATGCAACAACAGTTACAATAGAGCACCCTACCAAACAATAGTCAATATAGACCACCTACAAAAGAATGACTATAAAGCATTCTACCCAGAACAGTCAGTATAGAGCAACTGCACTAAACCGGTCACTATAAAGTACCCAACGTAACAACAGTCACTATAGTGCACCTACCGAACAGATCATATACAGCACCTGCATAAAACAGTCACTCTAAAACACCTACCCACCAATACTCAATATAGAGCACCAAACCTACAACACTTACCATGGAGAACTCTACTTAACAACAGTTACTTTAGAGCACTGTAACCAACAACAGTCACTATAGAGCAATGTAAAAAACAACAGTCACTTTAGAGCCCTCTACCCATCAAGAGTCACTATAGAGCACTCTACCAAACAGGGACTATAGAGCACTCTACCCAGAAACAATCACTATAGAGCACTCTACACAATAACAGTCACTATAGAGCACTTTACCAAACAACAGTCATTATAGAGCACCCTATGGAACAATAGTCACTATGGAGCACTCCACCAAACAAAATTCACTATTGAGCACTCTACCCAACAACAGTTGATATAGAGCCCTATAGGCAAGAACAGTTGCTTTAGAGCCCTCTACACTGCAACCGTCAATATACAGCACTCTACCCAACAACAGTCACTGTAGAGCACTCTACCCAACAACAGTCACTGTAGAGCACTCTACACAAAAACAGTCACTATACAACACTCTACCCATGTACAGTCACTATAGAGCACTCTACCCAGCAACAGTCACTATAGAGCCTCCTACCCAACAACAGTTGCTATTGAGCACTGCACCCAACAAAAGTCACTATAGAGCACCCTAACAAAAAATTGTCACTACAGAGCACTCTACCCAACAAGAGTCACTACAGAGCACCCTAAACAATAACAATCAGTATCTAGAGTCTTCTACCCAAAAACAGCCACTATAGAGCACCCTACCTAGCAAGTCACTATACAGAATTCCACCCAAGAAGAGTCACTATAGAGCACCTACCTAACAACAGTTACTATAGATCACCTACAGAAGAAACGTCATTTTATAGCCTCTACCCTACAACAGTCACTATAGATCACTCTACTCAACAATAGTTCCTATACAACAACCTACCAAAAAACCGTAACTATATAGTACTCTACCCAAAAACAGTCACTATAGAGCAACCTTTTAAACAACAGTCACTCTGGAGCTCTCCATCCAAAAAAGTCACTATAGAGCACCCTACCCAATAACAGTCAGTATCTAGAGATTTTTACACAACAGTCACTATAAAGCACTCTACCTAATAACACACAGTACAGAGCACTCAACCCAACCACAGTCACTATAGAGCACTCTGCAATATAGTCCCTATAGAACACTCCACACAGCAGCAGTCAGTTATAGAGAACTCTACCCATCAACAGTCGCTATTGAGAACCCTACACATCAGCAGTCTTTATAAAGCACCTACTCAAAAACAGAAGCTATAGAACACTCTATTCTACAACAATCACTATAAAGCACCTCACCAGGAACAGTCACTATCTAGACCACTCTACAAAAATGCAGTTATTATAGAACACACTACCCAGCAACAGTCTCTATTGAGCACCCCACCGAACAACAGACACTATAGAGTACTCCACCCAGGAACAGTCACTACAGTGCATGATACAGAACAACAGTTTTTATAGAGCACCTTAACCAAAAACCATCACTGCAGAGCACATCTTCAACAACAGTCACTCTAGATGACCTACCCAAACACAGTCAGTATAGAGAAACATTACCAAAAATAATCACCGTTGAGCACTCTACACAACAGTCACTATAGAGTAATGTACACAACAGTCACTATAAAGCACTCCACCCAACAACAGTAACTTATAAATAACTCTACCCAACCATAGTCACTATAAAGCACCCCACCCAACATCAGTAACTTATAGAGTACTCTTCTTAACAATACTCACTATAGAGCAGCTGACCCAACAAAAGTCACTATGGAGCACCCTACCAACAACTGTCACTAAAGAAAACCTACACAAAAAGTGTCAATATAGAGCACCTACCCAAAAAAATCAGTATAGAGCACACTATCCAACAAGAGTTTGTATAGAGCAAGTACCCAACAACTGTCACTACGGAGCTCTCTACCCAACAACAGTCACTATCAAGCACTCTACCCAACAACAGTCATTATAGAACACCCCACACAAGAACAGTCAGTATACGGCACTCTAACCAACAACAGTCGCTATAAATCACCCTACCCAACAACAGTCACTATAGAGCACACTACTCAACAACAGACATTATAAAGCAGATACCCAAAAACAGACACTATAGATCACCTACTAAACAACACAAACTCTGGAACACCCTAACCCACAACAGTTACTATAGAGTACCCTACACAGCAGCAGTAATAATAGACCACTCAACCCAACAACAGTCACTATAGAACACCTACACAATGAGAGACACTATAGAGCTCCCTACGAAAGAAGAGACAATACAGAGAATGCAAACGAACAACCTTCACTATTAAGCACCCTACTCAAGAAGAGATATTA
Organism: Leontopithecus rosalia; assembly: GCA_028533165.1. Lineage (NCBI taxonomy): Eukaryota > Metazoa > Chordata > Mammalia > Primates > Cebidae > Leontopithecus > Leontopithecus rosalia. The sequence continues at coordinate 21,714,707 of CM052665.1, forward strand.
TAGAGCACCCTACCAAACAACGGTTACTCTCGGGAACTCTACTCAACAACAGTCACTCAAGAGCACTCTACACAACCAAAGTTCCTAGAGAGCACTAAACCCAACAACAGTCACTTAAATAGCACTCTACTGAAAAACAGTCATTATAGATCACCACACACAAAAACAATCGGTATAAAGAACCTACCCAATAACAGTCAATATAGAGCACCCTACCGAGAAATAATTACCATAGAGCACCTACATAGCAACAGCCAGTATAGAGCCCCCTAAAGAAAACAGTCACTATAGAGCATGTATTTAACCACAATCACTATAAAGCAACCACCCAACAAAAGTCACAATAAAACACCATACCAAAGAACAGTCAGTAATGAGTGCATAACCAACAACAGTCACTATAGAGCACACTACCAAGCTACAGTCACTATACATCACATATCCAACAAAAGTTACTATAGAGGATTTTACCAAAAACCTGTCAGCATAGAGCTCTATGTCCAACAACAGTAATTATAGTGCACCCTACTTAGAAACAGTCACTCTAGAGCACTTAGTCCAACATCAATCAGTATAGAGCACCATACCTATCAACAGTCACATTAGACGATTCTATATAATCAACAGTCAGTACAAACCAACATACCCAGCAACAGTGACTATAGAGCAACCTGCCCCTCAACAGTCACTATAGAGCACTGTACCCGACATCTGTAACTAAGAGCACTGTACCCAGCTGCAGTCATTATTGAGCACCCTATGCAACAACACTCACTATAAAGCACTGCACTCAACAACAGTGATAATAGAGCACCCTCCCAAAAACAGTAACTATAGAGCACCCACAAAACAACAGTACGTGTAAAGCACCCTACCCAACAACAGTCACTGCAGAGCACCTACCCAACAACAGTCACTGCAGAGCCCTCTACTCAGCATGAGTCACTACAGAGCACACTACCCAACAATAGACACTATACAGCAAACTCCCTTACAACAGTCAACATAAAGCAGTCAAGCCAACAACAGTCATTCTAGAGCATGCTACTCAAAAACAGTTAGTATAGAGCACCTGCCCAACAACAGTCACTATAGTGCATCCTACCCAACAACATTCACTATCGAGAACCCTACCCAACAACAGTCACTATAGAGCAACCTAGCCAACAACAGTAAAAATAGAGCACCCTTCCAACAACACCCACTATAGAGCACCTACCCTATAACATTCTCTATAGAGCACCCCACAAAGAACAGTTACCATACAGCACCATAAAAAAGTTTATAGAGCACCTACACAACAAGGGTCACTATAGAGGACCTATCAAACAAAAGTCAGTATAGAGAACTTTACACAACCTATCAAACAGCAGTCATTATAGAGCACTGTACCCAACAACAATCGCTATAAAACACCATACCTAAAAACTGTCACAATAGAGCACACTTTTCAACAACAGTCACTATGGAACACCTGCCGATCAACAGTCACTATATTGCCTTCTACCAAACTAGTCATTGTAGAGCATTGCACCCAGCAACAGTCACTAAATAGCACACCACACAACATCATTCACTATAGAGCACCCTACCCAACAACAGTTTCTATAGAGCCCCCTACCCAAGAGCAGTCACTATAGAGCACACTAATGAGCAACAGTCAGTATAAAGCACCCCATGCATCCACAGTCACTATAGAGAACTCTACCCAAAATTATTCACTCTAGATCACACTACCCCACAACTGTCACTATAGAGCACCCTAGCCAGTAAATGTAACTGTTCAGCATTCCACCAAACAATGGTCAGTATAGAGCACAGACACAAAAACAGTCACTAAAGATTACCTACCCAAGTACAATCACTTTTGAGCTCTCTACTCAGCAACAGTCACTACAGTCACTACAGATCACTCTACACAGAAACAGTCACTATAAAGCACTGTACCCAACAACAGTCACTGTATAACACCCTAACCAAGAACAGTCACTACAGAGCACTCTACCCAACAGCAGTCACTATAGAGCACCCTACAAAACAACAGTCACTGTGGAGCACTCCACCCAACAAAAGTCACTATACAGCACCCTACTTTAAAAAAGTCACTATAGAGCACTCTACCCTAAAAGAGTCACTGTACAGCACCCAACACAATAACAGTCAATATCTTGAGTCCATTACACAACAACAGTCACTAAATAGAACCCTACTCAACATCACTCACTACAGGGCACTCTACCCAACAACAGTAACTAAAGAGCACTCTACAAATAGTCACAATAGAACACTCCACCCAACAACAGTCTTTTATAGAGCACTTTACACAAACGCAGTCACTATAAAGAACCACACAAAAATGCAGTTTCTATAGATAACCTACTCAACAACAGTTGCTATAGAGCACCGTATAAAACAAAAATCACTATAGAGCACTTACATAACAACAGTCACTATCTAGAGCACTCTACCCAAAAGCAGTCACTATAGAGCACCCTATTCAGCAACAGTCAGAATTGAGCACCACCCCCTACAACAGACACTATAGAGCACTCCACCAAAGAACAGAAACTATAGCGCCCACTACCAACCAACAGTTACAAGAGAGCACCTTAACCAATAACAGTCACTTTAGAGGACATACCCAAAAACAGTCACTATACATCAAATACCCAGAACACTCGAAATAGAGCAACTTCCCCGACAACAGTCTCTATAGAGCACTCTACCCAACAAGAGTCATTTTAGAGAACTGTACACAACAGTCACTATAGAGAACTCCACCCGACAACAGTCAAATAAACAGCACTCTACCGAAAAGGAGTCAGTATAGAGCAGCCCACCCAACAACAGTCACTCCAGAATACCTATCCAGCAACAGTCATTAAAAAATCCCTACACAACAAGAGACACTATAAAGCACCTACCCAACATATGTCAGTATAGAGCATCCTACCCAACAACAGTCCATATAGAGCAACCACCCAACAACACTCACTATAAAGCACTGTACCGAAAAACATTGACTATAGAGCAGTCTACCCAACAACAGTCACTATAGAGCCCTCTACTCAACCACAGTCACAATAAAGCCCTCTATTTAACAATAGTCACTATAGAGCACCCTTCTTAAAGACAATCACTAGAGATCACCCTCCCCAGCAACAATCACTATAGAGCACCTACAGAACAACAGTTACTATACAGCCCTCTACCCAACAACTATCACTATAAAGCACTCTACCCAAAAACAGTCACTATAAAACCCCTATCCAAGAACAGTCAGTATAAAGCACCCTTCTCAACAACATTCACTACAGAGCACTCTACCCAAAAATGTCTCTATAAAGCACCCAACCGAGCAAAAGTCACTGTAGAGCACCAAACCCGAAAGCAGTAACTATAGAACACTTCACCCAACAGCAGTCACTAGAGCACACCCTATGCAGCAACACTCACTATAAAGAACCTACCCAACAACAGTCACTATAGAGCACTCCACCCAGCAAAAGTCAGTATAAAGCACGCCACCCAACAACATTCAGTATAGGGCATCCTACCCAGGAACAGTCACAATACAGCATGCAACCCAGCCACAGTCACTGTAGAGCACTCTACCCAACAACAGTCACTATACTGTATCCTATCCATCAAGAGTCACTATAGAGCACCTACCCAACAACAGACACTCTAGAGCACCCCACCCTAAAAAAGTCACTGTTGAGCACCTACACAACAGTATTCACCAAGGAACACCCTACACAGCAACAGTCAGTGTAGAGCACCCTACCCAGCAACAGTTACTACAGAGCACTCTACCCAACCACAGTAACTATAGAGTACCCTACCAAACAACAGTTACTATAGGGCACTCTACAGAACAATACCCACAATGAAGAACTCCACCCAACAACAGTCACATATAAAGAAATCTACCTGACAATATTCAGTATAGAGCACCCCACCAAACAACTGTCACTCTAGTGCACCTACCCAACAACAGTCACTTTAGAGCACCATGCGCAGCAACAGTTACTATAATGCACCTAAACAACAAAAGTCACTATAGAGCACATACCCAACAACAGTCGTTATAGAGCACCTAACCAATAAGAGTCATTATAGAGCACTCTACCCAACAACAGTTACTACAAAGCAGCATAAGAAAGAAGAGTCACTATGAGCACCCTACCAAAAAACAATCACTATACTGCACCCCACCCAAAAACCGTTACTGTAGAGCACATACCCAGCAACAGTCACTATAAAGCACCCTACACAGCAAGAGTCACTATAAATCATTTTACCCAGCAACAGTCAGTATAGAGCACAATACCAACAATAGTCACTTTAGAGCATTCTACCCAGCAACAGTCACCATAGAGCACACTATCCAACAACAGTCACTATAGATTACCCTACTTAACAGCAGTCAGTATAAAGCACCTACCCTGCAAGAGTCAATATAGAGCACTTACCAAAGAACAGTCATTATAGATTGGCTATCAAAAAACATTCACTATATACCCCCTAACCAAAAACAGTAACTATAAAGCACCTACTAAACAACTAGTCACTGTAAAGAACCCTACCCAATAAGAGTCACCATAGTGCACCCTACAAAACTACAGTCAGTATAGAGCCCTTTACCTCAGTCACTATACAGCACCCTACCCAACAACAGACAGTATACAGCACCCTACAAAACACCAGTCACTATAGAGCCCCCACCCAAAAACAGTCACTATATAGTACCTACCAAACAACTGTCACAATGGAGCATACTACCGAGCAACTGTCGTTATAAAGCACCACATCTTGCAACAGTCACTATAAAGCACAACATCCAGCAACAGTCACTACAGAGCACCCTACCCATCAACAGTCACTATAGAGCACTAGTCACTATGGAGCACACTATCCAGCAACAGCCACAACAGAGCACCCTACCCAGCAACAGTAACTATAGAGCACTCAACCCAACAACAGTCACTATGGAGCCCACTATCCAGCAAAAGTCAAGACAGAGCACCCTACCCAGCAACAGTCACAATAGAGCACCAAACCCAACAATAGTATAGAGTTCTTTAACCAACAACAGTAACTATAGAGCACTCTGCACAACAGTCACTTTAAAACACCCTACCCCAAAACAGTCACTATAGAGCACCCTACCCAACAGCAGTCACTATAGAGCAGCTCACTCAACAACACTCACAATAGAGTACCTACCAAACAACAGTCAGTATTGAGCACTCCACACAGAAATAATACAGAGCACCTCACCTAACAAGAGTCACTATAGAGCACACTATCCAGCAAAAGTCACTAGAGAGCATCTACACAACAACAGTCACAATAAAACGCTCTACCCAACAACAGTCACTATAAAGCACCCTAAGCAGTAACAGACACTGTTGAGCATTCTATTAACAACAGTCACTATAAAGAATAATACCCAACAGCAGTCACTGTAGAGCACTCTACCTAACCACAGTCACTATAGAGCACCTTACCCAGCAACACTCACTGTGGAGCAACCCACCCAACAATAATCTTTTTACAGACCCTTACACAGCAACAGTGTGTAAAGAAATCACTAAAGAAATCACTATAGAGCACTCAACCCAACATTAGTCACTCTGCAGTACTTACCAAACAACAGTTACTTTAGAGGACGCTACCAAGCCTCAGTCAGTATAGAGCACTCTATATAGCAACAGTCTCTATAGAGCACCTCACCCAATATTAGTCACTGTAAACAACCAACACAGCAACAATTTCTACCGAGCATTCTACCCAACAACAGTCACTATAGATCACACTATCCAACAATTGTCACTAAAGAGCACCTACCAAACAACATTCACTATGGAGCAGCCACCAAACATAAGTCATTATGAAGCACATACCCAACAAACGTCACTATAAAGCACTCTACCCAACAACAGTTTCTATAGAACACTGCACAACACAACAGTCACTATAGAGCACCCCACACAACAACAGTCACTACGGAGCACATAACCAAAAACAATCACTATAGAACAACCTACCCAAAAACAGTCACTACAGAGGACCCTAAACAACAACAGTGACTATAGAATACTCCACAAAACAACAGTCACTATAGAGAACTCCACATCAAAAAAGTCACCTTTGGAGTGTTTTAAACAACAACAGTCATTATAGAGCACCACAACAAACAATAGTCACTACAGAGCTTCCTAACAACAACAGTCACTATAGAGCCCCCTACCAAGTAATCATCATTATAAAGCACCTACCCAACAACTGTGAGTATAAATTACTGTACCCAGCAACAGTCACAATAGAGCACTCCACTTAACAACAGTCACTATAGAATACACTACCCCACAACAGTCACTATTGAACACCTACCCAACAAAAGTAACTATACAAGACCCTATGCAAGAGATGTCACAATACAGTACCCCACCCAAAAACAGTCACTATACAGCACCTAACCAACAACAGTCACTATAGAGCACCCTATCCAGCAACAGTCACTATAGAGCACTTACAATACAACAGTCATTATAGAACACCCTACCATACAACAGTCACTATAGGGCACCCCACCCAACAACAGTCAGTAGAGAGTATACTACCCAGCAACAGTCACTATGGAACACGTACCCAGTAACAGTCACTATAGAGCACCCTACCCAACAGAAGTCACTGTAGAGCACCCCACCCCAAAAATAGTCGCTATGTTTCCACCCAACAACAGTCCCTTTAGAGAAACCTACCCAGAAACAGTCACTATAGAGCACTCTACCTAGCCACAGTCACTATAGAGCATGTCATTCAATAAGAGTTATTATAGAGCCACCCATTCGGCCACAGTTACTATCGAGCACCATACCCAACAACAGTCACTATAGAGCATCCAACCAAACAAGAGTCACTGTGAAGCAACCTACACAACAACAGTCACTACAGATCCCTTTAAACAAAAACAGTCACTATAAAACACTCAATTCAACAATAGTCACTAAAGATTACCCTAGCCAACAACAGTCACTATTTATAGCACTCTACCCAACAACAGGCACTATAGAGCACCTGACCCAGCAATAGTTAGTATAGAGCACCCAACCCAATAACATTTATTATAAAGCTCGCTACCTGACAACAGTCCTATAGAGCACTTCACCCAAAAGCAGTCAAAATAGACCACCTACCCAATAATCATTACTATAGAGCCCTATACGCAACAACAGTCACTATGGAGAATCCTAACCAACAAAAGTCACTATTGAGCAACCTATTCAACAACAGTCTCTGTAGAGCACCTACGCAACAACAGTCACGATAAATCACTTTATTCAACAAGAGTCACTATAGAGCACTCTATTCAACAACACTCAGTAAAGAAAACCATACACGAGAACAGTCACAATATAGCACTCTTCCCAACAACAGTCATTATAAAGCACCCTAAGCAACAACAGTCACTATAGAGCACTCCACTTAACAAGAGTCATTACAGAGTATTTTACCCAGCAACAGCCGTTATAGAGCATCCTACACAACAACAGTCATTATGGAGCACTCCACACAGCAACAGTCCATATACAGCACGCTACTCAACAACAGTCACTATTTAGAGCACTGTACACAACAACAGTCAGTGTAAAGCACTCCACCTGGCAACAGTCACTATATAGAGTACTCTACACAACAACAGTCACTACAGAACACTCCACCCACAAGCAGTCAGTATACAGTACCCGACCAAAAAACTGTCACTATACAGCATTCTACCCAACAACAGTCATTATATACCGCCCTACCCAATGACAGTCACTATAGAGCCTGGTACTTCACAACAGTCACTGTGGAGAACCCCACCCAACAACAGTCACAATAGAGCCCTCCACCCAACAACAGTTACTACAGAAGAAATATTCTCTATAGTGACTGTAGTTGTGGAGGTGCTCTATAATGACTGTTGTTATGTAGAGCGCCCCATAGTGACTTTTTTGTGTAGGTGCTGTATAGTGACTGTTGTTGTGTAAGATATTTATAGTGAGTCTTGTTTTGTATGTGCTCTATACTGATTGTTGTTGTGTAGGGTGATCTATAGTGACTGATTTTGGGTAGGACTCTCTATAGTGACTGTTGTTAGTTAGGTGCTCTATAGTGAGTGTTGCTGGATAGGATGCTATATAGTGAACGGTGTTGGGTGTGGTGCTCCATGGTGATTGTTGGTGGGTAGAGAGCTCTGTAGTGACGGTTGTTGGGTAGGATATCTATAGTAACTATTGCTGCATAAGGTGCTCTAGAGTGACTTTTCTTGGGTAGAGTGCTCTATATAGACTGTTGCTGGGTAGGGTGCTTTACAGTGATTGTTGCTTGGAAAGTGCTTTATGGTGACCCTTGTTTTGTAGAGCACTCTATAGTGACTGTGGTTGGGTAGGTACTCTATAGTGACTATTGTTGGGCTGGGTGCTCTATAGTTTCTGTTGTTGGGTAGGTCCTCTACAGTGAATGTTGTTGGGTAGGGTGCTTTATACAGACTGTTGTTGGGTAGGTTTCTATAGAGACTGTTGTTGGGTAGAGTGCTCTATACTGACTGCTGTTGGATAGAGTGCTCTATACAGACTGTTGTTGGGTAGGGTTCTCTATATTGACTGTTGGTTGGAGAGTTCTATACTGACTGTTCTTGTGTAGAGTGATCTATAGTGACTGTTGTTGGGTAGAGTGCTCTATAGGTGACTGTTATTGGGTGAGGTGCTCGATACTGATTTTTGTTGGCTACAGTGCTTTATATGGGACTGCTGTTTGGTGAACTGCTCCATAGTGACTGTTGGGTAGAGGACTCTATGGTGACTGTTGTTGGGTAGAGTGCTCTATAGTGACTGTTGTTTTGTAGGGTGCTCTATCATGACTGTTGTTTGGTGGGGTGCTTAATATTGACGGTTGCAAAGTGGGGTGCTCTATAGTGACTTTTGTTCTGTAGAGTACTCTAGATTGTGACTACTGTGGGGTAGGTGCTTTATAGTGACTCTTGTTGGGTGGGGTGGTCTACAGTGGCTGTGTTTGGGTAGTGGGCTCTATGGTGACTGTTGTTGAAAAGGTGCTCTATAGTTTCTTTCGCTGGGTAGGGTGCTCTATAGTGACTGTTGTGGGGTAGCTTGCTCTATAGTGACTGCTGTTTGGTAGGGTGCTCTTAGTGACTGTTGTTGGGTATGAACTTTATAGTGACTGTTGTTGAATAGGATGCTCTATATTGGCTTTTGTTGAGTGGATTGCTCTGTAGTGACTGTTGTTGGGTAGGGTGCTCTATGCTGATTGTTGCTGGGTAGTGTGCTGTATAGTGACTTATTTTGGGTAGAGTGCTCTATAGTCACTTTTGCTAGGTAGAATATTTCATTTTGAATGTTGCTGGGTAGGAAACTCTATAGTGACTGTTGTTGGGTAGGGTGCACTAAAGTGACAGTTGTCGAATACGGTGCTATTTAGTGACTGTTGTTGTGTAGGTGCTCTACACTGACTGTTGCTGTGTAGGGTGCTCTATAGTGACATTTATGGTTGTGTGATCTATAGTAACTATTGCTGGGTAGAGTGCTCTATAGTGACTGTTGATGGGTTGGTGCTCTATAATGACTGTTTTTGCATAGGGTGCTCTGTAGCAACTGTTGTTCTGTGTGTGTTCTCTTGTGACTGTTGTTGGTTAATGTACTCTATAGCAACTGCTGTTCAGTAGTGTGTGCTATAGTGATTGATTTAGGGTGGAGTGCTCTATAGTGTCTGTTGTTGGGTGAGGTGTTCAATACTGACTATTGCTGGGTATGGTGCTTTATAGTGACAGTTTTTGGTAGAGTGCTCTAGATAGTGACTTTTGTTGGATAGGTGCACTTTGGTGATTGTTGTTTGGTAGGGTGCTCTATAGCGACTGCTGATGAGTAGGGTGATCTATAGTGACTGTTGTTGGGTAGGGGGCTCTAGATACTTACTGAAATTTTGTAGGGTGCTCGATAGTAACTCTGTGTAGAGTTTGTAGTGACTATTTTTTGGGTAGAAGTCTTTATAGTGACTGTTGTTGGGTACGTTCTCTTATTTATAGTGACAATTTTTGGTTAGAGGACTCTATGGTGACTGTTGTTGGGTAGGTTCTCTATAGATAGTGATGTTGGGTAGGTGCTATATAGTGACTGTTGTTGGGTGCAGTGCTCTATCGTGACTGTTCTTGGTTAGGGTGCTCTAGAGTGATTTTTTCTGGGTAGGGTGCTGAAGAGTGATTGTTGTTGCATAGAGTGCTCAAAAGTGACTTGTTGCGTAGAGTGCTCTATAGTGAGTGCTGCTGCATAGAATGCTGTATAGGGACTGTTACTAAGTAGTATGCTCTATTGTGACTGATGTTGGGTAGGGTGCTCTATAGTGACTGTTCTAGAGTGAAGTGCTTTATAGTTACTGTAGTTTGGTAAGGTTATATATACTGACTGTAGCTGGGTAGAGTGCTCTTTACTGACTGTTGTTTGGTAGGAGCTCTATAGTGAATGTTGTTGTTTGGGTTTCTTTATAAACACTGTTGTTGGGTAGAGAGCTCTATAGGTGAGTCTTTTTGGGTATGGTGCTCTGTAATGACGGGTGTTGCATACAGTGCTCTATAGTGACTGTTGCTGGGTAGGGTGCTCTATGGTGACTCTTGTATGGTAGAAGCTCCATAGTGACTATTGCTAGTTAGGGTGCTCTATAGGCACTGTTACTTGGTAGGGTGCTCTAAAGTGACTGTTGCATGGTAGAAGCTTTATAGTGACTGTTATTGTTTGGGGTGGTCTATAGCGACTGTTGTTGAATTGTGTCTTTTATAGTGACGGTTGCTGTGTACAGTGTTCTACAGGGATTGTTTTTGCAGAGTGCTCTATAGTGACTGTTGTTGGGTACGTGCTCTCTAGTGACTGTTTATGGAAAGGTGCTCTGTTGTTACTGTTATTGAGTAGGTTGCTCTATAGTGACTGTTGTTTGGTACGGTGCTGTATAATGACTGTTGTTGGGTAGAGTTCTTAATAGTGACTGTTGTTGGGTAGGTGCTCTGTAGTGGCAGTTTTTGGGAACTGGGCTCTATAGTGACTGCTGTTGTGTAGGGTGGTCTATAGTGACTATTGTTTGGTGGGGTGCTCTGTAGTAACTATTGTGGGTAGAGCGCTCCATACATGACTGTTGTTTAGTGAAGTGTTCAGTAGTGACTGTTGCTGTGTACAGTACTCTATAATGACTGTTGTTGGGGAGCGTGCTTTACAGTGTCGGTTGTCATTGAGGTTGCTCTATAGGGATTGTTTTTGGGTAGGTGATTTAGAGTGACCCTTGTTTGGTAGACTGCTCAATAGTGACTGTTGTTGGGTATGTACTCTATAATTACTGTTGTTGCGTATGTGCTCTATAGTGACTGTTGTTGGTTAAGGTGCTCTATTGTAATTGGAGTTCAGAACTGTGCATTATAGTGACTGTTCTTGAGTGGAGTGCTCTCAAGTGTCTGTTGTTTCGTGGTGTGTTCAATACTCCCTGTTTTTGGGTGGGGTATTCTATAGTGACTGTTTTTGTGTAGGTGCTCTATAGTTACTGTTGGATAGAGTGCTCTATTGGGATTATTATTGTGTAGGTACTTTATAGTGAGTGTTGTTGCATAGGGTGTGTTCTAGTGACTGTTGTTGGGTAAAGTGTTCTAAAGTTATTGCTTTCGGTTATGGTACTCTACAGTGACTTTTGCTCGGTTGGGTGCTTTATAGAGACTTTTTTGGGTAGAGTGCTCTATAGTGACTGTTGAAAATGGTGCTCTATACTGACTGTAATTGGATAGGGGTTTTATAGTGACTGTTGTTGAATAGAGTGCTTTATACTGATAGTTGTTGGGTAGAGGGCTGCATAGTAACTGTTGTTCTGTACGTACTCTATATTGATTGTTGCTGTGTAGGGTGCTGTCTAGTGACTGTCTTTGAGAAGCGTTCTCTATAGTGAGTATTATTGAATAGAGGTCTTTAATGTGACTGTGGTTGAGTAGAGGGCTCTATAGTGACTGTTGTTGGGTACATTGCTCTATAGTGACTGTTTTATGGTACGGTGATTTATAGTGTGTGTTGTTGCTTAGGTGCTCTATTCTGACTGTTGTTGGGTATGGTGCACTTTAGTGACATTGTTGGGTACGATTCTTTATATTGACAGCTGTTTGGTAGGGTGCTGTATAGTGACTGTTGCCTGGTAAGGTGCTCTATAGTAACTGTCGCTAAATGGTGTGCTCTTTAGTGACTGTTGCTGACTAGAGTGCTCTATAGTGACTATTGCTAATTAGGTACTCTATAGTGACTGTTATTGTGTAGGGTTCTTTATACTTACTGTGGTTGGGTAGGTGCTTTATAGTGACTGTTTTTGAGTAGGCTGTTCAATAGTGACTGTTGTTGTGTAGAGTGCTTTATAGCGACTATTGTTGCATAAAGTGCTGTATACTGACTCTTCTTGTGGAGGATTGTATAGTGACTGTTGGTGTATAGATTACTTTAGTCTGAAAGTTGGTGGCTAGACGGCTCTATAGTGACTGTTGTAAGGTAACTGCTCTACAACAATTCTTGTTGGGTGGGGTGCTGTCTAATGAATGTTTTTGGGTAGGGGGTTCTATAGTGACCATTGTTGTATAGAGGGCTGTATAGTGACTGTTGTTGTGTATGTGCTTAATAGTGACTGTTGTTTGGTAGGGTGTGCTACAGGGACCTTTGTTGGGTGAACTCCCCTAAAGTTATTGTTTGTTGGCAAGGTGCTGTATAGTGACTATTTCTGGTTGGGTTTTTCATAGAGACTGTTGTTGGGTAGAGTGTTCTTTAGTGACTGTTGTTGTTTACGGTGCTGTATAGTGACTGTTGTTTGGTAAGTTGCTTTACAATGACTGTTGTGTAGAGCACTCTATACTGACTGTTTTTGGATAGAATGCTCTGTATTGATTGTTGTGAGATAGAGTACTCCGTAGAGACTGTTGTTGGGTAGAGGGCTCTATGGTGATGGTTGTTGTGTAGGTGCTCTATATTTTCTTTTGTTGGGTGGGTACTCTATAGTGACTGTTGTTGGGTACAGTGCTCTATAGAGACTGTTGCTGGGTAGGTTACTCAATATTGTCTGTCGTTGTGTAGAGTGCTCTATAAATTTCTGTTGTTGGTTGGAGTTCTTTTTAATGACTTTTTTGAAAAGTTCTCTATCGTGACTGCTGTTGGTACCATGCTTTATATTAACAGTTGTTTAGTATAGCGTTCTATAGTGACTCTTGTTGTGTAGGTGCACTATAGTGACTGTTGTTGGGTAGGTTCTATATTGTGACTATTTTTGGTAGGTTCTTTATAGTGACTGCTATTGGTTAGGTACTTTATAGTGACTGTTGGTGGGTATGTTGCTCTGTAGTGACTGTTGCTGTGTAGAAAGCTCTTAAGTGACTCTTGTTATGTAGGTGTCTGTAGTGCCTGTTGTTAAGTAATGTGCTCTAGAGTGACTGTTGCTTTCTTGGGTGCTCGATAGTGAGTCTGGCTGGGTAGGGTGCTGTATATTTACTGTTAAAGTGTAGGGTGCACTATAGTGACTGTGGTGTAGGGGCTCTATACTGAGTGTTTTCTGGGAGAGTTCTCTATAATGACTGTTGGTTGGAGTGTTCTATAATGACTGTTATTGTCTAGAGTGATCTATACTGACTGTTACTGAGTAGAGGTCTCTATAGGTGACGGTTGATCAGTGGGGTGATCTATACTGACTGTTTTTGACTAGAGTGCTCTTTAGGGGACTTTCATTCGGTCCAGTGCTCTATAGTGACTGTTGTGTGGAAGGTTATACAGTGACAGTTATTTTTTTAGAGGGCTCTATAGAGACTGTTGTTGGGGAGGGTGCTCTATTGTGACTGTTAATAGGTGGGGAGCTCAATATTGACCCTTGCTGGGTTGGTTGCTCTATAGTGACTGTTGTTGGATAGATGGTCTATTGTGACTCTTGCTGCTTGGGGTGCTCTTCTTGAGTGTTGTTGTGTAGAGTGCTCTATAGTGACTAATGTTTGATAGGTGCTTTATGTTAATGTTGTTGTCTTGGGTACTCTATTGTGACTGTTGATGGGTAGAATACTCTGTAGTGACTGTTTTTCGGTAGGCTGTTTTATAATGACTGCTGTTGTTTAGGTTGGTCTATAGTGACTGTTATTTGGTGGAATGCTCTCGGGTGACTCTTGTTTGGAAGGGTGTTCTAATAGTGATTCTTCCTGGGTAGAGTGCTTTATGTAAACTCTTCTTGAGTATAGTGCTCTAAAGCGATTGTTTTCGGGTAGAGTTCTCTGTAGTAAATGTTGTTGGTAGAGAACTTTTTACTGACTGTTGTTGGATATGTGCTCTACAGTGACTGTTGTTTGGCAGTGTGCTATATAGTGACTGTTGTTGGTTGGGGCACTCTATAGGGACTGTTGTTCTGTAGGGTGCAAAATAGTGACTGTAGTTGGTTGGAGTGCTCTATACTGACTGTTGTTGAGTAGAGTTTTCTATAGGTTACTGTTGTTGGGTGGAGTTCTCCATGGTGACTGTTGTGGTGTAGAGTGCTCCATAGTGAGTGTTGTTTTGTAGAGTGCTCTATCGTGACTGTTTTTGGGTAGGGTACACTTTAGTGTCAATTGTTGGGTAAGTGTTCTATAGTAACTTTTGGTTAGGTGCTATACAGTGACTGTTGATTGGTATGATGCTCTTTTGTGACTGTTGCTTGGTTGGGTTCAGTATAGTGACTGCTGTTGACAAGATTGTTCTACAGTGACTGTTGTTGAGCAGAGGGCTTTAGAGTGACTGTTGTGTATTATGCGGTTTATACTAACTGCTGGTGGGGAGGGTAATGTGTAGTAACAGTTGTTGGATAAAGTGCTCTATAGTAACTGATTTCAGTGTAATGCTCGATAGTGACTGTTGTTTGGTAAAGTGCTCTATAGGTGACAGTTGTTGGGTAGAGTGTTTTATAGTGATCATTGTGTAGAGTGCTCTATAGTGACAGTTTTTTGTTAAAAAGCCCTATACTGACTTTTGTTGGGTAGGTATTTTATAGTGACTGTTTTCAAGTAGGGTGCTCCATAGTTACTGCTGTTGGGTAAGTGCTCTATAGTGACAGTTTTAAAGTAGGGTGCTCTATAGTTACTGTTGTTGGGTAAGCACTCTATAGTGACCATTTTTGGGTAAAATCCTCTATAGCGACTGATGTTGGTAGGGTACTCTATAGTGACTGTTATTGAGTAGTGTGCTCAACAGTGACTATTGTTGGATAGGGTTCTCTATAGTGTCTGTTGTTGTGTGGGTGCCGTATGCTGTCTGTTGTTGTATAGGTGCTTTCTTGAGACCTTTGCTTGATAGTGTGCTTTATAGTGACTGTTTTTGGGTGGATTCCTCTATACTGACTATTGCTGGGTGGTGTATTCTATAGTGAGTGTATTTTGGGAGGTACTCTATAGTGACTTTTGTTGATTGGGGTGCTCTATTATGACTGATATTTGGAAGGATGCTCTAGACTGACTGTTTTGGGGTACAGTGCTCTATAGTGACTCCTCTTGGGTACAGTGCTCTATAGTGACTCCTCTTGGATACAGTGCTCTATAGTGACTGGTCTTGAGTACAGAGCTCTATGGTGAATGCTTTTGGGTAAAGGGGTCTATAGTGAATGTTGTTGGGTAGTTTACTTTATAGTGAATTTTGTTGGGTGAAGTTCTTTATACTGATTGTTGTTGAGAAGGTGCTCTATTTTTACAGTTTCTTGGTAGGTGCACTATAGTGGCTGTTGTTGGTAGGGTGCCAAATAGTGACTGTTGTTGGGTAAGATGCTGTAAAGTGACTGTTGCTTGGAAGGTTGCTCAATAGTGACTGTTGTACGTCGGGTACTCAATAGTGACTTCTGTGGAGTGGGGTGCTTTTTTGTGACTGTTGCTGGTTAGTGTACTTTATAGTGACTCTTTTGGGGTAGGTGCTCTAAAATGACTGTTTCAGGTTAGTTTGCTATATAGTGACTGTTGTTCGTTAGGTTGTCTACAGTGAATGTTGTGGGGTAGGTGCTCTATAGTGACTGTTTTTAGGTAAAATGTACATAGTGACTGTTGTTGAGTATGGTGCTCCATAGTAACTGTTGTTAAGTAGAGTACACTATAGGGACTGCTGTGGGATAGAGTGCTCTATAGGTAATTGTTATTTTGTAGAGTTCTCTATAGTGACTGTTGTTTTGTAGAGGGCTCTAGAGTGACTGTTGTTGGGTAGAGTGATCCTTAGTGACAACTGTTGGGTAATGTGCTTTCTACTGACTGTTGTTGGGTAGGTGCTCTATACTAACTGTTGTTGGGTAGAGAGGTCATAGTGTGTGTTGTTGGGTATAGTGCTCTATAGTAACTGCTGTTGTGTTGAGTGCACTATAATGACTGTGGTCAGGTAGGTGCTCTATATTGACTGTTGCTGGTATGTGATTTATAGCGACTGTGGTTCCATAAATTGTTTTAGAGTGATTGCTGTTGGGTAGAGCTTTCTATATTGTCTATTAGTGCGTAGGGTGTTCTGTAGTTACTGTTGTTCACGTGCTCTATAGAGACTTGCTGTGTAAGGTGCTGTGGAGTGACTCTATTTGGATAGTTGCTGTTTAGATACTGTTGTTGTTGGGGTTCTCTAAACTGACGGTTGTTGTGTAGGTGCTCTGTAGTGACTGTTGCTGAGTAGGGGGCTTTATACTGATAGTGGTTTAGTAGAGTTCTCTATCGTGACTGTTGCTGGGTAGGGTTCTCCGCAGTGACAGTTGCTGCATAGAATGCTGTTTAGTGACTATTGTTGGGTAGGTGCCCTGTAGTGACTGTTGTGTGTTGTGCTCCATAGTGACAGTTTTTGGATAGAGGTTCCATAGTGACTGTTGATGCATAGAGTGCTCTATTGTCAATATTGTTGGGTAGGGTTCTGTGTAGTCACTTGTTGTGTGGGGTGCTTTATAGTGACTGTGGTTTTGTATTCGCTTTATACTGACTGTTGTTCCATTGGGTGCACCATAGAGATTGTTGTTGAATACGGCACTCCATAGCGACTGTTCTTTGTTGGAAAGTTCTATAGTGACTGTGGTTTTGTAGAGTGCTCTAGACAATGACTGTTGTTTGGCAAGTTGCTGTACAGTGACTGCTGTTGGGTAAGAGTGCTCTATACTGACTGTTGTCAAGTAGAGTGCAATGTAGGGACTGTTATTATATAGGGTGCTCTATAGTGACTGTTGTTTTGTTGAGTGGTTTATAGTGATGGGTTTTTTTAAAGGGCTCTATCGTGACTGTTGTTGGGTAGGTTTTCTATAGTGACTGTTGTTGGGTTGGGTGCTCTATGGTTTCTGTTGGTAGGTAGGGTGCTGTTTAATGACCCTTTTGCATAGGTGCTTTATACTTACTGTTGTTCAGTAGGTGCTCTGTAGTAACAGTTGTTGAATAGGGTGCTCTATAGTGAATTCTGTTGGGTAAAGTGCTCTATAGTGACTGTTGTGCGGGTAGCTGTATAATCACTGTTGATGGGTAGGTTGGTATATAGTGATGGTGGCTGGGTAGGGTGCTCTATAGTAATTGTTGTTGAGTATAGGACTCTATAATGACTGTTGCTTGGTAGAGTGTTCTATTGTGAATGTTGCTGGACAGCATGCTCTATAGTGACTGCTGCTGGGAAAGGTGCTCTGTAGTGACTGTTGCTAGGTACAGTACTCTACAGTGACCGTTGTTGGGTAGGTACTCTATATTTACTTATGCTGTGTAGGGTGATCATAGTGACTGTTTTTGGGCAGGTGCTCTACAGTAACTTTTGTTGGGTGTGGTGCAATAAAATGACTGTTGTTGCCTAGACTGCCCTTTAGGTAATTTTTGTTGGGTGGAGTTCCTTGTAACTACTGTTGTTGGGTAGAGTGCTTCAAAGTGACTGTTGTGTAGGAGCTATATTGTGACTGTTGTTGTGAAGTGTGTACCTACGACTCTTGTTGGGTAAGCTGTTCTCTAGTAACCGATTTTGGGTAGGGTGAACACCTACCCAACAGCAGTCACTATAGAGCAACCTGACCAAAAACAGTCACGATGGAGAACTCTACACAGTAACAGTCACCATAGAGCACTCTACTCAACAACAGTCACTATAATAAACTCCACTGAATGACAATAACCTATAGAGCAATCTACCCAACAACATTCATTATGAATCTCCTACCCTAAGGCAGTCACTATAGAGCACACTTACCAACCACATTAACTATAAAGCACATACCCAATATCAATCACTTTAGAGCACTCTACTTAGCAACAGTCACTATAAAACACCCCAACACAACAGTCACTATAGAGGGTCCTATACAGCAACAGTCATTATAGAGCACTTAATAAAAAACTGTCACTAAAGAGCACCTAACAAACAAGAGTCACTATAATGCACTTGACCCAACAACAGATACTCTAAAGTACCGTATCCAGAAACAGTAACAATGAACACCCCACTCAACAACAGTCACTATTGAACTTCTACACAACAGTCACTGTAGAGCACCTACCCAAAAACAATCACTATAGAGCACCCTACACAGCAAGAGTCACTATAGATTATCTAACATAAGACAGTCACTATAAAGTACTCTAATGAGAATCAGTGATTATAGAGCACCCTACCCAACAACAGTCACTATACAGCACCTTAACAAACAAATGTCACTATAAATAATTCTACCAAACAACAGTCACTGTAGAGCCCTTTACACAACAGTGACTACAGAGCACTCTACCCAACAACAGTGACTATGAAGCACTTTATCCAACAGCAGTCACTATCTAAATCTCTCTAACCTACAACAGTCACTATAGAGCACAAAGCCAACAACAGTCAATATAGAGTACCTTCCCAACAAACGTAAGAATTTAGAGCACTCCACCCAAAAACTGTCACTATGGAGCACCTACATAAAAACAGTTACTATAGAGCACTCTTCCCAACAACACTCACTATTGAGCACAGTATCGTACAACAGTCACTATGGAGCACTGTACCCAATATCAGGTAGTGTAGAGCACTTACAAAACAACAGTCAGTAACAGCACCCTACCCAACAACGGTCACTATAGAGCACTCCACCAACAACAGTAACTATAGAACCCTCTACCCAACAACAGCCACTATGGAGCAACAGTCATTATGAACACCTTACCAAATAACAGTTACTATAGAGCACCTACCAAGCAACAGTCACTACAGAGCACCATACCCAGCAAAAGTCACTATAAAGCACCTACCCAGGAACAGTCACTATATAGTACTATACAAAGCAATGGTAACTATATATCAACCTACCCAACAACAGTCAGTATAGACCACCCTAAAAACAAGATTACTATACAACACTCTACCCAGCAACAGTCATTATTCAGGAATGTACCCAACAAAAGTCACTATAGGGAACCCAACCAAAAAAATGTCACTAGAAAGCACTCCACCCCAGAAGAGTCACCTATAGAGCACTGTACACAACAACAGTCACTATAGAGCACTCTACTTATCAATAGTCACCATAGAGCACCCTATTCAACAAATGTTACTATAGAGCACCTTACCAACAACAGTGACTATACAGCACCATACACAACAACAATCACCACAGAGCACCTACCAAACCACAGTCACTATAGATCAGCTACCGAAAAACAGTCTCTATAGAGCACCTACCAAAAAATGTAACTATAGAGCACCTAATTAAAACAATCACTATAAAGAAATCTACCCATCAGCAGTCACCATAGAGCACATACTCAACAAGAATCACTGTAGAGAACCTATCAAGCAACTGTCACTATAAAACACTCTACCCAACAACAGTTACTATTGAGCAGCATACCCAACCACAGTCACTACAAACACCCTACATAACAATAGTCACTATAGAGAACAACACCCAAAAGTAGTCAGTATAAAGTATACTACAGAGCAACAGTCACTATAGAGCACAATAGCCAAAAACAGTCACTATAGAGCACACTGCACAGTCAGTCAGTATAGAGCACATAACCAACAAAAGTCCCTATAGAGCACCTATCAAACAACAGGCACTATAGAGCATATATACAACAGCAGTCACTATAGAGCACCCTACAAAGAAGATTCAGTATAGAGCACTCTATCAAGCCACAGTCATTATAGTGGACTGTACCCAAAAGAGTAACTGTAGAGAACACGACCCTACAACAGTCACTCTGAAGCACTCCACCCAACAACCGTCACCTATAGAGAACTCTATGCCAAAATGTCACTCTATAGCACCCTACCCAACATCAGTCACTATAGAGGTTCCTAACCAATAACAGTCACAAGGGATCCCCCTACACTTCAACAGTCACAATAGAGCACCCTTCACAGCAACAGTCACTATAGAGCACTCTACCTAACATCAGTCACTATAAAT
>CM052665.1:21735651-21779638 GCA_028533165.1 Leontopithecus rosalia
CAGTTAGGATACAGCACCTACCCAACAACAGTCACTATAGATCACCTACCCAACAAGAGTCACTATAGAGCACTTTATCCAAACACAGTGACTATAAAGTAGCATACCCCAAAACAGTCACGACAAGAAACCTACCCAACAACATTCAATATAAAGAACCCCACCCAACAACAGTTAGCATAAAGCATTTTATTGAGGAACTGTCACTGTAGAGAACACTACACAGCAACAGTCAGTATAAAGCACTCTACAAAACAGCAATCACTATAGATCACCCTACCCAGCAACAATCACTATAGAGCAGCCTGCAGAGCAACAGTCATATTGGAGAACTCCACCCAAGTCACTATAGAGTACATTACCTAACAACAGTCAATACAGAGCTTGTATCTAACAACAGTCACTGTAAAGCAACCAGCCAACAAGCGTCCCTATAAAGCGCTTTTTCCAACCACATTCAGTATACAGCACCCTACCCAGCAACAGTGACTATAGAGCACCTTACCCAGGAACAGTCACTGTAGAGGACACTATGCAACAACAGTCACAACAGAGAACCTCCCCAGCAACAGTCACTAGAGATCACCTACCCAACAAAAGTTACTACAGAGAATTCAACCCAAAAAGAGTCACCATGGAGCTCTCTACACTGCAATAGCGATTACCTACTTAACGGTAATTACCAAAGAGCACCCTACCCAGCAACAATCTGTATAGAGCACCATACCCAGGCACAGTCACTATAGAGCACTCTACCAAACATCAGTTATTATAGAGCACCCAAACTAAAAACAGTCACTATAGATCACCCTACCCAACGACTGTAACAATATAGTACACTCCCAAGAACCCTCAGTAAAGAGCAACCTACACAGTAGAGTCACTATAGAGCGCTCTACCCAGCAACACTCAGTATGGAGCACGTACTCAACTTCAGTGACTATAGAGCACTTCACACAAAAACAGTCATCGATAGAGCACTCTACTAAACAGCAGATACTATAGAGCTCCTACACAACCACAGTTACTTTGGACACATACCCAAAAACCGTCACAATGGAGCATCTAGCCATCAACAGTCAGTATAGAGCCCTCGACCCCACAACAGTCACTATAGACCTCTGTACCCAGCAACAGTCACTATACAGCACCCTACCCAACACAAGTTGCAACAGGGGCCGCTACCGAGCAACAGTCACTATAGAGCCCCAACACAACAACAGTCAGTAGAGTGCACCCTATGCAAAAACAATCAATGAAGAGCACCCACACAACAGTCACTATATAGCACATTTCCAACAACAGGCATTATAAAGCACCCTACCAAACAACAGTCAGTATAGAACAATTACTAAACAACAGTCACTATAGAGCACCCTACCCAGCAAGAGTCACTATGCGGCACCTACCCAGCAACAATCTGTTTAGAGCACCACCAATAAGAGTCACTATACAGCACCTAACGAAAACCAGTCACTATAGAGCATCCTACACAGCAACAGTAACTACAGGGCACACACACCACAACACTCACTATAGAGCATCCTACACTACAGAGTAACTATAGAGAACTCAACAAAAGTCACTAGAATGCACCATACCAAAAACAGTCAATGTAGAGCTCTCTTCCCTATGACAGTCACTATACAGCACTGAGACCAACCACAGTCACTATAGAGCACCTACGCAAAAACAGTCACTATACAGAACCTACCAACATCAGTCGTCATTAAGCTGTCTACAGTCACTATAGAGCACTTTGCCAAACAAGAGTCACTAAAGAGCACCCTGCACAATAATAATCAATATCCAGAGCCCCTTAACAACAGTCGCTACAGAGCACCCTCCCCAGCAACAGTCACTACAGAGCACTTTACTTAACAACAGCACTATATAAAATAGTATAAAACATTCCACCCACCAACATTCACTTATAGATCAGTCTACCCAACAACAGTCACTATACAAAACCCCATAAAACAGCTGTAACTATGTGGGGCACTCTACCCAAAAACAGTCACTATAGAGCACCCTACCCAACAACAGGCAGTATTGAGCACCCCACCCAACAACAGACACTATAGAGCATTCTACCCAAAAACAGTCACTGTAGTGCACACCACTGAACTATATTTAGTATGGAGCACCAAAACCAACAACAGTCACTATAGAGCGCACACCCTACCATAGTCAGTATAGATTACCAACCCAACAGTCACTGTAGATTACCCTACCCACCAACAGGCACTATAGAGCACCCTACTCAACAACAGTCACTATAGAGTACTCTACCCAACAACAGTCACTAGAGAGCACGCTCCACACAAACAGATACTATAGAGCACCTACCCAACATCAGACACTCTAGAACACCCTACCAAACAACAGTCACTGTAGAGGATTCTATGAAACAACAGTCGCTATAAAGTAATCCACCGAACAGCTGTCACTATACATAACTAACCAAAAAATAGACACTTTAGAACTTTTTACCAAACAAGAGACAAAATAGAGCACCCTACCCAAACAGACACTGTAAAGCACCCAATGCAACAAGGAACACTATAGAGCACCCTACCCAAAAATGGTCACTATAGAGCACCTACCAAACAACCGTCAATATTGACAGCACTCCAGTCAACTATAGTCATTATAGATCAGCTACCCCAAAACAATCACTCTTGACAGTACTCAACCCAACAAAATTAGCAGATTACCTACCCAAAAACAGTTACTATGGAGCAGACAACAAAACAACAGTCACTATTGAGTACCATACACAACAACAGTCACTATAGAGCAGCTACCCAAACGCAGTCACTATAAAACACCCTACCAAACAAGTCTCTGTAAAGCACTCTACCCAAGAACAGTCACTGTAGAACCCTCTACACAACAGTCACTATTATGCACTCCACCCAACAACAGTCACCTGTAGAGCAGTCTAACCAACAGCAGTCACTAAGGAGCACACCACACAACAGTAACTATAGAGGGCTTATTTCACAACTGTCACTGATGAGCACCCTACCCGGCAACAGTCACTATAGAGCACCTACTCGACAAGAGTCACTGGAGTGCACTCCACCCAACAACCCTAGGTATAAATTATGCTGTCACGCAACAGTCACTAAAGAGAACAGTCACCAGAAACATTCCATATAGAGAACCCTACTTAGAAACAGTCACTATAGACCACTGTACCAAACAGCAGTCAGTATAAATCTCCCTACCCAGCAACAGTAATTATAGAGTACTCTACTCAACAACAGTCACTATAGAGTTTCTACCGCACCCAAGTCAGTATTGAGCAAAGACCCAACAAAGGACACTATACAGCACCTACCCATCAACAGTTACTATAAAGCACACTACAAAACAACAGTTACTATAAAGTACTACATCCAACAACAGTCAGTATGAGCACTCCACACAACCACAGTCACAATAGAGAATCCTACACAGCAACAGTCATGATACAGCATCCTACACAGCAAAGGTCACTAAAGAGCACCTATTTAACAGTAGTCAGTATAGAGTAACCTACGCAACAACAGCCTCTATACAGCACCATCCCCCAAAACAGTCACTATAGAGAACAGTATTCAGCAACAGTCACTATAGAGCACCCTACAAAGCAACAGTCACTATATTGTACTCTACAAACAACAGTCGTTGTAGAGTACCTATCCAACCACAGTCACTATAGAGCTCCTACCCAACAACAGTCGCTATATAGAACTGTACCCAACAACAGTCACTATCTAGCACTTTACCCAGCAACAGTTCACTATAGAGCACCAACCTGCAACAGTCATTATAAGGAACTCTTTGCAAAAACAATAAATGTAGAACACTGTACCCAGCAACAGTCACAAGAAAGCACAAGATTCTGAAAACAGTCACTATAGAGAACTCTACCCAACAACACTCACTACAGAGCAACTTACCCAAGAACAGTTAGTATAGAGCACCAACCGAACAACAGTAACTATAAAGCACCTACACAACAAGAGTCACTATAAAGCACCTACGCAACAAGAGTCACTATACAGCAGTCTATGCAATAAATTTTATTATACAGCACAGTACCCAACAACAGTCAGTATAGAGCACTCTACACAATAAAAGCCACTATAAATCACTCCACCCAAAAACAGTGGCCTATAGAGCACTCTATCCTAAAACAATCACTATGCATCACCCCACCCAACAACAGCCACCATGGAGCACCTAACCTACAATTGTCACTGTAAAGCAGCTACCCTACAACCATCAGTATAGAGCAGCCTACTTAACAACAGTAACTATACAGCATCTTATTCAACTGCAGTCACAATAGAGCACTCCACACAAGAACAGTCGCCATAGAGCACACTACCAAACAAGAGTCACTGTAGAGCACGATACCCAGTAACAGTCTCTATAGAGCACCTTATGCAGCAGCAGTCACTATAGAGAACTCTACCCATCATCAGTCACTCTAGAGCATGCTATGAAACAACAGTCACCCTAAAGCACACTTTCCGAAAACAGTCACTATAAAGCCCTGCACCCAACAACAGTAGAGTTGTGTAGAGAGTAGTGTAGAGCACGTACCCAACAACAGTCACTAAAATCTTCTACCAAAAAACACTCATGATACGGCACTGTTTCCAAAAAGAGTCAGTATAGAGCACTGAATCAAATAACAATTATTATCTAGAGCACCCTACCTAACAAGAGTAACTACACAGAAATTTAACCAACAACAGTCACCATAGAGTATTCTAAAATATAGTCACTCTAGAACAGTCCACACAAAAACAGTCACTTACACAGTAGTCTCACCAACAACAGTAAGTATAGACATCCCCACACCACAGCAATCACTATAGAGCACTGTACTCAACAACAGTCACTATAGATTATTCTACCAAACAACTATCAGTATAGAGCACCAAACCAGCAATAGTTTGGTGTACTCTTACCAAAAACTGTCACTGTAGAGCACTCTACCCAGCAAAAGTCACTATTGAGCACCCCACCAAACAACAGACATTATAGAGCACCCCACTCATGAACAGTCACTATAGTGCACACTACCGAAATTACTTACTATCGAGCACCTTAACGATCAACAGTCACTATAGAGCACATACCTAACAATAGTCACTATAGAGCACCCTACCCAACGAAAGTCTACATAGGGCACTCTAAACACCAAGAGTTTCTATAGAACACTTTAGGCAAAAACAGTCACTATGGAGGACACTACCCAACAATAGTCCGTATAGAGCAACCTCCACAACAGTCACTGTAGAGCACTGTACCCAAAAACAGTCATTATAAAGCACTGTACACAATAAAAGGCAGTATAGAGCACTCCTCCATTCAACAGCCACTTATACAGCACTGTGCCCAACAAGAGTCACTATAGAGTACCCCACACAACAGTCACTATACAGCACACTACACAACAACAGTCAGTATGGGAAACTCTATCCAACAACAGTCACTATCGGGAATTCCACGCAACAACAGTCACTACAGAGCACGCTACCCAACAATAGTCACTATGGAGCACTGACCAAACAACCGTCACTAAAGAGCCCTCTACCACAAAACAGTCACTATAGAGCACTCTACCCAACGACAGTCGCAACAGAACAACCAACCCAAGAATAGTCAGCATAGAGAACTCTACACAACAACACACACTATAGAGCACCCTATTCAAAAAGTCAACATAGAGCACCCTATCAAATAAGTTTCTATAGAGCACTCTACCCAACAGTCACTATAGAGCACCCAATTTTACAGAGTCTCTATCGAGCATGTACCCAACAACAGTCACTATAAAGTATGTACCAAAAACTATCACTATAGAGCACTTTACCTAGCAATACTCAGTATAGGGCATTTCAAACAGAAACAGTCACTACGGAGTACCCTACCCAGCCACAATCAACATAAACCTTCTGACTTAACAACTGTCATTATAGAGCACAATACAAATAATAGTATAGAGCAACTTACTCAACAAGAGTCACTATAGAGCACTCCACCCAACAAGAGTCACCAGTAGAGCACTCTACCCAACAACAGTCACTATAGAGCCCCCTAGTAAACACCAGTCACAATAGAGCCCACTACCCAGCAACTGTCACTATAGAGAACCTACCCAATAACAGTCACTATAGTGCAACCTACCCAACAACTGTCAATATAGAGCACCTACCTAACAGCAGTCGGTATAGAGCACTCTTTTCAACAACAGCCACTATAGAGCACCCTACACAATAGTCACTATAGAACCCTTTACACAACAACATTCACCTACAGCACTCTAACAACAGTCATTATAGAGCACGCCACCCAACAACAGTCACTATAGAGCACAATACACAGCAACAGTCTTTATAGAGCACTATATCTAACAGCAATTACTAAAGAGCACCTACCAAACAACAGTCATTATCTAGAGCACTCTACTTAACAATAGTCACTATAGAGCACCCCACCCAACAACAGTCAGTATTGAGAGCCCCACCCAAAAATAGACACTATAGAATACTCCACCCAACAACATTCTCTATAGAGCATCCTACCCAACAGGAGTTACTATAGAGCACCCTAACCAACAACAGTCAGTATATAGCACCAACCCACCAGTAGTCATTTTGGTGCACCTACCAATCAACAGTCACTATGAAGATCCCTACTCAAAAACAGTCACTATAGAGCACTCTTCGTAACAACAGTCACTATGGAGCCCTCTACACAAGAGTTACTATAGAGCACTCCACCCATCAACAATCACCTTTATGTAACCCCGCCACACAAGAGTAACTTTACAGCACCTAACTCACAACTGTCAGTATACATCATCCTACCCAGCAACAGACTATAGAGCACCTACACAAAAACAGTCACTATAGATCACTGTACCCAACATCAGTCATTGTAGATGACGTATAGAATGACAGTCAGTATAGAACAAGGTACCCAACAAGTCACTGTAGGGCACTCTACCCAACAACAGTCACTATAAAGAACTCTACACAACAACAGTCTCTATAGAGCACACCACCCAAAAACCGTCAATTATACTGGACTCTACTTAAACAAAGTCACCATAGAGCAACCCACGAAACATCAGTCACTACAGAGCACCCTACACAGCAACAGTCAGTACAGAGCACCTATTCAACAATAGTCACAATAGAGCATCCACAAAACAGCAGTCACTATAGAGTCCTTTGACCAACAACAGTCAGTATAGAGCATTCTACCAAACCACAGTCAGTATAGAACACCCTACCCGAGAATAGTCAGTATAGAGCACTCTACCCAACAATTTACACTATAAATCACACAACCCATAAACAGTCACTATAGAGCATGTACCCAACAGTCACTATAGAGCACTCTACCCAACATCAGTCACTATAGATTACCCTACCCAGCAATAATCACTACAAAACATTCTACACTAAAGCAGTCACATTGGAGAACTCCACCCAACAAACAGATAATATAGAATAAACTACCCCACAACAATCACTGTAGAGCAGGTATGCAACAACAGTCACTATAAAGTAACCACCAACAAGAGTCACTGTAAAGCACCATACCCAACAACAGTCAGTATAGAACACCTACCCAACAACAGTCACTGTAGAGGACCCTACCCAGCTACAGTCCCTATAAAGCACCCACCCAACAACAGAAACTATAGAGCACCTACCCAATAAGTGTCATTATAGAGCATCTATTCAAAACAGTTACTGTAGAGCACTCTACCCATCAACTGTTACAAGCAGCATACCCAAAAACAGTCACTACCAGATCCCTACACAACAACAGTCATTATGGAGAACCCCACCCAAAAAGAATCAGTATAAAGCACCCTACCAAGCAACAATCACTATATTGCACTTATCCAAAACAGTCACTATAGAGCACTCTAGCCAACAATAATTACTATAAAGCAACATAACCAACAACAGTCACTAAGAGTTCCCTACCCAGCAACAGTTACTATAGAGAACGCCACCCAACATCTGTTGGTATCAGACACTTTACCAAGCAAGAGTCACTATAGAACACTCTACCTAACAACAGTTACTATATAGCACCCAACCAACAACAGTCACTATAGAGCACTCTACCAGCAACACTCATTATAGTGCACAGTACACAACAACAGACACTATAGAAAACCATACCCAACAACAGTCACCTATGGAGCACTCTACCCAACGTCAGTCACTATAGAGCACCCTACCGAACAACAGTCACCTATGGAGCACTCTACCCAACGTCAGTCACTATAGAGCACCCTACCCAACAACAGTCACTGTAGAGGACCCTACCCCAAAACCAGTCACAATAGAACAACCTGCCAAGCAACAGTCACAATAGAGCACATTATGCAGCAACAGTCATTATAGATAACTCTACACTACATCAGTCACTATAGATCACCATGTTCTGCCACAATCTCTCTAAAACACCATACACAACAACAATCACATTGGAGAACTCCACAAAACAACAGACAGTATAGAGTACACAATCCAATAGCAGTCACTATATAGCACGTATTCAACAACAGTAACTATAGAGCACCATACCAAGGAACAGTAACTATACAGCAAAAACCCAGCTAACGTCAGTTTAGAGCACCCCACCAAAAGTCACTGTACAGCATCTACAAAAAGGAGTCACTGTTTAGCACCCTACCAAGCACAGGTAACTGTAGACCACACACCCAACAACACTCACTGTAGAGCACCCTACACAGCATAGTCATTATAGATCACTCTACCCTGGAAGAGTCACTATAGAGCACGTACTCAACATTAGTCACTCTAAAGAAATATACCCATCTTCAGTAACTATAGAGTACTCTAACCAACAACAGTCACTATAAAGCATACCACAAAACAATACTCACAATTTATTTCTCCACCCAACAACAGTCACCTATAAAGCACTCTACCCAACAATGGTCATTACAGAGCACCCCACACAACAACAGTTACAATAGATTACCTATCAAACAACATTCACTATACAGCACCTACCCAACAACAGTCACTATAGATCACCTACCCAACAAGAGTCACTATAGAGCACTCTTCCCAAAACCAGTTACTATAGAGCAGTGTACCCAAAAACAGTCACTACAAACACCCTACCCAACAACAGTCACTATAGAGAACCCCACCAATCAACAGTCAGTATAAAGCATTCTGCCGAGGAACAGTCACTATACAGCAACCAACCCAACAACAGAGAGTATAAAGCATTCTACCAAGGAACAGTCACCGTAGAGCAAACTGCACAGCAACAGTCAGTATAGAGCACCCTGTGCAATAACAGTCACATTGGAGAACTCCAACAACAAAAAGTCACTTTATGTAACACTACCCAACAACAGTCACTATACAGCATGTATCTAACAACAGTCACTCTAAAGCAACCACCCAACAACAGTCACTATAAAGTACTTTACCCAAGCACAGCCAGTATAAAGCACCCTACTCAGCCACAGTGACTATAGAGCACCCTACCCAACAACAGTCATTATAGAGTACCCTATGCAACAACAGTCACAATAGAGTAACCTTCCCAGCAACAATCACTATAGATCGCCTACCCAAAAACAGCTACTATAAGGGATTCAACCCAAAAACAGTAACCATGGAGCTCTCTATCCAGCAACAGTGACTACCTGCCAAACAGTAATTATCAAATAGCACCCTACCCAGCTACAATCACTATAGAACACTCTACCCAACATCAGTCATTATAGAGCACCGAACCCAAGAAGAGTCACTATAGAACACATACCCAGCAACCTTCCATTTACAGCACCCCAGCAATAACAGGCACAATACAGCACCTACCCAAAACCGGTCACTAAAGAGCACCCTTCCCAGCAAATGTAACTATATAGTATGCACCCAAAAACACTCAATATAGAGCCCCCTACACAGTAGAGTCACTACAGAGCACTCTTCCCAACAACTGTCACTGTAGAGCATGTACTCAAAATCAGTCATTATATTGCAATCTACCCAAATTCAGTAACTATAGAGCACTCTATTCAACAACAGTCAATATAGAGAACCATACAGAACAATAGCCACTAAAGAGCACTCTACCCAACAACAGTTACTATAGAGCTCCTACCCAACCACAGTCAGAATAGGGCACTTACACAGAAACAGTCACTATGAAGCACATAGACATCGACAGTCACTATAGAGCCCTCGACCCCACAACAGTCACTATAGAGCACTCTACCCAGCAACAGTCACTATACAGCACCCTACCCAACACCAATCACAACAGAGCCCGCTACCAAGCAACAGTCACTATAGAGCATGCCACCATACAAAATCCACTGTAGATCACCCTACCAAACAACCGTAACTATAGAACATCTTATCATACAACAGACACTAAAGAAGACCCTAGCCAGCAACAGTGACTGTAGTACAACAAGCAACATTTATTATAGAGCACTCTACCCAACATCAGTCACTATATAGCACCCTACCCACCAACAGTCACTGTAGAGCACTATACCCAACCACAGTTACTATGGAGCACTCCACCCAACAGCAGTCACTATAGAGCACCGTACCCAGTAAGAGTGACTCTGGAACACCTACCCAAGAACAGTCAGTATAGAACACCCAACAGAACAACAGTCACTACAGAGCACCGTACACAACAAAAGTAATTTTAGATTACCTACCCAACAACAGTCACCATAAAGCCCTTTATTTTACAACATGCATGATATAGCATTCTAACCAACAACGGTCACTAGAGAGCATCCTTTCCTAGAACAGTCAGTATAGAGTACTCTACCCAACAACAGTAACTCAGGAGCTACTTAAACAACAAAAATTAGTATAGAGTACCTATTCAACTACAGTCACTATAGAGCACCTTACCCAACAATAGTCACTATTTGGAGCACTGATGAAACAACAGTAAGTATAGAGCACGCTAATCAGTAACAGTCATTATCTAGAGCACCATATCCAAAACAGTCACTATTGAGAATTCTACCCTGCAACAGTCAGTAAAGAGCACCCCACCCAACAACAGTTACTATACAGATAGTATCCAACAACAGTCACTATAAAGAACTCCACCAAAAAGACTCACTGTAAAGCACACTACCCAAAAACAGTCACTATAGAGCACTCCACACAACGAGTCACTATAGAGCATCCTAACCAACAACAGTCAGTATAGAGCAATGACAACAAGACTCACTGTAGAGCCCTCTACCAAACAACAATAATAATAGAGTAGGCTACACAACGAAAGTCACTATAGAGCACCCCATCCAAGAACAGTCACTACAGAGAACATACCCTAAAACACTCAATATAGAACCCTTTAATCAAAAACAGTCACAGTAGCTCACTCTACATAACAATAGTTACTAAAGACCACGCTACTTAACAACAATTACTATAGAGTCCTCTACCTAGCAACAGTCACTATAGAGCACCCTACCCCACAACAGTCACTATAGAGCACCCTACCCAACAACAGTCACTTTAGAGGCCTTAACACAACAAGAGTAACTATGGAGCACTCTACGCAACAACAGTCACTATGGACCACCCTACCCAACAAGAGAAAGTATAGAGCACTCTACCCAACAACACTCACTATAAAGCATTCTACTTAACAAGAATCACCATAAAGCAGTCCACCCAACAACAGTCACTATAGAGCACCCTACCCAGCAACAGTCACTATAGAGCACACTACCCCACAACAGTGACTGTACAGCAGCCTACCAAAAACAGTCAGTACAGAGCACCTATTTGAAAATAGTCACTATAGCGTACCCTGACCAACAGCACACATTATGGAGCACTCTACCTAAGAACAGTCACTATAGAGCACCCTACCCAACAGCAGTCACTATAAAGCACCCTACACACCAAAAGTCAGTACAGAGAACAAATCCAAAAATAGACCCTAAGGAGGACCCTTTCCAACAACACTCACTATAAAGCACCCTATTCAACCACAGTCACTATAGAGCGTGCTACCAAGCAACAGTCACAATAGAGCACCCTATAATGCAACAGTCACTATAAAGCACCTACACACAGTCATTACAGAGCACAAATTTAACAACAGTCTCTATAAAGAACTCTACCCAACCACAGTCACTATAAAGCCCTCTACCCAACAACAGTCACTATAGGGCACTCTATTCAGCAATAGTCAGTATTGAGCAACCCACGAAACAACAGTCAGTATACAGCACCGTACACAGCAACATTCACTTAATAGCACATATTCAACATTAGTCACTATAGATCACCTTACCCAAAACAGTCACAATAGAGCACCCTACCCAACAATCACTATAGAGCACACTAGCCAACAACAGTAATTATAGAGCACCCTACACAACAACAGTCACTATTCAGCATCTAACCAATAAGAGTCACTATAGAGACCTTTACTCAACAACAGTCACAAAACAGCAGTCTACCCAGCAACAGTCACTGTAAGTCACGTAACAACAGTTACTATGGAGCACCCAACCCCAAAACAGTCACTGTAGAGCACCCTACCAACAAAAGTCACTATAGAGCACCATACCCAACAATCAATATAGAGCATACTACGCAATAACAGTTCTTATAAAGTACCCTACCAGTCACTATCTATAGCACTCTACCAAACAATAGTCACTATAAAGCACCCCACGCAGTAACAGTCATTATAGAGCACCCCATTCAACAAGTAACAGTAGATTATGAAAACCAACAACAGTCTCTATAGAGCACTTAACCCAACAACAGTCACCATAAATCACCCCAACCAACAACAGTCACTATAGACCACCCTATCAACAACAGTCACTATAAAACTTTTTATCCAACAAGAGTCACAATAGAGCACTCTGCCAAACAATAGTCGTTATAAAAGTCTACTCAAGGATGGTCACTGTTAGACCTCTAAACACAACAGTCATTATAAAACATCCTAACAACTGTCACTATAGAGCACTCCACATAAAAACAGTCACTATAGAGTACCCAATCCAACAACAGTCACTATAGAGCATCATACGCAACAACAGTCAATATAGAGCACTCCAACCAACAATAGTCACTATAGAGCACACTACACAATTACATTCTCCATAGATCATGCTACCCAACAACATTCACTGTTTAGAGTAGCGTACGCAACAACAGTCAGTATGGAGCACCCCACCAAGCAACAGTCACTATAGGGCTCCCTACAAAATAACAGTCACTATAAAGCCCACTACACAACAACAGTCACCATGGAGAACCCTATCCAGCAACAATCACTAAAGAGCACTCCACCCAACTACAGTCACTATAGAAAAACTATGCAATATCAGTCACTGTAGAGCACACTACCCAACAACAGTCACTATAGAGCACTCTACCCAACAACACTTACTATTCAGCATTGTACCAAAAAAAGTCACTATTGAGCACCCTACACAAAAACAGTCATTATAGAGAACCTACTCAACAACATTCACTATAGAGCATCGTATTCAACAACAGTCACTATAGAGCATTCAACCCAACAAGAGTCACTATAGAGCACTCTACACAGCAACAGTCACTCTAGAGAACTCCATCCATCAACAGTCACATGTAGAGCTCTATACTCATCAAGAGTCACTATAGATACACACAAACCAACAACAGTAACTATAGACCACCAAACCCAAAAGAGTCATTATGGGGCACTCTACCCAACAATAGTTACTACAGAGAACCGCATCCAAAAACAGTCACTATAGTGCACCTATCCAAAAACAGTCATATTAAGTGCCTACCCAGAAAGAGACACTATAGACCACCGTACCAAACAGAAGTCACTACAGAGGACTGTACCCAAGGACAGTCACTATAGAACCCTCTACACAACCACAGTCATTACAGAGAACTCCACCCCACGACAACTTATAGTGCATTCTAACCAACAACAGTCATTATAGAGTACCCCATGGAACAACCTTCACTATAGACCACCTATCCAACAACAGTCAATATAGAGCCCCGATGGAGCCAACGTCACTATAGAGCTCCTAGCCAACCACCGTTCCTATATAGTACCCTACCCAGCAACAGTAACCATAGAGCACCCGACGGAACAATAGTCATTACAGAATACGCTATTCAGAAACACACACTATAGGGCACCTACCCAACAAAAGTCACTATAAAGCACCCTACACAACAACGGTCACTATAGAGCACCCTACAGTATTGTGTAGGTGACCTAGAGTGTCTGTTTTTTGATAGGGTGTTCTATAGTGACTGTTGTTTTGTATGGTCTTCTATATTCACTGCTGTTGGGTACAGTGCTCTACAGTGACTGTTATTGAGTAGGGTCCTCACTATAGACTGTTCTTGGGTATTGTGCTCTATAGTGACCATTTTTGGGTAAAGTGCTTAATAGTGACTGTGGTTGGGTATGGTGCTTTATAGTGATTGTTGATGGGCATGGTGCTTTATAGTGATTGTTGATGGGTATGGTGTTCTATAGGTATTGTTCTTTGGTAGAGTGCTCTAGAAAGTGACTGTTGTTGGGTAGGTGCTCGGTAGTAATTTTGTTGTGTAGAGTGCTCTATAGTAACTTTTCTTGGGTAGGTGCTGTATACTGACTGTGGCTGGGTATGATGCTATATACTGACTTTTTTGGGTAGGTGCTCTTTAGTGACTCTTGTTGTGTCTGGTGCTTTATATGACTGTTGCTGGGTAGGGTGCTTTATAGTGTCTGTTGTTGTGTAGGTTGCTCCATAGTGTCTGTTGCTGAGGAGGTGCCCCATACTGACTGTTCCTCAGTGAAGTGCTCTGTAGTGTCTATTGTTGCGTAGGGTACTTTATACTGATTGTTTTTTAATAGGGTGCTCTATAGTATCTGTTGTTTGGTTATTGCTCTATACTGTCAGTTGTTGCGTATGTGCTCCATAGTCAATGTTGTTGGGTGGAGTGCTCCATAGTGACTGTAGCTGCATAGATTGCTCTATAGTGACTGTTTTTGGGGAGGGTGCTCTATAATGTCTGTTGTTGGGTGGAGTGCTTTATACTGACTGTTTTTGGGTAAGGTGATCTATAGTGACTGTTGCTTGGTAGGGTGTTTTTTAGTGACTGTTGTTGGGTAGAGTGCTCTATACTGACTGTTGTTGTGTATGGTCCTCTATAGTGACTGTTGTTGAGTAGCGTGTTCGATAGAGACTGTTGGTAATTAGAATGCTCTATAGTGAGAGTTGTTGTGTAGGTGCTCTATAGGTGCTGTTGTTGGGTGGAATTCTCTTTAGTGACTGATATTGGTAGGGTGCTCTATAGTGATTTTATGAGGTGTGTTCACTGTACTGTGTGTGTTTGTGGTAAATGGTGTACCTGCGTGATGTGTCTGCACTGCGGAATGTATGTGTGGTGAGTGTTGTGTTTCAGTGTGAAATATATTTACTGTGTAGTGTGTAAGGTCATTCCTGTGTTTGAATGAGGCTTCCTCGACGTGGAGTGTGTGTGTCGTGACTGGTGTGTGTGTGAGTTGTATGCACAGTGAAGTGTATGTAGAGTGTGTGTGGTGAGTGGCGTGTGTCTCTGTGGAGGGTGTGCACTTTAGATTGTGTGTGTAGTGGGTGGAGTGTGTCTTTGAGGTGAGTGAACTGTGTAGTCTGGGAAGTGCTATGTCTCTGGTGTCTGCACTGTGGATTGTGTGTTAGGAAAGTGGTATGTGTCTGCATGAGGTCTGTGCACTGCGTAGTGTGTGTGTTTGGTGAGTGGTGTGTGTTTTTGTGAGGTGTGTGCACGGTGGATTGTGTCTGTTGGGTCAGTGGAGTGTGTTTTTTGAGGTGTGTTCAATATGCATTTTGTGTTTGTGGCTATTTGTGTGCCTTTGTGAGGTGTCTGCACTGCAGAATGTTTGTGTGGTGTGTTGTGGGTCTGTGTAAAATAAATTTATAGTGCAGTGTGTGGTCATTTGTTTGTATGAGGTTTCTTCAATGTGGAGTTAGTGTTTCGTAAGTGGTGTGTGTGATTTGTGTACTACATAGTGTGGGGAGTGGCTACTATGTGTCTGTGTGAGTTCTCTGAAAAGTGGACTGTGCGTTGGTGAGTGGTGTGTGCCTTTGTGAGGTGTGTGCACTGGGAATTGTGTGTGTGTTGAGTGTTGTGTATCTGTGTAAGGTGTGTATACTGTGTAGTGTGTGTGGTCAGTCTTGTGTCTCTGTGAGATGTCTTCACTGTAAAGTGTGTGGATCGTGAGTGGTGTGTGTCTGTGTGAAATGAGTGCACTGTGGAGTGTTATGTGTGTGGTGAGTGGTGTGTCTGTGTGAGTAGTGTGCACTTTAATGGGTGAGTGATGCATGTCTATTTAAAATGTGTGCAAAGTAAAATATGTGTGAGGAGTGCCTGTGGTGACTGGTGTGTGTTTGCGTGAGGAGTGCATTATATAGTGTGTGAGGTGAGTGGTATTTCTGTCTTAGGTGTCTGCCCTGTGGAGTTTGTGTACTGTGTAGTGTGTGTGTATGGTGTGTGGTGTGTGTTTGATTAAAGTGTGTGCACTGTGCAGTTTTTGGGTGTTTATGTGGTGAGTTTTGTGTGTCTGTGTGAGGTGTGTGCACTGTGCAGTGTGTGTGGTCAGTGCTGTGTGTCTCTGTGAGGTGTGTTCACTGTGCAGTGTGAGTTTTTTGTAAGTGGAGTGCCTGTGTGAGGTGTCTCCACTGCAGAATGTGTGTGGTGACTGTTGTGTTTGTGTGAAATGTATTTACTGTGTACTGTGTGTGGTAATTCGTGTGCCTGTATAAGGTTTCTTCAAAGTAGAGTGTGTGTGAGTTGTGTGCATTATGGAGTGAGTGTGTGCTGACTGCTATGTGTCGCTTAGAGTTGTGTAGACTGTGGAGTGTGAGTCTGTTAAGTGTTGTGTTCCTGCATGTGATGTGTGCACTGTGTAGTGTGTGTGTGTTCTACAATGTGTGTTTGTGTGAAGTGTGTGCAATATAGAGTGTGTTAGCTCAGTGGTGTGTGTGTTTACTGTGTGCATGGAGTGTGGGTTTAGTGTGTGTGGTGACAGGTGTGTGACAGTTTGAGGTGTCTGCATTGTGGATAAGGGGTCAGGTGATTGGTGTTTGTTTCTTTGTTTTGTGTGTTTTGTGGTTTGTGTTTGTGAAGAATGTATGGTGCAGACTGTGTGTCTCTGTGAGTTGTGTGTATCTGAAGTGTGAATGTGGAGAGTGGTGTATGTCTGAGGTATGTGCACAGTGGATTGTGTGTGGAGTGTGTGGGACGCATGGTGTGTCTCTGTGTAAGGTGTGTGCACTGTGGAGGGTGTGTGCGTGGTGAGCTGTGTGTATGTGTGAGGTGTGTAAACTGTGGATTGTGTGTGTGATAAGTGGTGTCTGTGTGAGGTGTGTGCTAAGTTGAGAGTTTGTGTATGTTATTTTGTGTCTGTGTGAGGTTTGTGCTATTTGGAATGTGTGTTAATTGTGTATATTAAGTGGCGTGTGTCTGTGTGAAATGTACACACAGTGGAGTGTGTCAGGAGGGTGTGTGGTGAGTGGTGTGTGTCTTTGTAAACTGTCTCCTTTTTGGATTCTGTGTGCAGCGGGTGGTGTGTGTCTGTGTGAGATGTGTGCACTCTGTAGTGTGTGTGGTCAGTGCTATGTCTCTGGTGTCTGCACTGTAAATTTTGTGGTTGCCAAGTGATGTGTGTCTGTGTGACAGACAAGTTTGTGAACTGTGTAGTGTGTGTGCATGATGAGTGGTTTGTGTTTCTGTGAGGTGTGTGCACTGTGCAGTTTTGTGTGTTTGTGTGGTGAGTGGTGTGTGTCAGTATGAGTTGTGTGCACTGTGGAGTTTGTGTTTGTGGTCAGTTGTGTGTGTCTTTGTGAAGTGTGTTTACTGTGCATTTGGTTTGTGGTGAGTGGTGTGTCTGTGTGAGGTGTCTGCACTGTGAAATGTGTGTGGTGAGTGTTGTTTGTTTTTGTTCAATAAATTTACTGTGTAGTGCGTGTGTTCATTAGTGTGTCTATATAAAGTTTTTTCAATGTGGAGTGTGTGTCATGAGTGCTGTGTATGTTAAGTGTGTGCACTGTGGACTGTGTGTGGTGACTGCTATGTTTCTGTGAGTTCTGTGAACTGTGGAGTGTGTGTTTAGTGAGTGATATTTGCCTGTGTGAGGTGTGTGCACTGCAGAATGTGTTTCAGGTGAGTGTTGTGTGTCTGTGTAAGGTGGTTTTACTGTGTAGTGTGTGTTTTTAGTCTTGTGTTTTTATGAGATGTCTTAATTGTAAAGTGTGTGTGTTGTGAGCAGAGTGTGTCTGTGTGAAATGTGTGCAATGTGGAAGATTTTGTTTGTGGTTAGTGTGTCTGTGTGAGTTCTGTGCACTCTTTCATGTGAGAGTGCTGCATGTCTGTTTAAGGTGTGTGCCTTCTGTTGTACGTTTCTGGAGTGTGTTTAGTGACTGGTGAGTGACAGTGTTAGGTGTCTGCACTGTGGAGTGTGTGCGTGGTGAGTGGTGTTTGCTTGTGTGAGGTGTGGACACAGTGTAGTATGCGTGTGATGAGTGTTTGCCTGTGTGAGATGTATGCACAGTGGAACATGAGTGTGCTGTGTGTGTAATATGTGGTGTGTGTCTGTGCTATACGTTTGCACTCTGGAGTGTGTGTTGTGTGGTGAGGGTCTGTGTGAGGTGATTGCACTATGTAGTGTGTGGTATGTCTGTGGTTGGTGTCTGCACTGTGAAGTGGGTGTTTGGCGAGTATTGTATGTTTGTGTGTTGGGTGTGCACTGTGTAGTGTGTGTTTATCATAAGTGGTGTATGTTTGTATGAGGTGTGTGCACTCTGCAGTTTGTGTGTGTTTGTGTGGTGAGTGGCGTGTTTCTGTGTGAGGTGTGTGTACTGAGGAGTGTGTGGTCAGTGGTTTGTGTCTTTGTGAGGTGTGTGCACTGTGTAGTGTGCGTATCTTGTGAGTCGTGTGCCTGTGTGAGGTCTCTGCACTGCAGAATATGAGTGTGGTGAGTGTCCTGGGTTTCTGTGAGGTGTGTTTACTGTGTAGTGTGTGGTCAATCTTGTGTCTGTAGGAGGTGTCTTTTCTGTATTATGCTTGTGTCATGAGTCATGTGTGTCTGTTTGAGGTGTGTGCACTGTGGAGTGTGTGTTTATGGTTAGTGCTGTGTGTCTGTGTGAGGTGTGTGCCCTGTGGAGTGTGTGTGCTGAGTGATGTGAGTCTGTGTGAAATGTGTGCACTGAGTGTGTGTTGAGTGTGTGGTGACTGGTGTGTGACAGTGTGAGGTGTCTTCATTGTGGATAAGTTGTCAGATAATTTGTGTTTGTCTATGTGATGTGTGTGCATTCGGATGTGTGTTTATGGAGTGTCTGTTTTGTGTGCTGTGTGTCTCTGTGAGGGGTTTGCACTGTGGCATGTGTGTGAGTGTGGTGAGTGGTGTATGTCTGAGGTATGTGC
Organism: Leontopithecus rosalia; assembly: GCA_028533165.1. Taxonomy (NCBI): domain Eukaryota; kingdom Metazoa; phylum Chordata; class Mammalia; order Primates; family Cebidae; genus Leontopithecus; species Leontopithecus rosalia. The sequence continues at coordinate 21,755,157 of CM052665.1, forward strand.
ACTGTGGATTTTGGGTTGAGTTTGTGAAGTGCATTGTGTGTCTCTGTGTAAGTTGTTTGCACTGTGGAGGGTGTGTGTGGTTAGTAGTGTGCATGTGCAAGGTGTGTGCCCTGTGGAGTGTTTTGTGAAGAGTGGTGTTTTTCGGTGTGATGTACGTGCACTGCAGAGTGTGTGCGTGTTGAGTTTTGTGTCTGTGTGAGAATTGTGCTCTGTGGAGTGTCTGTGTGAAGTGTGTTTATTAAGTGGTGTGTGTCTGTGTGAGGTGTATGCACAGTGTAGTGTGAGTGGAGTGTGTGGAGTGAGTGGTTGATGTCTGTGTGAATTGTCTCCACTTTATATTATGTGTGTAGTGGTTGGTGTGTTTCTGTGTGAGGTGAGTGCACAGTGTAATGTGTGTGGTAAGTTGTATGGTTGTGTTTGGTGTCGCACAGTTGATTGTGTGTTTGGTAAGTGGTGTGTGTCTGCAAAAATTGTGTCCATTCTGTAGTGTGTGTATGTGTGAGTGGTGTGTGTTTTTGTGAGCTGTGTGCACTGTGCAGTTTCTGTGTGTTTGTGTGGTGAGTGGTGTTTGTCTGTTTGAGGTGTGTGCATTGTGGAAAGGGTGTGGGTGGTTAGTGCTGTGTGCCCTTGTCATTTCTGTTCACTTTACAGTGTGTGTTTATGGTGAGTGGGGTGCCTCTCTGAAGTGTCTGCACTACGAAATGTGTGTGTGGTGAGTGTTCTGTGTCTCTGTGAAATGTATTTACTGTGTAGTGTGTGTAGTCAGAAGTTCGTCTGTATGAGGTTTCTTCAATGTCGAGTGTGTGTGATGAGTTGTGTGTGTGAGGTGTGTGCACTATGGAGTGTGTGTACGCGGTGACTGCTGTGTGTCTGGGTGAAGTGTGTAAACTGTGGAGTGTGTTTTTGATGAGTGGTGTGTTTCTGTGTGAAATTGAAATGTGTGCACTGTGGAGTGATATGTGTGCAGTGAATGGTGTGTCTATGTGTGTTGTGTGTACTCTTCAATTTGTGAGAAATGCGTGTGTGTTTAAGGTGTGTGCACTATCGAGTATGTGTGTGGAGTGTGTGCGGTGACTGCTGTGTGGCTGTGTGAGGTGTTTGCATTGAGGAGTGTGTATGTGGTGAGTGGTTTGTGCCTGTTTGAGAGGTGTGCACTGCATAGTATTCATGTGATGAGTGCTGTGTGTCTGTGTAAGATGTATGCATAGTGAAGTGTGAGTGTGCAGTGTGTGTGGTAAGTGGTGTGTGTCTGCTTAATGTCTGCAGTCTGGAGTGTGTACATTGAGTGGTGTGTGTCTGTGTGAGGTGTGTGAACTGGGTAGAGTGTGCACGTGGTAAGGGGTGTGTGTCTCTGTGATGTGTGTGCACAGTAAACTGTGTGTGTGCTGATTGGTGTTTGTCCCTTTGAGACGTGTGCATTGTGGACTGTGTGTGTGTGGTGAGTGGTGTGTCTGTGTGAGTTGTCTGCTCCCAGAAAGTTGTGTGTGGTGACATTTTTCTGAGTGAGGTTTTTGCACTGTGCTGAGTGTGTGTGGTGAGTAGTGTGTGTCTGTGTGAGGTTTGTGCACCGTAGAGTGTGTGTGTTGAATCTTGTCTGTCTATGTGAGGTGTGTGCACAGTGTAGTTTCCGTATATGGTGAGTAGTGTCTTTGGGTGTTGTGTGCGCACAGTGCACTGTGTGTGTTTGTGTGCTGTGTGGGGTGTGTCTCTGTGAGGTGTGTGCACTGTAGACTGTGTGTGTGGGAAGTGGTTTGTGCCTTTTTGAGGTTTGTGCACTGTGTAGAATGTTTGTCTGGAGAGTTGTGTTTGTCTGTGTGAGGTGCATGCACTGTGGAGTGTTTTTGTTCTGCAGTGCATGCTTGTGTGAGGTCTGTGCACCATGGAGTATTTGTGTGTGGTGGGCAGTGTGTCTGTGTAAAATATGTGAACTGCGTGTTTGTGTTGAGTGTGTGTGGTGACTCGTGTGTGGCAGTGTGAGGTGCCTGAATTGTGAATATAATGTGAGGTGATTGGTGTGTCTGTGTGATGTGTGTGCATTGTGGTTGTTGGATTTGGAATTTGTGTGGTGCATTCTGTGTGTCTCTGTGAGGTGGGTGTTGTGTAGTTTTTGTGTCATGAGTGATGTGTGTCTCTGTTATGTGCACTTTGGTTTCTGTGTGGAGTCTGCCGACTGTATGGTTTGTGTATGTGTGAGTTGTGTGCACTGTGGAGGGTGTGTTTGGTGAGTGGTGTGTGTTTGTGTGTGTGTGCATTGTCGTGCGTGTGTGTAAATTGTGTGGTGCATGCTGTGTTTCTCTATGAGTTCTGTGTTGTAAAGTTTCTGTGTGATGAGTGGTGTGTGTCTGAGGTATGTACATGATGGAGTATCTGTGGAGTCCATGGACTGAGTGAGGTGTGCTTATTTGAGGTGTGTTCAATGAGAAGTTTGTGTGTGATGAGTGGTTTGTGCCGTGTGAACTGTGTGCACTGGGGAAAGGGTGTGTGGTGAGTTATGAGTTTGTGTGGTGTGTATGCTATGTTGTGTGTGCATTAAATGTGTTTATTGAGTGGTGTGTGTCCCAGTGAGGTGGGTGCACTGTGGATTGTCTATGTGCAGAGAGTGGTGTGTGTCTGTGTGAGGTGTCTGCACTGTGTAGTGTGCGTATTGAGTGGTTTGTGTCTGTGTGAAATGTGTGCACTGTGTGTGTGTTGAGTGTGTGTGGTGAATAATGTGTGACAGTGTGAGGTGTCTGCATTCTGGATGAAATGTCAGGTGATTGGTGTTTGTCTATGTGATGTGTGCATTGTGGTGTGTGTTTGTGAAGTTTGGTGTGTCTTGTGTTTCTCTGTGAGGTGTGTATATTCTGGATTGTGTGCGAGTGTGACAAGTCCTGTATGTCTAAAATATGTGGCTGTTTTTGTGAGGTCAGTGCACAATGGAGAGTGTGTTGGTGTTGAGTTTTCTGTCTGTGTGAAAATTTCATTATGTGGAGTGTGTGCGTGATGTGTGTGTATTAAATGGTGTGTGTCTGTGTGGTGTATGCACAGTGGAGTGTGTGTGGAGTGTGTGTTGTGAGAGGTGTGTTTCTGTGTGAAGTGTCTGCACTTTTGTTTGTGTGAAATGGGTCGTGTGCGTCTTGTGACGTGAGTTCACTGTGTAGTGTGTGTGGTAAGTGGAATGTTTGTTTTTAGTGTCTGCACTGTGGATTGAGTGTGTTGTTGTGTGCCTCTGTATGTGTTGTTGGGTGAAGTGCTGTATAGTGACTTTTGTTTGGTAGGGTGCTGTATACTGACTGTTGTTGGGTAGGGTGCTCTATAGTGACTTGCTGAGTAGACAACAATACAGTGTCTGTTTTGTGGTAGGTCCTCTATATTGACTCTTAAGTAGGGTTATCAACATTGATTGTTGTTGGATAGGTGGTTTATAATCACTGATATTGGGCATGTGCTCAACAGCGACTGTTGTTGGGTAGGGTACTCTATAGTGACTGTTGGTTGGTGCAGTGCTCTATACTGACTAATTTTGTGCAAGGTCCTCTATAGTGACTGTGGTTGTGTAGAGTACTCTATAGTGACTGATGTTGGGTAGAGTGCCCTATAGTGACTATTGCTGTTTAGGGTGCTCTATAGTCATTCTTGCTAGGTAGAATGTTCTATAGTGACTGTTGTTGGTTAGGTGATCTCTATTGACTATTGCTGCGAGGTGTGCTCTATATTGGCTGTTGCAAGTGCGGTGCTCTATAGTGACTGTTGCTGGGTACAGTGCTCTATACTGACTAATATTGGGTACGTACTCTATGGAGACTGTTACTGCTTAGGGTGCTCTATAGTGGCTTTTGTTGGGTAGGTGATCTACTGTGACTGTTGTTGAGTAAAGTACTCTAAAATGACTGTTGTTTGGTACAGCAATCTTTAGGTGACTGCTGGAGGGTGAAGGCATTACAGTGGCTGTTGTTGTGTAGAGTGCTCCATAGTGACTGTTATGTAGAGTGCTCTATAGGTGACTTTTTTCGGTGAAGTGCTTTAGACTGACTGTTGTCGTATAGCGTTCTCTTTAGTGACTGCTTTCACGTACTTTGCTCTATATTGACTGTTGCTAGGTAGACTGCTCCATACTGACACTTTTTGATAGGGTGCTCTATAGTGACTGTTGCTGGGAAGGGTGCTTTATACTGACTGTTGTCTGGTGGGGTTCTCTAGAGTAACACTTGCTGGGTAGAGTTCTCTATGGTGACTGTGGCAGAGTAGAGTTCTCCATAGTGTCTGTTGTTGGGTAGAAGCATTATACTGTCTGCTGCAGGGCAGGGTGCTCTATAGCAGCACTGCTTTTTGTTTTTGGAAGGTACTGCATAGTGACTGTTGATGGTGTGTTGCTCTAAACTGACGGTGGTTTGGTAAGTGCTCTATAGTGGCTATTGCTGAGTATGGTGCTCTATAGACTGTTGGGTAGAGGGATGTTCAGTGACTGTTGCTGCGTATGGTGCATTTTAGTGACTACTGTTGGGTTGGTGCTCTATAGTGACCATTGTCAGGTGGGGTTCCCAAGAGTGACCCTTGCTGGGTAGAGTTCTGTTGTCATGAAGGTGCTCTATAGTGACTCTAGATGGGCAGAATAGTCTATAGTCACTGTTGTTTGGTAGAGTCTCTTTAGTGACTGTTGCTGGGTAGGGTCCTCTTTAGTGACTGTTGAAGAATAAGGTGCTCTTTAATGACTGTTGAAGTATAGACTTCTCTATAATGAATGTTGTTGGGTGGAGTGCTTTATACTGACTGCAGCCGGTTAGAGTGCTCTATAATGACTGCTGTCAGGTAAGAATTTATAGTGACGGTAGTTAAGTGGAATGATTTATAGTGACGGGTGTAGGGTAGGTTCTCTGTATTGACTGTTGTTCTGTAGAATTCTCTATAGAGTCTATTGTTGCGTGTGATGCTCTATGGTGACTGTCGTTGGGTGAAGTGCTGTACACTGACGGTTTTTGAACAGAGTGCTCTAGATAGTGACTGTTGTTGGTTAGGGTGCTCTATGGTGACTCTTGTTAGGTAGAGTGCTCTCTAGTAACTGTTTCTGGGTAGAGTTATCTATAGTGACTGTTCTTAAGTAGGGTGCTCTATAGTGACTCTTGCTGGGTAGAGTGCTCTATTGTAAAAACTTTTTTGTGGAGGGCTCTATAGTGACTGTTGTTGGGTAGGTTCTCTTTAGTGACTTTTCTTGAGTAGGAGCTCTACATGGACTGTTCTTAGGTAGAATGCTCTATATTGACTGTTATTGTTATGGCACTCTATAGTGACTGTTGTTCGGTCAAAAGCCCTATAGTGAAGGTTGTTGTATAGGGTCCTCCATAGTGACTGTTGCTGGGTAGGGTGTTCTACAGTGATTGTTGTTGCATAGGGTGCTCTATATTTTCTGTTGTTCTGTAGGTGCACTACAGGTTCTGTTGTTTGGTAGGTGCTCTATAGTTGCAGTTGTTATGTGGGGTGCTCTATACTGACTGTTGCTAAGTGGATTGTTTCATAGTGACTGTGGTTTGATAGGTATTCTATAGTGAGAGTTGACTGGTGTGGTGCTGTATAGTGACTGTTGTTCTGTTGGGTGCTCTATAAAGCCTGTTATTGGGTAGGGTGCTCTATAGTGACTGTTGCTGGGTAAAGTACTCTATATTGACTGTTGATGGATAGTGTGCTCTATGTGACTGTTTTTGAGTAGGTGCGATATAGTTACTGTTTGGGGGGTAGGTGCTCTATAGCGACAGTTGTTGGGCAGGTGCTCTATAGTGACAGTTTTTGGTATAGTGCAGTATGGTGACAGTTGTGGGGTAGGTTCTACATAATGACAGTAGGTAGGTAGGTGCTCTACAGTGACTGTTGTTGGGTAGGAGCTCTACAGTAACTATTGTAATGTAGGGGGCTCTATAGTGACAATTGTTGGTAGTCTGCTATATATTGACCATTGGGTAGGTTGTTCTATAGCGACTGTTACTTGGTAGGGTGCACAATAGTGACTGTTACTGGTAATGTGCTCTATACTGACTGTTGCTAAGTAGGATTCTATATTCTGACTATGGTTGTGTGGTGTACTCTATAGTGACTGTCACAGCGTAGAGTACTCTGTAGTAATGGTTGTTGGATAAGTGTTCTATAGTGACTGTTGCTGGATATGGTGCTATATAGTGACTATGGGTAGGTGGTGTATAGAGACTGTTGTTGGGTAGAGTGCTCATACTGAGTGTTGTTAAGAACAGTGCATTACAGTAACGTTTATTGGGTTGAGTGAACTATAGTGATTGTTGTGTAAGTACACTAGAGTAATTGTTGTTTAGAGTGCTCTATAGTGACCCTTGTTCTGTAGGTTCCTTTTAGTGACTTTTGTTGGATTGGGTGCTGTATATTGACTTTTAATGGTTTGGGTGCTCTCTAGTCACTGTTGTTCGATAGAATGCTCTACAGTGTCTTTTGTTGCGTAGAGGGTTATATACTGACTGTTGGTGGGTAGGGTGCTCTACAGTGACTGTTGCTGGATAGGGTGCTCTCTAGTGACTGTTTTTGGGTACAGTAGTTTATAGTGACTGTTGCTGAGTAGGGTGGTTTGTAGTGACAGTTGCTGGATATTGTGCTTTCTAGTTACTGTTGTTGGGTAGTGTGTTCTGTAATGACTGTTACTGGGTAGAGTGCTCTACAGTGACTGTTGTTTGGCAGGTACTTTATAGAGACTGTCGTTAAGTGGGTTGCTCTATAGTGACTGTTGTTGGTTATTGTGCTGTATACTGACTCTTGTTGAGTAGGGTGCTCTATACTGACTGTAGTTGGGTAGGAGTTCTATACTGACAGTTGTTGGATAGGGTTCTCTATAGCGACTTTTGTTGAGTGCTGAGCTCTATAGTGGCTGTTGTTGTGTAGGGTGCTCTATAGTCAGAGTTGCTGAGCAGGGTGATCTTAAGTGACTGATCTTGGGTACAGTGCTCTATAGTGACTGTTGCTGGGTAGGATGTCCTATATTCAATGTTGCTAGGTAGGGTTCTTTATACTGACTGTTGGTTGGGTAGAATGCCGTATAGTGACTGTTGTTGGGTAAAGTGCTCTATAGTGACTGATGTTGAATAGAGGGCTTTATGGTGACTGTTGCTGGATAGGGTGCTCAATAGTCACTGTTGCTGGGTAGAGAGCTCAATAGTGACTGTTTTGGGGTAGAATTTTGATTAGTAACTGTTCTTGTGTAGGTGCTCTATAGTGACTATTGCTAAGTACGGTGCTCTACAGTCACTGATATTGGTTGGCATGCTTTGTACCCACTGTTGTTGGGAGTGTGCTCTACAGTGACAGTTTTTGGGAAGGTACTCTATTGTGACTGTTGTTTGTGGGCTGTTTTATAGTGACTGTTGTTGGGTAGGTGGTCCATAGTGGCTGTTTCAGTAGAATGCCCTATAGAGTTTGTTGTTGGGTATGGTGCAGTTTAGTGACTATACATGGTTGAAGTTCTCTCTAGTGACTGTTGTTGCGTAGAGGTCCCTACAGTGACTGTTGTTGAATAGGTGCTCTGCAGTGACTGTTGTTGAGTAGGGAACTATAAATACCTATAAAACACTAAACAGTATACAACACCCTACTGAAAAACAGTCACTGTATAACACCTATTCAACAATAGTCATTATAAAGCAATCTACACAACAGTCACCATAGAGCACTCCACCCAACAACAGTCACTTATACAGCACTGCACCCAACAATAGTCAATATAGAGCACCCTACCCATTAAAAGTCACTATAGAGCACCGAGCCAACAATAGTCACTATGAAATATCCTACACAACAACAGTCACTATAGAGCACCTTACCACAAAACAGTCACTGTAGAGCTCCCTACACAGCAACAGTCGCTATAGAGCACCCTATCCAGCAACAGTCACTATGGAGCACCCTACCAAACAACAGTCACTATAAAGAACACTGTACCCAACAACAGTTACCTTAAAGCACCCCACCCAACAACAGTCATTATTGAGCACCCCACCCAACAACAGACACTAGAGAGCATTCCAAACAACAACATTCACTATAGCACACTGTACACAACAGAAATTTTTATAAAGCACCCTAACCATCAACAGTCGACATAGAGCACCTATTCAACAACAATCAATATAGGTCACCTACCCAACAACACTAACTATAAAGCACTCTACACAACAACACTCAAAATGGAGCACCGTACCCAACAACAGTCACTATAGATCACCTACCGAAAAAGAGACAGGATAGAGCAAGCTACCTAAAAAGTTACTGTAGAGCACTGTCCCCAACAGCAGGCACTGTAGAACACTCTACACAACAACAGTCTCTAAGAGCTCTCTACCAAAAAATAGTTACATATACAGCACTCTACCCAAAGACAATCACCACAGAACACCCCACCCGGCAATAGTCACTACAGAGTACCCTACATACCAACAGTCAGTACAGAGCACCTATTCAAAAATAGTCACTTTGGAGTACCATACCCAACACTCGCTATAGAGCGGCCTACTCAACCACAGTTACTAGAGAGCACACTACCAAGAAACAGTGACAATAGAGAACCCTATACTGCAATAGTCACTATAGAGCACCTACTCACCAACAGTCACAATAGAGCACCAACCCAACAACAGTCACTATAAAGAACGCTACCCAACCACAATCAATATAGAGCCCTCTACCCATCAACATTAACAATAGAGCACACTATTTAGCAATAGTCAGTATTGAGCACCCCACTGATCAACAGTCATTATACACCACCATACACAGCAACAGTCACTAAAGAGCACCTATTCAACAACACTCACTATAGAGCACCCTACCCAAAAACAGTCACAATAGAGCACCTTACCCAGCAGTCACTATAGAGCACCCTACACAACAACATTTGTTTTAAAGCACCCCACCTAACTATTCAGTATCTAACCAAGAAGAGTCAACATAGAGCCCTTCACTCAACAAGAGTCACTAAAGAGCACTCCACCCAGCAACAGTCACTATAAAGCACCCTGCCTAGCCACAGTCACTATGGAGCACCGAAGATAACAACTGTCACTGTGAGAAATGTATTAACAACAGTCACTATAGGGCATTTTTTCAATGAATATAGAGCACACTACCCAATAACACTCTTTATAGAACAGCATACCAAACAACAGTCACTACCTATAGCACTCTACACAACAATAGTCACTATTAACCACCTCATGCTGTAAGAGTCAGTATAGAGCACCCAAACAAACAACAGTCACTATAGAGTATGCAATGAAAAAACAGTTACTAATGAGCTATTAACCCAACATTCACAACACAGCACCCTACCCAACAACAGTCACCATACAGCACCACAACAAACAAAAGTCACTATAAAATTTTTTCCAACAAAAGTAACAATGGAGCACTCCACCCAACAACACTCAGTATAGAACACTCTACCCAATAAATATCACTGTATAGCACTCTAAAAACAACAGTCATCATAAAGCATCCTAACGAACAATAGTCACTATAGAGCACTCTACCAAAAACAGTCGTTATAGAGTACCCTACCAAACAACAGTCAGTATAGAGCATCATATTCAATAACAGTCAAAATAGGGCACTCTACCCAACAAGAGTCACTATAGAGGGCACTACACAACCACAGTAAATATAAAGCATGCTACCCAACAAAAGTCACTATATAGAGCAGTGTACACAACAGCAGTCACTATAGAGCACCCTACCAAACAACAGTCCCTATGAAGCACCCAGTCATCAACAGTTACTATAGAGCACCCTGCCTAACAACAGTCAGTATAGAGCACCTGCCCAACCACAGCCAATATAGAGCAGTTACCTATCAACTGTCACTATAGAACACCTACCCAGCAACAGTAAGGATACAGCACCTACCCAACAATAACCAATTAAGAGAACTCAACAAAGCAGTGGTCACTATAGAGCACTGTACTCAAATGAAGTCACAATGTAACAACCTACCCTACAAAAGTCACTATAGAGCACCAACCCAACATAAGTCATTATGGAGCACTTACCCAAAAACTCTCACTATAGATCACTCTATCCTACAACAATCACTATTGAACACTGTAATCAACAACAGTCACTATAGAGCACAACTTTGAACAATACTCAGTATAGAACAGCCTATGCAAAAACAGTCACTATAGGGCACTCTACCTAACAAGAGTCAGTATAGATCATTATACTGAACAAAAGTCACTATAGCCCACCTCATTAAAAAACAGTCACTATAGAGTACCTACCAAAAAATGTCACTATAAATCCCTTTACCCAGCAACAGTCAGTATATAGCACTTCACTCAGCAACACAATGTAGCACCCTATTTAATAACAGTCAGTATAGAGCACCCTACTTAAGAACAGTCATTATAAAGCAACATAGAAATAAGAGTCAGTATAGACCACCTTGCCGAACAACAGTCACTATTGAGCTCCTGCCAAACGAGTCAGTATAGGGCACCTCCCCATCAACAGTCACTATGGAGCACCTACCAACCAACAGTCACTACAGAGCGCTCTATTCAGCAGCAGTCACTATAGAGCTCCAACAGTGACAATAGAGCCCATTACTCACTAAGAGTCACAATAGAGCATCTACCCAACTACAGTCATTAAAGTTCACTCTGCCCAAAAACAGTCACCTATGAGCACTGTAACCAACAACAGTCACTAAAGAGAACACCACCCAACAAAATCCACTACAGAAACCCTACAAAACAACAGTCACTATAGAGCACAATATCTTACAAATATAACTATGGAGCACCGACCACAAAACATTCAGTATCTAGAGTACTCTACAACACAACAGTCACTATAGAGCACCCTACCCAGCATCAATCAGTATTGAGCATTTCACCGAACAACAGATAATATAGAGCACACCACCCAACATCATTCAATATAGCACATTCTTCCCAAAAGCAGTTACTATAGAGCACCCTAAAAACAAGTCACTATAGAGCACATACCGAAAAAACGTCAAAATAGAGCACTTACACAACAACAGTCAGTATATGGCATCTACCCAACAACAGTCACTATGGATCACTCTATTTTGCAACAGTCACAATACAGCACTCTACCCAAAAACTGTCACAATAGATCACCAACCAAACAAGAGTCAGTATAGAGCAAGCTACCCAAGAAGTCACTGTAGAGCACTATACACAAGAAGAGTCTCTATAGGGCACTGTACACAACAACAGTCTCTATAGAGCACCCCACCCAACAACAGTCACTATAGAGCACCTACCCAACACTAGTAACTATAGAGTCCTATACCCAAAAACAGTCACTAAAGAGCACTCTACCAAGCATGAGTCACTATTGAGCACCCTACACAATAACAGTCAGTATCTAGAGCCCCCTACCCAACAACAGTCATAGAGAGCACCCTACCCAAAAACAGTCACTACACAGCACTCCATCTAACAACATTCAATATAACAAAAGCTTTTCAAAATCAGTTACTATAGAGCACCCAAAAAAAAACAGTGACTATAGAGCACATGCCCAAAAAACATCATAATATAGCACCTACACAACAACAGCCAATATATGTCACCTATGCAACAACAGTCACTATATAGAGTACTCTACACAACAACAGGCACAACAACCAAGCAAAATTCAGTATTCAGCACTCCACCCAAAAACAGAAACTGTAGAGCACTTTATCCAACCACAGTCACAATAGCGCACACTAAACAAAAACTGTTACTAGAGAGCACCCTAAATAACAGACGTCACTTTCGAGCACCTACTTAATCACAGTCATTATACAGCACCTACCCAATGACAGTCAGTATAGGGCACCTACCGAAAAACAGTCAGTATAGAGCCCTCTACTCAAAAGCAGTTACTATAGAGTACAGTATCCAAAAACAGTTACTATATGGACCCTACCCAACAGTCACTATTGAGCACCTACCCAACAAGTCACAAAAGTGTACCTTACCTCGCAGCAGTCACAATAGAGTACTGCACCCAATAACAATCACTAAAGAGCAGGCTACCCAACAACTGTCACTATAGAGTACCAACCCAACAAAAGTTAGAATAGATTATTCTACCAAACAACAGTTACTATAGAGCACACTAGCCAAAATCAGTCACTATAGAGCACCCTACGAAACAACAGTCACTATTGAGCATTCCACCGAAAAGCAATCATTATAAAGGACACTACCCAACAATCCTCAGTATATTTCAAGTAAACTACAACAGTCACTATAGAGCACCTAAGCAGCAACAGTAACTATAGAGTACCCTTCCCAACAACAGACACTATAGAGCACCCTACTTAACAACAATTACTATAAAGCACCTACCCAACAACTGTTCCTACAGAGTCCTCTACAAAAAATTGTTACAATAGAGAACTGTACACAACAGTCAGTATAGAGCACCCTACCAAAGAAAAGTTACCATAGAGCATTTTATACAACAACAGTTAGTATCGAGCACTCTACCCAACAAGAGTCACTATTTACCACCCTACCCAACAAGATTCACTATCTAGAGCACTCTACTTAACAACAGTCACTATAGCGCACTCCACCTTATGACAGTCATCATAGAGCACCATATACAACAAGAGACTCTATAGAGCTTTCTACCAAACAGTCCTAAAAAGCACCTACCCAACAACAGTCACTATAAAGCTCTCCACCCTACAACAGTCTCCATAGAATACCTAGCCGACACCAGTCATTAGAGATCAGTCTATCCAGCACCAGTTGGTATAAAACACCCCATCAATCAACACGTATTATAAATCACCCTACGCAGCAAATGCCTCTATAAAGCACCTTACTTGGTAACTGTCACTATAGAGCACTCTACACAATAAGAATCACTATAGATTATTCTTCCCATCAAGAGTCATTATAGAGCACCTACACAACAACAGTCAGTATAGAACACCCGAGAAAACAAGAGTCACTATACAGCACCTACCCATCAGTAGTAACTTAAAAGCACTCTACCCAACTACAGAATATACAGCATCATACCCAGTAACAGTCACTGTCAAGCACCTACCCAACCACCATCAGTTAAGAGCACCCCACCAACATCAGTCACTATACAGGACATACCCAAAAATATTAACAATAGAGCATCATACCGAACAAAAACAATGTAAAGCCCCTACCCAACAACAGCTACCTTGAAGGACCCTACCCAGCAACAGTCACTATAAAGCACTCTACCCAGCAAGAGTCACTGTAAAGAACCCCACCCAACAACAGTCAATGTAGAGCACCCTACCCAGCAACAGTCACTATAGAGCAACCTATGAACCAGGTTCAGTATGGAGCACTCTATACAGCAACAGTCATTATAGAGCACCATAAGCAACAAGAGTCACTATAGAGAACCCTACCAAGAAAGAGTCACTATAAAGCACTCCACCCAACAGCATTCACCTATAAAGCACTCTATTAAACAACAGCCACTATAGAGCACTCTACACAACAACAGCCACTTTAAAGTCTCCAGTCAACAAGAGTCATCTATAGAGCACTGTACACAAAACAGTAATTATAAAGCACCCTACCAAACGACAGTCACTATAGAGCACCTACCCAACAACAGCCACTATAGAGACCCCTACACAATAACAGTCACTATAGGGCACGTACCCAACATTTGTCACTATAAAGCTCTCTACCCAGCAACAGTCACTACTGAGCTTGTACCCAATATCAGTCACTATAGAGCACTCTACCTAGCAACAGTCACTATAGAGCACCCCACCAACAATAGACACTATAGAGCACACTACCCATTATTAGTCACTCGGGGCCCCTAACAAACAACAGTCACTACAGACCACCCTACACAACAACAGTAACTATGGAAAATTCTTTGCCAAAACAATCACTATGGAGCACACCACCCAGAAAGAGTGACTATAGAGCACCCTACAGAGCAACAGTCAATATGGAGCATTCTACCCAATATCAGTCAGTATACACTAATCAACCCAGCCACGGTTAGTATAGAGTACCCTACACAACAACGGTCAGTAAAGAACACTACACAAAACAACGGTCACTATGAAGCACTGTACTCAACAAAAGTCACTGTAGAGCACATAACCAACAACAGTTACTATAAAGCACCAACTCAACAATTGTCAGTATAACGAGCCTACCCACCAAATATTATCAAGAGCACTCTACTTAGCAACAGTGACTAAAGAGCACCCGACACTTAAAAAGTCAGTATTGAGCACCCCACTTGACAACAGTCCCCATAGAGCACCCTACCCAACAACAGTCACTATAGAGCACGCTACCCAAGAAGAGTCACCATAGAAAATTTTACCTAACAACTTTCACTATAGAACACCCTACCCAACAACATTCACTATAAAGCACCCTGTCAAAAAACACTCACTATAAAACCCTCTTCCCCACAACAGTCACTATAGAGCACCTACTCAACCACAGTCACTATAGAGCACTCTGCAAAACAACAGTAACTATAGAACACTTCAATAACAACAGTCAGGTATAAAGCACTCCACCCAACCACAGTCAATATAGAGAAGCCCGCTCAACAACAGTCACTAGAGAGCAAGCTCCACAATGGCAGTCACTAAATAACACCCTACCAAATAACAGTCAATATAAAGCGGCTCCATAACAGTCACTATGAGTACTCTACAAAACAGCACTGACTATAGAGCACCCTATGGAGCCACAGTCAGTATACCCAAAAACAGTCACTATAGAATACTCCAACCAACAAGAGTAACTATAGAGTTTCTACCCAACAACAGTCTCTATAGAGCACTCTACCAAGCAACAGTCAGCATAGGGCACCACACCTAACAATACTCACTATAGAGCATCCTAAGCAGCAACAGTCAATGTAGATCACCCTACACAGTAACAGTCATTGAAGTGCAATCTACGTAACAACAGTCACTATAAAGTACTATACCCAACAACACTCACTAAAGAGCATCTACCCTACAACAGTCACTCTAAAACACCCTACCAAGGAACAGTCACTATTGATCAACCTATCCTGCCACAGTCACTATCGTGGTATTTACCCAAAAACACTCACTTTAAAGCACTTATCAAAAAAGAGTCGGTAAAGAGCACCACACCCAACAACAGTCACTCTGCAGCACCTACCTAAAAGCAGTGTAGTATAGAGCACCCTCCAAAAAAAGAGTTACTATGGATCACCATCCCAACAACAGTCACTATCGAGCACTCAATCAAGCCAGAGTCACTGTAGAGCATCTTACCCAGTAACAGTCAGTGTAGAGCACTCTACCTAACAACAGTGGCTGTAGTGCACCTACCCAAAAACAGTAACTATGGAGCACCTACACAACAACAGTCACAATAGACCAACAACTCAACAAAAATTACAATAGAGCACTTACCCTCAGTCACTCTAGACCACCCTACACAACAAAATTCACTATAAAGCACCATAGCCAAAAAGAGTCCCTATAGAGCACCTACAGAACAACAGTCACTACAGAGCTCTCTAGTCATCAGCAGTCACTCTTTAGCACCCTACCCAACAGCAGTCACTATCTAGAGCACTCTACAAAACAAGTCACTATAGAACATTCTACCCAACAGCAGTCACTATAGAGCCACCAACCCGGTACCAGTCATTGTAGAGCACCTACCCAGCAACAGTCACTGTAGTTCACCCTACCCAACAACAGTCAATATAGAGTCCCCAATGCAACAACAGCCACTATAGGGCACCCTACATAACAAAAGTCACTATAGAGCATGCTACCCAGCAACAATCATTATAGAGGATTTCACACAACATCATTCACTATAGAGCACCCTACCAAACAACAGTCACTATAGATCAGTTACCCAGAAACAGTCACTACTGAGCACATAGCCATAACTGTCAATATAGAGCACCCTACCGAACATCAATCACTTTAGAGCACCTACCCAACAACAGTAGCTATAGATCCCCTACCCAGCAACAATAACTATAGGGCATAGTACCCAGTATCTTTCACTATAAATCACTCTACACAACAGTCACTATACAACACCGTGCAAAGCAATAGTCACTATCGAACAGCTACCCAACAGGCACTATAGAGCACAAAACCCAACAACAGTCAGTAGAGAGAACTCTACGCAACAACAGTCACTATAGAGCACTGTTGTCAACAGTCTCTAGAGATCTCTCTACCAACAGCAGTCAATGTACCTCACACTTGTCAACAAGTCTCTATAAAGCACTCTGACCAACAACAGTCAATACAGAGCTCCCTACACAACAGCGGTCACTATAGAGCACTTGAACCAGCAAGACATTGTTTAGCACTAAACCTGACAGCAGTCACTATGGAGCACCCGAACCAGCAACAGTCAGTGTTGAGCACCTTACCCAGCAACAGTAACTATTGTGAACCTGCATAACAACAGTCACTACAGAGTACCCTATCTAACCACAGTCACTATGGAGCACCTACACAACCACAGTTACTATACAGCCTTCTATAAAAATTGTTACTATAGAGAACTCTACCTAATAACAGACACTATGGAGCACCCTACCCAAAAAAAGTCACTATAGAACACTCTACACAACAAGAGTCACTATATAGTACTCTACTCAACAAGAGTGACTATAGAGCACCGTACAGAACAACATTTACTATCTAGAGCACTCTGCCAAAAAAGAGTCACTATAGAGCACTCCACCAAACAACAGTCACAATAGAGCACCACACACAAAAAGAGACTCTATAGAGCTTTCTATTGAACAGTCAGTATGAAACACCTACCCAACAACAGTCACTATAAAGCACCCCATACAACAACAGTCACCATAGAACACCTACCCAACACCAGTCATTATAGGGCACTCTTACCAGCACCAGTCGGTATAAAGCACCTTACCCATCAACAGTCATTAAAGAGCACCCTACAAAGCAGCAGTCACTATAGAGCACCTTACCCAGCAACAGTCACTTTGGAGCAGGCCACCCAACAACCGTCACTCTGGATTATCCTTTCCATAAAGAATCACTATAGAGCACCTACCCAACAACACTCACTATAGAGCACCCCAGCCAACAACAGTCACTATAGAGCACCTAACCAACCATAGTCACTAAAAAGCACTCTTGCCTACGACACTCTATACAGCATTGTACACAGTAACAGTCACTATAGAGCACTTACCCAACAGCCGTCACTTTAGAGCACCCCACCACCATCAGTCACTATACAACACCTACTAAAAACAGTCAATATAGAGCACCCTACCCAGCAACAGACAATATAAACTCCCTACAATACAACAGTCAATTTGGAAAACCCTCCCCTGCAACAATCACGATAGAGCACTATACACAGCAAGAGTCACTGTAGAGAGTTACACCCAACAACAGTCAGTATAGAGCACCCTAAGCAGCAACAGTCACTATAGAGCACCCTACGAACAAGGGTCAGTATAGAGAACTCTACAAAGCAACAATCATTATGAAGCACCATAAGCAACAACAGTCACTGTAGAACACCCTACACAACAATCACTATAAAGTACTCCACTCAACAACAGTACCCTAAAGAGCACTCTGCCCAACAACAGTCATTATAGAGCACTCTACACAACTACAGTTACTTTAAAGACTCCACCCATCAACAGTCACCTATAGAGCACTGTACAAACATTCAGAGAGCCAACCACCCAACAACGGTCAGTATAGAGCACCTACTTAACAACAGCTACTATACAGCACCCTACACAGCAACATTTACTATAGAGCACGTACCCAACAGCAGTCACTATAGAGCACTCTACCTAGCAACAGTCACTATAGAACACCCCACTCCTAACAATCACTATTGAGCACACTACCCAACGATAGTCACTATAAAGAACCTAAGCAACAATAGTCAGTATAGAGCACCCTACCCAACTAAAATAACTACAGAGGCCCTTACCCAACAACAATCACTATAGAGCACCGTACCCAGCAACAGTGACTATATAGTATCGTACACAGCAACAGTCACTATTGAACACTCTACCTAATATTTGTCAGTGTAGAGTAATCTACCCAGCCACAGTCACTATAGGGCACCCTACACAACAGTCAGTATTGAGCATTGCATGAAACAACTTTCACTATAGAACACCCTACCCAACAACAGTCATTTTAGAGGACATACCCAACAATAGTCAGTGTAGAGCACCATAACCAACAACAGTCAATATAGAGGATCTACCCAAAAAGAGTCAGTGTAAAGCCATCTACTCAGCAAATGTCACTATAGAGCACTCTGCCCAACAACAGTCAGTATTAGAGCACCTTACCCAAGGACAGTAACTATAGAGCATACAAATGAACAACACTCACTAAAGAGCATCTATGAAACAACAGTTACTAAAGAGCACCTAGCCAACAACAGTCACTATAGGGCACATAACCAAAATCAGTCACTATAGAGCACCCTACAGAACAAGTCA
The DNA here is from genome assembly GCA_028533165.1 of Leontopithecus rosalia. Lineage (NCBI taxonomy): Eukaryota > Metazoa > Chordata > Mammalia > Primates > Cebidae > Leontopithecus > Leontopithecus rosalia. Next base: position 21,773,667 of record CM052665.1, read on the forward strand.
GTATACAGCACCCTTTCCAACAACAATCCCTATAGATTACCTCACTGAACAACCGAAACACAGGCACACAACCCCAAGCACACATTCTGCAGTGCAGACACCTCACGCAGGCACATTACTCACCACAAACACACGCTGCAAAGTGAACACCACTCACAAAAACACACACCACTGACAACACAGACTGCACACTCACGCTACACGATGCAAACATTTTACACCGACACACACCACATATCACACGCATACTACACAGTGCACACACCTCACACAGACACACAAGATTCAACAAACACATTCCATAGTGCCCAATCCTTACACAGACACACAGCCGTCACCACACACACTCCACACACATACTCCACAGTGCACACACCTTAAGCAGACACGCACCACTCACACATTAAAGAGTACACACAACTCGCACAGACACACCACTCACCAAACACATACAATTCCACAGTGCACACATTTAACACAGACACACACCACTCACCACACACTCCACACTTCACACAACTCACACAGACACACAGCAGTCAACACACATACACTGTGTATTGCAAATGTGTCACACACACACCACTCACAACACACACACTTTACATTGAAGAAACCTCATACAGACACACTACTGACCACACACACTACACAGTAAATACATTTTACACAGAAAAACAATACTCAACACAAACACATTTGGCCATGCAGATACCTAACGAAGGCACACCACTCACCACAAACACAAAATGCATGGTGAACACACCTCACAAAGACACAAGCCACTGACCACAAACACTTCATAGTGCACACACCTCACACAGACACACACCACTCACCACACAAACACACACAAACTGCACAGTGCACACACCTCACACAAACACACCATTTATCATAGACAAAAACTACACAGTGCACACACCTCACACAGAAACACACCTCTCATCAAACACAGAATCCACAATGCAGACACCAAACACAGTAATACCACTTACCACACATAATACACAGTGCACTCACGTCATACAGACACACACCACCCAATGCACACACAATCCAAAGTACTGACTCTCCACACAAACAGTACTCACCACGCACACTCCACATAAACTCCACTGTTCATACACCTCAAACAGACACACACCACTTAATACACTTCACGCACACACCTTACACAGACACAACCTCAGCACACACACTCTACTGTGCACCTACTTCCCACAGACACACACCACTCATCACACCTACTCCACAATGCAAACACCTCACAGATACACACAATTCACCACACACAGCCTGCACAGTGCACACATTTTTTCCAGAGATACACCATGCACTCCACACACTTCAAACAAAATTCACAGTGCACACACCTCAGACATACACCATTCACCGCAATCACACACACTCGAGTACACACACCTCACAAAGACACACAGCATGCACTACACAAACTCCACAAATATACACAAATATGCACACACATCACACAGACAAACACGAATCACCTGACACCTTATCCACAATGCAGACACCTCACACTGTCACTTTACCACACACACTCAACACACACACTTAGTGCACACATTTTACACACACACCATGCAGCACACATGCTTTACTTTGCACACAGCTCAAATACACACGGTAGAACACACCCACACTACACAGTGCTCACACCTCACAGTCACACACCATGTAGCATGCACAGAGACTCCACAGTGCACACACATTACACAAACACACAACATTCACCATACACACACACTCCACTGCACATACCTATAAAAGGCATACACTACTCATGACACACACTTTACAGTGAAAACACATCACAGAGACCCAAGACTGACAACACACACTACACGGTAAACACACCTCACACACGACACTCAGAACACACACGTTCTGCAGTGCAGACACCTCACACAGGCACACGACTCATCAGAAACACACACTGCACAGTGCACACACCTCACAAAGACACATATCAGTGACCGTACACTAACTCCTCAGTGCACACACCTCACCCAGAAACAAACCACTCACCAAACAAACACACAAACCACACAGTTCAAAGACCTCAAACAAACACACACCTCTCACCATACACACTCACTACACAGTGCACTCACCACACACAGACAATACTCTCCAAACACACACTCCCCAGTGCAGACATCTATCACAAACATATCACACACCACACACACTGCACAGTGCACTCACCCAACAAAGACACACACCACTCACCGAACACAAAATTTAAAGTGAAGACATTCAATACAAACACCTACCACTCACGACACACACTTGACACACACTCTGCTGTGCACACAACTCACACAGACAAAAAATTCACCACACACACTCTCCAGTGTGCACACACCTCGTGCAGAGACACACCACTCATTACACACAAACTCCACGGTGCACACACCTCACATAGACACACAACACTCACCACACCCACACCCTTCACAGTGCACACAACTCACAAAAACAAACACCTCACAGTCTACGTACTTTACACATAATTCACCGTGGACATACCTCAAAAATACAGCACTCATCATACAGAAACTCCACAACACACACCTCACAGAGACACACAGCACGCATCACACAAATTCCACAAACACCCCCCAGAATGCAAACACATTACATAGGCAAACACCAATTACCTGACACCTTACACTGTCACACAGCAGTCACCACACACATGCAACACACACACTTAGTGCACACTTTTAACACACATAAGTCACCACACCCACCCTCCTTAGTGCATAAACTTCACACTGACACACACAAATCTTCAAACTGATATACTATACAGTGCAGAAACATCACAAAATCACACATCACTCACCACACAAACACTCCAAACTGCACACACCTCACAAAGACAAACACCACTCATGACACACACACTGAACAGTGAATACACCTCATAAAGAAACCCTACTGACCACACACATTACACCTTTAACACACCTAACAGAGGCACTGAGCACTCACCACACACATTTTTTATTGTGTAGACACCTCACATAGTCACACCATTCACCGCAAACCCACACTCAACAGTGCACACAACTGACACAGACACACACCTCTGACCAAACACACTCCACAGTGAACACACCACACACAGACACACACTACAGAGCACACAATCACACACACTGCACTGTGCACACATCTGTCCCAAATAAACAACACTCACCGTACACATACACTACACACTGCACTCACCTCACACAGACACACAAGATTCATCACACACACTCTGCACAGTGCAAAAGCCTCACACAGACAAAAGTCACTCACCACACTCACTCTTCACAGTGAACTCACCTCACACAGAGAAACACCACTCACCACACACTACCTCTCCACATTGCACACAGATCATGGCAACAAACACCATTCAGCACACACACAGTTCACCATGCACACACCTCAAGTTGACACGCACCACTTACCATGCACACAGTCTCCACAGTGCACAAATTTCACACAGACACACACCATGCAACACACACTTTAGAGTGCAGACACCTAACAGACACACACCCCTTAGCCAACACATTGCACACTCACACTCCATGGTGCATATATCTCATACAGACACATACCATTCATCTCAGACATACTACACCTTGCCCACACCTCACAAAGGCTCACACTAGTCTCCACACACACACACTCCAGAGTGCCAGCACCTCACAGAGTCACACACCAGTCACCACACACACTCCACACACATTCTCCACAGTGCACACACCTTAAAAAGACATGCACCACTCAGATATTAGAGTGCACACAATCACCCATACACAAGACACAGTGCACACATAACAATCAAGAGTGCACACATTTCACACAGACACAAACCACTCAACAGACACTCCACACAACTGACACAATCACAAAGCAGTCACCACACGCACACTCCATAGTTTACACACCTCACACACACCACTCACAACACAGGCACTCCACATTAAAGAAACTTTATACAGACGCACGACTGACCACACACTCTACACTCTAAATACATCTTACAGAGACACACAAAACTCAACAAACACACATTCTGCAGTGCAGACACCTCACACGGGCACACAGCTCACCACAAACACACAGCAGAGTGAACCCACCTCACAAAGACACAAAACAGTAACACACAGACTCCACACTGCACACAGCTCACACAAATACATCACACTCACTACACAAACACACAAACTGCACAGTGCACACACCTCACACAAACACACACCACTCACCATACACACACTACACAGTGCACACACCTCACACAGACATACACCACACAACACTCACAATCCAGAATGCAGACACCTAGCACAGACACACACTGTTTATTAAAAACAGTGGTCACTCACACTCCACTGTGCATACATCTCACACAGACACACATAAATCATCACACACATACTACACAGTGCACAAGCCTCACACAGAAAAATACAAATCACCTCTCACATAACACTTCGTAGTGCACCCATTTGACAAAGACATACACCACTGACCAAACACACACTCCATACTTCACACAACTCACACACAGCAGTAATTCCACACACACTCCATTGTGCACACACCTCAAACACACACCACTAATGACGCCCACACTCCACATTGAAGAAGAGTCATACAGACACACGAATGACCACACAAATTACACAGTAAAGACATTATACAGAGACACACAACACTCACCGCGCACACATTCCACAGTGCAGACACCTCACACAGACACACCACTTACCACAATCACACAGTGCACAGTGAACAGAACTCACAAATACTCACACCACTGACCACACACTCCACAGTGCACACAACTTACACAGACACACACCACTCACCAAACACACAATCCATCGTGCAGACAACAAACGAAGACATACAACTTACCACACACACTACACAGTGCCCTCAACTTAAATGGAGACACACCACACACTTATACAAAATCTGAAGTGCAGACGCTACACACAGACACACCACTTAATACACACTTCACGCACACACTCCACGTAGCACAATCCTCACACAGACACAAATATCAAAGCACACACTCTCCACAGTGCACACAGCTTACACAGACACATACCGCTCATCACACACACACTCCTGTGCACACACCTCACACATTCACGCAACACACCACACAAACACCCTCCATAGTGCACACAGGTTACACAGAGACAAACCATGCACTCCACACACTCCAAACAAACTCCACAGTGCACATACCTCAGACATACAAGGCTCAGCACACTCACTGAAACTCCAGAGTACTCACACCTCACAGAGACACATAGCACCCACCACACAAACTCCAGAAACATACACCACAATGCACACACATCACACAAACACTAATCACCTGACATTTTACCTAGAATGTAGACAACTCACAATGTCACACACCAGTCACCACACCCACACAACACACACACTCAGTTTAGACATTTTACACAGACACACACCACTCAGCACTCGCAGCCCACATTGCACACAACTCACACAAACACACACTGTAGAACACACATACTATAAACTACCTAAACCTCAAACACACACCACATAACCAGCACAGAGACTCCAAAGTGCACACACCTCCCACAGGCACACACCACTTACCACACACACATTCCACAATGCAGATACCTCACACAGAAACACACTAGTCACCATGCACACTCCACATACATACTCCACAGTGCGCACCAGTTAAGCAGACACACACCTCTCACACATTAAAGAGTGCACACAACTCACACAGTCACCCTACTCACTACACACATATTACTCCACAGTGGACACATTTCACACAGAAACACATCACTCAAAAAACACACTCCACAGCACACACTGTTCACACAGACCCACAGCAGACTTTACACACAGTCCATAGTGCACACACCTCA
>CM052665.1:21780138-21795337 GCA_028533165.1 Leontopithecus rosalia
ACACAAGAACAGAAAAGAAAACACCATATATACTCACTCATAGGTGGGTGATGAACAGTGAGAACACATGGACACAGGGAAGGGAGCACCACACACTGAGGTCTATTGGGGGAAATAGGGGAGGGACAGCGGGGGGGGAGCGGGGGAGGGATGGCATGGGGAGAAATGCCAAATATGGGTGAGGGGGCAGAAGGCAGCAAAACACACTGCCACGCGTGTTACCTATGCAACTATCTTGCATGTTCTGCACATGTACCCCAAATCTAAAATGCAATAAAAATTTAAAAAAGGAACACTGTACCCAACAACAGTCACTGTAGAGCACCCTATTAAAAAACAGTCAGTATAGAGTACACTATACTATTGTGTAGGGTGTTCTATAGTGACGGTTGTTGAATAGGTTGCTCTATAAGGACTTGTGCTGGGTAGAGTGCCTTATAGTGACTGTTGCTGCATAGTGTGCTTTATATTGACTGTTGTTAGGTATGTGTTCCATAAAGACTGTTTGTGGGTAGCGTGCTCTATAGTTACTATTGTTCGGTTTGGTTATGTATGGTGACTGTTGCTGCTTAAAGTACTCTTTATTGATGGTTGCAGGGTATGTGCATTATGGTGGCAGTTGCTCGGTAGGGGAATCTATACTGACTGTTGTTGGATAGGTGGTCTATAGTGACTGTTGTTGGTTGGGGTAATCTCTAAGGACAGTTGTTTAGAGTGCTCTATTGGTGATGTTGTTACGTGGAGTTTTTAATAGTGACTGTTGTGTAGATTGTTTTATAATGACTGTTGTTGGGTAGAGTCCTCTGTAGTGACTGTTGTTGGTTTGGGTGCCTTATAATGACTGTTGTTGGATAGAATGCTATATGGTGACTGATCTTCTGTAGGGTGTTCTATACGAGTGTTGTTGGGTAGAGTGCTCTATAGTGACGCTTGTTGAATAAAGGGCTTTATACTGACTGTTGTTGCATTCGTGCATTTTAGAGACTGTTGTTGGGTAGTGTGCTCCATAGTAACTGTTGTTTTTTAGCGTTCTCCTTAGTGACAGTTATGAATAGAGAAATCTGTCTGTAGTGACTGTTATTGGGTTGGTAATCTATGGCGACTGTTGTTCAGTAGGGTGCTCTATAGTGACTGTTCCTGTGTGGAGGGTTCTATGGTGACTGTTATTAGGTAGCGTGCTCTATAGTTACTGTTATTAAATGGGATCATCTATACTCACTGTTGCCACGTGGGGTGCTCTATAGTGACTGTTGTTGTGTAGAGTGTTAAAGATAGTGACGTTTGCAGCATAGGGTGGTTTTTAGCTACTGTGATTGGGTAGAGTGTTTGATAGTTACTGTTTTTGATTAAAGGGCTCTATAGTGACTGCTGTTAAGTAGGTTCTCTATAGTGACTGTTGATGTGTATGGTGCTCTATTGTGACTCTTGTTGGGTAGGTGCTCTATAGTGACCTTTGATGGGTGGGGTGCTCTATGGTGACTGTTGCTGGGTAGGGTGCTCTATAGTGAGTGTTGCTGGACATCGTACACTATACTCAATGTTGATGAGTAGAGTGCCTTATGGTGACAGTTGCTGTGTAGAATACTCTTTAGTGACAGTTGGATGGTGGTTCTCTAGAGAAACGATTACTCTGTAGGGGGCTCCATAGTGACTGTTGTTGGGTATGTGGTCTATACTGAATGTTGATTGTTGTGGTGCTTCATAATGGCTGTTGTTGGTTAGAGTGCTCTATAAGTGACTGTTATGGGGTGAAGTTCTCTATAGTGACTATTGTGGTGTAGAGTGTTCAATAGTGACTCTTGTTGGGTAGGGTTCTCTATAGTGACTGTTGTTGGGTAGGTGCTTTATAGTGACTGTTTTGGGGTAGGTTACTTTATAGTGACTGTTGCTGGGTACTTTGCTATATAGTAACTTTTGTTGGGTTGAGTGCCGTATAGTGAGTGTTGTTGCATATGTGCAGTATAGTGACCACTGTTAAGTTGGTTCTCTGTACTGAATGTCGTTTGGTATGTGCTCTATAGCGACTGTTGTGGTGAAGGGTGCTCTAAACTGACTGTGATTGGATAGAGTTCTCTATAGGTGAATGTTTTTGTGTGGACTGCTTTATATTGAATGTTTTTGGTTGGGTGCTATATTGTGCCTCTTGTTGGGTATGATGCTTGATAGTGACTGTTTTTGGGTAGAGTGCTCTATGGTGACTTGTTGGGTATGTGCTCTATAGCGACTGTTGTTGGGTGGGATGCTATATAGTGACTGTTGTTGGGTAGGTACTCTATAGTGACTGTTGTTGGTAGGGTGCTCTATAGTGACTGTTGTTGACTAGGATGCTCGATAGTAACTGTTGATGGGTAGGCTGCTCTATAGTGACACTGATTGGGTGAGGTGCTCTCTGGTGAGTGTGGCTAGGTAGAGTGCTCCATAATGACTGTTGCTGGGTAAAGTGCTCTATAGTGACTGTTGTTGTGTAGGGTGCTATATAGTGACTGTAGTTGGGTAGTTGCTCTAAAGTGATGGTTTCTGGGTAGGATTCTCTATAGTAATTGTTGTTGGTGGGGTGATTTATAGTGACTGTTGTTGGGTAGGTAATATATAAAGACTATTGTTGGGTGGGGTGCTCTATAGTGACTGTGGTTAAGTAGTGTGCTCTATAGCGACTGTTGCTGGCTAGGTGCTCTATAGTGACTGTTTCTGGGTAGCGAAATCTGGTGACTGTTGGGTGAAGTGCTCTGTGGTGACTGTTGCTGGGTAGGGTACTCTATAGTGACGGTTGTTGGGTAGGTGCTCTATAGTTATGATTAGCCTGTAAAGGGCTCTATGGTGACTGTTGTTGGATAGGTGGTCTATAGTGACGCTTGTCTGTTGTGGTGCTCTATAATGGCTGTTCTGGTTTAGAGTGCTCTATAGGTAACTGTTGAGGGGTGGAATTCTCTATACTGACTGTTGTGAAGAGTGTTCTAGAGTGACACTTGGGTTGGTGTTCTATAGTGAATGTTGTTGGGCAGGTGCTCCCTAGTGACTATTGTTAGGTAGGGTGCTCTAAAGTGACTGTAGTTGGGTGCGGGGCTCTATACTGACTGTGGTTCAAGAGAGTTCTCTATAAATGACTGTTTTTGGGTGGACTGCTCTATAGAGACTGTTTTAATTATGGTGGTTTATAGTGGATGTTGTTGGGTAGGGTGCCATATAGTGACTCCTGTTGGGTACAGTGCTTGACAGTGACTGTTTTTGGGTAGAGTGCTTTATGGTGACTGTTGTGGCGTAGGTGCTTTATAGTGACTGTTGTTAGGTAGGATGCTCGATAGTGACTGTTGTTGCGTAGGTGCTCTATAGTGACACTTGTTGGGTATGGTGCTCTATGGTGACTGTTTTTGGGTAGGGTGGTCGATAGTAACTGTTGCTAGGTAGTCTGCTCTATAGTGACACTGATCGAGTGAGGTGCTTCATAGTGAATGTTGCTGGGTATGGTGATTTATAGTGAATGTTTTTGGGTAGGTAATCTATGAAGATTATTGTTGAGTGGGGTGCTCTAGAGTGACTGTTGTTACGTAGTGTGCTCTATAGTAACTGTTGTTGAGTAGATGCTCTATAGTGACTGTTTCTGGTTAGCGAACATTATATGGACTGTTTTTGGGTATAGTGCTCTATTGTGACTGTTGCTGAGTAGAGTACTCGATAGTGACCGTTGTTGGGTAGGTGTTCTATAGTGATAATTACTTGGGAAAGGGCTCTATGATAACTGTTGTTGGATAGTTGGCCTATAGTTACGGTTGTCTGTTGTGGTGCTCTATAATGACTCTTCTTGTTTAGAGTGCTCTGTAGGTGACTGTTGTGGGGTGGAGTTCTCTATGGTGACTTTTGTCGTGCATGGTGTTCTAGAGTTACTGTTGTTGGGTAGGGATCTCTGTAGTGACTGTTTTTAGATATGGTGCTTTATAGTGACTGTTGTTGGGAAGCTGCTCTATACTGACAGTTTTGGCTATGGTTCTCTATAGTGACCCTTGTTATATACGGTGCTCTATAGTAACTGTTTTTTGGTATAGTGTTCTACAGTGATTTTTGTTGGGTATGTGCTTTATAGAAACTGTTGTGTGGTTAGTGTTCTATAGTGAATATTATTTGGTAGGTGCTGTATAGTGACTGTTGCTGGGCAGGTGCTTTATATTGACTGTTGATAGGTAGGGTGCTCTATAGTGACAGTTGTTTGTTAGGGTGCTATATAGTGATTCTTGTAGCGTACAGTGCTTTATAGTGAATGCTTTTGCATAGAGTGCTCTATGGTGACGGTTGGTTGGTATGGGCTCTGTAGTGACTGTTGTTGGGTAGTCTGCTCTATAGTGACTGTTTTGGGGTAGGTGCTTTATAAAGACTCTTGTTTGTTAGGGTACTGTGTAGTGACTGTCATTGTTTAGGGTGCTCTATGCTGAATCTTGTTGGGTAGGTGCTCTATAGTGAAGGTTGCTGTATAACATTCTCTATAATGACTGCTGTTGGGTGGGGTGATCTATAGTGACTCTTGCTGAGTATGGTGCTCCGTATAGACTATTGTTGTGTAGGTACTCCATAGTGACTCCTGCTGGGTAGGGTGCTTTATAATAACTATTTTTGGTAAGTACTCTATAGTGACTATTGTTGGGTGGGGTGCTCTATAGTGACTGGTATTGGTTAAAGTCCACTATAGTGACTGTTCTTGGGTAGCGTGCTCTATACTGACTGTTCCTGGGTAAAATACTGTACAGTGATTGTTGTTTGGTAGGTATTCTATAGTGACTGCTGATGGGTGTGGTGCTCTATAGTGACTTGTGTAAAAAGCTTTATACTGACTGTTGTTGCTTTCAGTGCTCTGTAGTTACCATTGTTGGGTAGGTGCTTTATAGTTACTGATGCAGGGTATAATGGGGTGTAGTGACGGTTGTTGGGTAGGTGCTCTATAGTGACTCTTGCTGGGAAGGGTACTCTAAATTGAGTGTTGTTGGGTAACTGGTCTATATTGACTATTGTTGGTTGTGGTGCATTATAGTGACTTTTGTTGTGTAGAGGGCTCTATGAGTAAATGTTGTAATGTGGAGTGCTCTATAGTCATTGTTGTTGTTTTAAGGGGCTCTATGCTGACTCTTGTGGCTTACATCGCGTTATAGTGACTGTTGTTTGGTAGGGTGCTCTATAGTGACTGTTGTTTTTTAGGTGCTGTATAGTGACGCTTGTTGGGTAGTTTGCTCTGTAATGACTGTTGTTTGGTACGGTGCTCAATAGTAACTGTAGTTTGGTAGACTGCTATATAGTGACTGGGGGCAGGTACTCTATACTGACAGTTGCTGCATAGGGTGCTCTATAGTTACTCTTGTTAAGTAGCTGGTCAATAGTGGCTGTTGTTGGTTGGGGTGCTGTATAGTGACTTTTTTTGTATAGACTGCTTTATAGTGACTGTTGTTGGGTATGTACTGTATAGAGAGTATTTTTGGGTAGGGTACTTAATAGTGACTGATTTTGTGTAGGTGCGCTCTTGTGACTGTTTTTATGCAGAGAGCTCAATGTGTGACTGTTGTTAGGTAGAGTGCTCTATAGTGACTCTTGTTGTGTAGAGTGCTCAATACTGACTGTTGTTGAGTAGAGTGCTGTATAGTGACTTGATGTGCAGTATATTATATAGTCACTGTTGTTCACTACATGCTTTATACTGACTGTTGTTGGGTATGTGGTTTATAGTGATGGCTGTTGTGTAGGAGGCTCTATACTGACTGTTTTTAGGTGGAGTGCGCTATTGTGACTGTCGTGTAAGTTGCTCTATAGGGATTGTAGCTGGGTAGTGTGCACTACAGTGACTGTTTTTGGGTAGGTGTTCTATAGTGACAGTTGTTAGGTAGGTTGTTCTATAGTGACTGATCTTGGTAGTGTGCTGTAGAATGACTGTTCTTGCATAGGGTGCACTATAGAGACTGTTGTTATGTAGGGTTTTTTATTGTAACTCTTGTTGGGTACAATGCTTTATAGTGACTGTTGCTTTAGGGAGCTCTGTAGTGACCGTTGTTGGGTAGGTGCCCTATGGTGACTCTTGCTGGGTAGGTGCTTTATACTGACTGTTGTTTGGTAGTGTGTTCTATAGTAACTGTTGCAGGGTGGAGTGCTCTATAGTGCCTGTTTCTGTTTAGAGTGCTCTATAGTGACTGTTGGCTGGTAGGGTGCTCTATATTAACTGTTGCTGGGTGGAGTGCTCTATAGTGCCTGTTTTGGGTTTGAGTGCTCTATAGTGACTGTTGGCTGTTAAGGTGCTCTATAGTGACTTGTTGTGTAGAGTGCTCAACAGTGGCTGTTGCTGGGAATGATGCTCTTTATTTACTGTTGCTGGGTAGAGTGCTCTATAGTGACTGTAGGGAAGGTACTTTATAGTGACTGTTTTGGGGTCTGGTACTTTATAAAGATTGTTCCTAGGTATGTGCTCTATAGTGACGGTTGTTTGGTAGGGTGCTCTATAGTGACTGTTATTGGGTAGGTGGTCTATAGTGAATTTTGTTGGGTAGGGTGCTCTATAGTGACTGTTTTTGGCTGAAGTTCTTTATATTGACTGTTGTTGTATTTGGTGTTCTACAGTGACTGTTGTTGGGTAGCATGCTCTATTGTGACAGCCATTGTGTAGGGTGTTCTATACTGAATGTTTTTGGGAAGAGAGCTCTATACTGAGTGTTTCTTGGTTGGCTGCTCTATAGTGACTGTTGTTGTCTGGAGTGCTCTATATTGATGGTTGTTGGGAATGGTGCTCTACAGTGACTGTTGTTGGATAATATGCTCTATAGTGACTGTGGTTGGGTAGGGCGCTCTATACTGACTGGTGTTTGGTAAAGTGCTCTGTAGTGAATGTTGCTTGGTAGGATCTATATAATGACTGTTATTGGGAAGAGTGCTCTATGATGACAGTTGGTGGGTAAGGTGACTGTTTTGGGGTAGTGTTCTTTATAGAGACTGTTGCTGGGTAGGGTGGTTTATAGTGATGTTTGTTGGGTGGGTTGATCTACGGTAACTAGCTGCTCTATAGTGAATGTTGCTGGGCAGTTGGTTCTATAGTGACAGTTATGGAGTAGGTGCTCCATAGTGACTCTTGTTTCGTGGAGTGCTTTATAGGGTAATGTTGTTAGGTTGAGTGCTCTATACTGACTTTTCTGTAGAGGGTTCTATAGAGAGTATATTTGGTAAAGTGCTCCAGAGTGACTGTTTTTCGGGAGGGTTATCTGTAGTTATTGTTATTTAGGGTACTGTTATCTAATTTTTCTGTTGTTGGTATGGTGCTCTGTAGTGCCTGTTATCGGGTAGAGTGGTCTATAGTAATTGCAGTTTTGTAGGAGCTCTATAGCGACTGTTGTTGTGTAGATGTTCTATAGTAATTGTAGTTTGGTAGGGCTCTATAGTGATTGTTGTTACGTAGGTGATCTAGAGTGACTTTGGTTGAGTATGGTGCTCTATATTGACAGTTGTTGGTAAAGTGCTCTAGAGTGAATGTTTTCTGGTTGGGTGCTGTATGGTGACTGTTGTTGAGTGGAGCACTCTGTAGTAATTCTTCCTTTTTAGAGGGTTCTATACTGAATGTTTTTGTTAGGTCAGGTACTTTATAGTAACTGTTGTTTGTATGGTGCTGTATAGTGAGTGTTTTTGGTTAGGGTACTCTATAGTGACTTGTTGACAAGAGTGTTCTATAGGTGACTGTTGTTTGGTGGAGTGATGTATACTGACTGTTGTGTAGAGGGCTTTATAGTGACTGTTGTTGGGTAGAGTGCTGTATAGTGACAGTTGTTGAATAGGGTGCTTTATACTGACGGTTTTTTGGGAGGTGCTCTATAATGACAGATTTTGGTTATGGTCCTCTATAGTGACTGCTGTAGGGTACAGTGCTCTATACTAAGAGGTATTGGGTAGAGGGATCTATAATATCAATTTTTTGGTAGGTGCTCTATGGTGACTGTAGTTTGGTGGAATGCTCTAAATATTGACTGTTGTTGGATAGGTGCCCTATAATGATTGTTGTTGGGTAGAGTGCTCTATAGTGACTGTTCTTTTGTGGACTGCTTTATAGTGACGATTTTTTTGGGTAGAGAACTCTAGATAGTGACTGTTAAGGGGTAAAGTGCTCCATAGTGAATATTGTTTGATAGGGGCTTTATAGTAAATTTATTGGGCAGGTTCTCTATAGTGACTGTTCTTGTGTAGGTGCTCTACATTTACTGTTGTTAAATAGGGTGATCTGTAGTGACAGTTGTTGGTAGGCTACCATGTGGTGACTGTTGCTTTGTAGGGTGCTCTATAGTGACTGTTCTTTTGGAGAATGATCTAAAGTGACTGTTCATGTGTAGTGTGCTCCATAGTTACTGTTGTTGGGTAGGGTGTTCTGCAGTGACTGTTCTTGGGTAGGGTGCCCTATAGTGACTGTTGTTGAGTAGAGTGCTCTTTAGTGACTGTTTCTTTGTAGAAAGCTCTAGAGTGAATGTTGTGTGGTAGGTGCTCTATAGTAACTGCTGTTAGGTAGAATGCTTTATAGTTACTGCCATTTGGTAGGATGCTGTATAGTGACTGTTTTTGGGTGCAGTGCTAGACAGTGACTCTTGTTGTGTAGAGTGCTATATACTTTACTGTTGATGAGTGGAGTGTTTCACAGTGACGATTGTGCATAGCGCTCTTTAGCGACTATTGTTGCTTAGAGTGCTGATAGTGACTGTTGTTGGGTAGGTTCATTAGAGTGACTGTTTCTGGGTAAAGTGCTCGATAGTAACTCTTGTTAGTAAGATGCTCTATAGTGACTGTTGCTTTTTAGGGTGCTCTGTAGTGACTGTTTTTGTGTGGGGTGCTCTATATTGCCTGCTGTTGAGTAGAGTGCTCTATAGGGACTCTTGTTCAAAAGGTTGCTATATACTGACTGTTGTTGGGTATGGTGCTCGTGAGTGACAGTTGTTGGTAGGGTGAACTATATTGACTTTTATTAGATAGAATGCTCTATAGTGACTGTTGCTGTGTAGGATGCTCTATAGTGTCTGTTTTTGTGTGGGTGCTCTAGAGTGTCTCTTTTTCGGTATGTGCTCTATAGAATCTTGGTAGACAGAGTGCTTTATAGTGACTGTTGATGGGTGGATTTGTCTATACTGATAGTTGCTGCGTGAAGTTCTCCATAGTGAATTTTTTTTGTAGGTACTTTATAGTGACTGTTGTTAAATGGGGTTCTCTATAGTGACTTTTGTTCGGAAGGGTGCTCTATAGTGACTGTTTTTGGTAGGGTAATCTATAGTGACTTTTGTTGGGTAGAGTGCTCTATAGTGACTGTTGTTGGGAAGAGTGCTCTATACTGACTGTTTTTGTGAAGGGTACTTTATAGTGACTGTTGTTGAGTAGGATTCATTATACTGACTGTTGTTTAGTAGGTGCTCTATAGTTACTTTTTCTATGTAGGTGCTCTAAAGTGACTGTCGTTGGAGGGTGCTATATAGTGACTGTTGTTGGGTTGGGTGCTGTGTAGTGACTGTTGTTTGGTGTGTTGTTCTATAGTGACTGTTGTTGGTCGAGTAATCTATAGTGACTGTTGTTGGGGAGGGTGCTCTTTAGTTCCTGTTTATAGGTTGGGTGCTCTATAGTGACTGTTGCTTGGTAGAGTACTCTATAAGGAATGTTGTTTGGGTGGCTGTTTTATAATAACTGGTGCTGAGTCAGGTGCTCTATGGTGACTGTTTTTGGGTTGTCCTCTACATTGAGTGTTGCTGATTAGGTGCTCCATAGTGACTGTTGTTGGATAGGGTGCTCATTGTGAGTGTTGGATACAATGCTCTATAGTAACTGTTGTTGGTTATAGTGCAATATAGTGACTGCTCTTGGGTAGAGTTCTCTATAGGTGATTATTATCTGGTAGAATTCTCTATATTGACTGTTGTTGGGTATACGGCTCTATAGTGACTGTTGATGTGTTGAATAATCTATAGTGACTGTTGATGGTAGGTGCTCTGTAGTGACTGACGTTGAATAGTGTACTCTATACAAACTGTTGTTGAGTATGGTTCTCCATAGTGACTGTTGCTGTGTATAGGTACGTTCACTGTGTAATATGAGTGGTCACAAGTTTTTCTGTATGTGGTGTCTTCACTGAGAAGTGTGTGTATTGTGAGTGGTGTGTGTCTCTGCGAGGTGTGTGCAGTGTGGAGTGTGTTTGTGGTGAATAATGTGTCTTTTTGAAGTGTGTGCAAAATGCAGTATGTGTTTCTGGAGTGTTGCATGTGTCAATGTAATGTGGGTGCACTGTGAAATGTTTGTGTTTTGCAGTGTGTGTTTGTGTGGTTTGTGCACCATAAAAACTGTGTGGTGTGTGGTGTGTATCTCTGTGAAATGTGTACACTGAGTGTGTGTGTAGAGTGTGTGTGGCAACTGGGGTGAGACACCCTGAGGTGCCTGCATTATGAATAGGTTGTGAGGTAATTGATGTGTGTCTGTTTGATGTTTGAGCATTTTAGTGTGTTAGTGCAAAATTTCTTTGATATGGGCTGGGAGACACTGTGAGGTGTGTGTTGTGTAATTTCTGTGTGATGAGTAGTGTGTGTCTGATGTATGTGCACTGTGGATTATGTGAGAGCTCCGTGGATTTCGTGGTGTGTGTCTTTGTGAAGTGTGTGCACAGTGTTGTGTGTTTGTGGTTAGTGGTGTGTGTCTCTGTAAAATGTGTGCACTGTGGAGTTTGGTGGGTTGACTGGTGCGTGTCTCTCCGAGGTGTGTGCATGGTGTAGTGGTTGTGTATGGTGAGTTTTGAGTCTCTGTGATGTGTGTGCTATGTGGACTGTGTGCGTTAAGTGTGTGTATTGACTGGTGTGTGTCTGTGTGAGGTGTGTGCACAGTGGAGTTTCTGTACAGTGTGTGTGTTGAGTGGTGTGTGTGTAAGGTGTCTGCACTGTGGATTGTGTGCACAGTGAGTGGTGTGTGTCTGTGAGGTGAGTGCACTGTGTAGTGTGTGTGGTGAGTGGTTTGTCGGTGTTAGGTGTCTGTACTTTGGAGTGCTTGGTGTGTAATGTGTGTCTGTTCAAGGTGTGTGTCCTGTGTAGTGTGTGTGAATGCTGACTTGTGTGTTTGTTTGAGGTGTGTGCACTGTGTAGTTTGTTTCTCTGTTGACTGGGGTGTGAGGTGTTTGCACTGAGAAGTGTCTGGTCAGTGGAGTGCATCATTAGGATGTATGTGCACTGTGCAGTGTGTGTCTATTATGAGTCATGTGCTTGTGTGAGGTATCTGCACTGCAGAATGTGTGTGTGGTGGGTGTTGTCTGTACGAGGTGTGTTTACAGTGTAGTGTGCGGAAAGTCTTGTGTCTGTGTGAGGTGTCTTCACTAAAAAGTGCGTGTGCAGTGAGTAGTGTGAGTCTGTTTAAGGTGTGAGTACTGTGGAGTGTATGTGTATGGTGAATGCTCTGTGTCTGTGTGAGGTGTGTGCATTGTGGGGTCTCTGTGCATGTTATGTGTTGTGTGTCTCTATGTGGTGTATGCACTGTGTAATTTTTGTGTGATCTATACTGTGTGTTTTTGTGAAATGTGTGCACTCTGGAGTGTGTGTGCTGAGTGGTGTGTGTCTGTGAAAAATGTGTGCACTCAGTGTGTGTGTTGAGTCATTGTGGTGACTGGCATGTGACAGTGTGACGTGGCTGCATTTTGGATAAATTATCATGTGATTGGTGTTGGTATGTTTGATTTGTGTGCCTTGTGGTGTCTGTTTGTGGAGTTTGTGTGGTGCGTGCTGTGTGTCTTTGTGAGGTGTGTGTACTCTGGGTTGTGTGTGAGTGGAGTGAAAGGTGCATGTAAGGTATTTGCACTGTGGTTTGTGTGTGAAGTGTGTGTGGTGAGGGGTGTGTGTCTGTGAGGTGTCTGCACTGTGGAATGTGTGGGTGGTAAGTGTTGTGTGTCTGTGAGAGTTGTGTTTACTGTGTAGTGTGTGTGGTCAGTCTGGTGTCTGTGTGAGGTTTCCTAACAGTTAAGTGTGTGCCATGAGTAGTGTGTACCTGAGGTGTGTGCACTGTGGTGTGTGTGTTTGGTAAGTATGTGTCTGTGTGGTGTGTGCACTGTGTACTGTGTGTGTATGGTGATTGGTGTGAGTCTGAGTCAGGTGTGTATACTTTGGAGTGTGTGTGGTCAATGGAGTGTGTATTTGTAAGGTGTGTTCACTGTACAGTGTCTGTTTGTGGTTAGTGGTATAATTTTGTGACGTGTCTGCACTGTGAAATGTGCATGTGGTGAGTGTTATGTGTCTGTGTAAAAAACATTTACTGTGTAGTGTCTGTGGTCAGTCGTGTGTCTATAGAAAAATTCTTCAATTTGGAGTGTGTGTGTCTTGAATGGTGTGTGTGAGTTGTGTGCACAATAAAGTGTGTGTGATGACTCTGTGTGTCTGTGTGAGTTGTGTGAACTGTGAAGTGTGAGTTTTGTGATTGGTGTGTGCCTGTGTGAGGTGTGTGCACTGCAGAATATGTGTGTGAGTGTTGTGTGTCTGTGTAAATTCCTGGCACTCTTTAATGTGTGAGTGGTGCATGTCTGTTATAGGTTTGTGCCCTATGAAATATGTGGGTGTAGTGTGTGTGGTGAATGTTGTGTGTCTGTGTGAGGTGACTCCACAGTGGAGTGTGTATGGTGAGTGCTGGGTGCCTGTCTGAGGTGTGTGCACTGTGTAGTATGCATGTGATAAGTGGGGTGTGTCCATGTGAGATGTATGCACAGTTGAGTGTGAGTGTGCAGTGTCTATGAAAAGTGGTGTCTGTCTGTGCAAGGTGTATGCACTCTGGATTGTGTGTGTTGCATGCTGTGTGTCTGTGTGTGGTGTGTGCACTGTGTAGAGTTTGTGCAAGGTAAGTGGTGTGTGTCTGCGTGAAATGGATGCACGTTAAAGTGTGAGTGTTCTGATTGGTGTGTCTTTCTGTGAGGTGTGTGCACTGTTGAATATGTGTGTGTGGTGAGTGCTGTGGTTCTGTGTGAAATGTGATTAAAGTGTACTGTGTGTGCTCAGTCATGTGTCTGTATGACGTTTCTTCAATGTGGATTGTCTGTGTCGTGAGTGGTGTGTGTGTGAGGTGTGTGCAATATGGAGTGTGCATGTGTTGATTGCTGTATGTCTCTGTGAGTTGTGTAAACTGTAAAGTGTGTGTTTGGTGAGTGGTGTGTGCCTGTGTGATGTGTGTGCACTGTTAAATGTGTGTGTGGTGAATGCTGTGTCTCTGTGAGTTGTGTGCACTCTTAAATGTGTGAAAGGTGTGTGTCCGTTTAAGGTATGTGCACTGTGAAGTACGTTTGTGGAGTGTGTGTGGTGACTAGTGGGTGTGTGTCTCTGTGAGGTGTCTGCACTCTGGAGTGTGTGCGTGGCGAATGGTGTCTGCCTGAGTGAAGTTTCTGCACATTGTAGCATGCGTGTTATGAGTGCTGTGTGTCTGTTTAAGATGAATGCACAGTGGAGTGTAAGTGTGCAGTGTGTGTCGTAAGTGATGTGTCTGTGCTAGTGGTCTACACTTGGAGTGTGTGTGTTATGTGGTGTGTTTGTATGAGGTGTGTGCACAAGAGTGTGTGTTTGTTTGTGGTAACTGGTGTGTGTCTGCATAAGATGTGTGCACTGTGGAGTGTCTATGTGATAATTGGTGTGTGCACTGTGGAGTGTTTGTGTGCAGTGAGTGGTGTGTTTCTTTTTGAGGTGTGAGCACAAATAACAGTGTGTTTGGTGAGTGACTTGTTTCTGTGTTAAGTTTTTGCACTGTGCAGTGTGTGTGTGGTGGGTGGTGTGTGTCTGAGTGAGGTGTGTGCAATGCGTAGTTTGAGTGTATGGTGAGTGGTGTGTCTTTGGGATGGGTTTGTGCACAGTTCACAGTGTGTGTTTTTGTGGTGTGTGTCTTTGTGTAATGTGTGCCTGTAAAGTTTGTGTGTGGTCAAAAGTGTGTTTCTGTGTCATGTGTGTTCACAGTGGAGTGTGTGTTTGGTGAGTGGTGTGCCTGTGTGTGGTGTGTTCACTGTGGAATGTGTGTGGTGAGTGTACTGTGTCTCTGTTACTTTCACTGTGTTGTGTGTAATCAGTATTGTTTATATTTGAGTTGTCTGCACTTAGTGTTTGTGTCGTGAGTGGTGTGTGTCTGTGTGAGGTGTGTGCACTTTGAAGTGTGTGTGGTGAGTGGTGTGTTTTTGTGAGGTGTTTGCACTGTTTAATATATGTGTCTGCAGAGATGTGTGTGTCTGTGTGAGTTGTGTGCACTGTGGAGTGTGTTTATGGTGAGTGGTGTGTGTTAGTGTGAGGTCTGTTTCAAAGGTTAGTGTGTGCGTGGTGAGTGGTGTTTGTCTGTTTGAAATGTGTGCACTGAGTGTGTGGATTGTGTGTTGTGACTGGGTTGTGGCAGTCTGAGGTGCCTGCATCATGGAACGTTTGTGAAGTAATTGGTGTCCGTCTGTGTGATGTGTGTGCATTGTGGTGTTTGTGTGCAAAATTTGTGTGGTGCTTGCTGTGTGTCTCTGTGAGGTGTGTTTTGTGGAGATTCTGTGTGATGAGTGGTGTGTTTTGGAAGCTTGTGGACTGTGGATTATGTGTGGAGTTTGTGGACTCCATTATGAGTGTCTGGTTTAGGAGTGTGCACTGTGGAGGGTTTGTGTATGGTTAGTGGTGTGTGTCTTTGTGAGGTGCACACGCAGTGGAGTTTGTCTGTGATTAGCGGTGTGTATCTGTTTGAAATGTGTGCACTGTGGAGAACGTGTGTGTTAAGTTTTGTTTCTTTGTGATATGTGTGCAATATGGAGTGTGTGTTAAGTGTATATATTGAGTGGTGTGTCTGTAAAATGTGTGCACATTGGAGTGTGTGTGGAGTTTGTTTGGTCAGTGGTGTGTGTCTGTTTGGAGTGTCTGCACTTTGGATTGTGTGTGCAGTGAGTGATGTGTGTGAAGTGAGTGCACTGTGTAGGGTGTGTGGTGAGTTGCATGTCTGTATTAGGTGTCTGCACAGTGTAGTGTGTTTTTGGGGAATATTGTCTGTCTGTGTGTGGTGTGTACACTGTGTAGTTTGTGTGTATGGTGAGTTGTGTGTGTTTGTGTGAGTTGTGTGCACTTTGCAGTTTGTGTGTGTTTGCGTGGTGAGTGGTGTGTTTCTGTGTCAGGTGTGTGCACAGAGAAGTGTGTGCGTGGTCAGTGGTGTCTGTCTTTGTGAGGTGTGAATACTGTGAAGTGTGTGTTTCTGGTGATTT